>CANJKZ010000008.1:3390000-3960000 GCA_947471745.1 Closterium sp. Naga37s-1 | reverse complement strand
TCGTGTCCGTCCCTGTCCTCCGCGTGCTCGTCCCTCGTCTCCCGTTACCGACCTCCGCACTGCCCTCCTTTGTTCGTCTCTTCGTCGTCCTCCTCCTGAGTCCGTTCTCCCGTCTCCTCCTCCGTCCTCTCTCCCTTTCCCCCCTACTCCTGTCACTGACTACTACCGCGCTGTTCGTCCTGTTGTCTCTCGTGTCCTCGCCACTCTTGTCACCACCTCTCGTTTCCCTCCGTCGTCTGTCTCGGCTCTCACTGCCGCTGTCGCTGAGTTTGCTGCCGCCAGTCGCCTTGACTACACCACCCGTGTGGTGCCAGCTCCTCCCTCCCGTCCTCTGTCCGTCGGGGGTGAGTTTGCCCTTGGCTGTGACGTCCTAGAGGACAGAGAGTCTGAGCTGGAGTACTGGGCAGCTGCTTCTCCCTCTGTCTGTGCCATGCTGCTATCCCCTGAGGGAGACCCCGACGCCCTTGACATACCGACTCCTCGTACTTACCGCGAGGCAGTGTCAGGGGCGTGGGCCTCTCAGTGGAAAGTGGCTATGGCCTCGGAGTTAGCGTCTTGGAGATCCACAGGCACCTACGTCGACGCAGTTCCCCCTCCCAGGGCGAACGTAGTCGATGGCATGTGGCTCTTCAAGGTGAAGCGGCCGCCTGGTTCACCGCCTGTGTTCAAGGCGCGCTACGTTGCTAGGGGTTTCAGTCAGCGTTGTCAGATTATAATGCTTGTCTAGCCTGCAGTGGGGTACTCTATAGTGAGTACGGCCCCTTAGGGTTCCCTATTTGTATCCCAACTGTTGCTAGTCCAATTCCTCCTTTGCTCATTCTCTCTTGCCTAGCTAGGTAAACCCTAGCTATGGCTCCTCCTTGTGCCTACTATTCTAACATGGTATCTAGAGCGAGCACGTTCCTGCCGCTTACCTCAACGGGCCCACCAACTGCTTCCGCTGTCGTTCTGTTTGTCGCGCGCCCCGTGGTGCGCGACGTGTTATTTTCTTTCCGCCACGCGCTCCGAGCGCGTGGCGGCTTTTTCTGCCCGCCGCGCGCTCGGTGCGCGTGGCGGTTTAACCGTCCGTCGAGGCGCCCCGGAGGCCCGCGCGCCACCCCCTCCCGTCGCCCGTCGTGGCGCTCTCGGGGGCCCGCGCGCCATCCCCTCCCGTCGCCCCGTCGCGGCGCCCTGGGGGCCCGCGCGCGGCCCCCCTCCCGTCGCCCGACGTGGCGCCTCAGGGGCCCGCGCGCCTCCCCCTCCCGTCGCCTCGTCGCGGCACCTTGGGGGCCCGCGCGTCGCCCCCTCCCGTCGCCTCGTCGCGGCGCCTTGGGGGCCCGCGCGCCGCCCCCCTCCCGTCGCCTCGTCGCGGTGCCTTGGGGGCCCGCGCGCGGCCCCTCCCGTCGCCCGTCGAGCCGCCCTCGGGGGCCCGTGCGCGGCCCCCCTCCCGTCACCCGCCGTGGCGCCCTCGGGGGGCCCGCGCCCTGCTCTTTCGTGGCGCCCAGGAGACCCCCCCGACGCCTCCCTTTCCCTCCGTGAACAGCCCCTGCTGCTTCCCGCGCTCCTGCCTGCGTTAGGGTTTGGGGGTGGCGGGCATGGGGGTGAACGGTGTGGGTAAACTGCAGCTCCTCCTCCTCCTCCTCCTCCTCCTCCGTCTCCCACTGCTGCAGCTGCCGCTGAGGGGGGTGGGTGTGTGGGAGCCGAGGGTTTAGGGTTTAAGGGGGGTGACGTGGGAGTGGAGCTAGGGGTGCAGCAAGGGGTGTGTGAAAGGGGGATGGGACAGTTGGGGGAGGTTGAGCGGAGGCTGCCGTCTTGTCGTCCGCAGCACCTGTAGTCCGGGGCGCTGTCCTGGTAGCCCAGAGAGCCTGCTGCGCCTGTCGCCCGTGGGTCCGTTGCTCCTGCCGCTCCTCGTAGCCGCCGAGCCAGTTACTCCAGTAGTCCAGGGCGCTGTCCCGGTAGCCACTGTGCCAGCCGCTCCTGTTGCCCGTGTGTCTGCAGCTTCAGCCCTCGCCTCCTATCTTCTCTCCTCTTACAGCCCCGCCTCCTCCTCCTCACTTGCCCTTTGTGAATGCCTCTAGCTTTGCTTGCACTTGTGAACCTACTCTATACCTGCTTGCTGTGCTGATTATACCCCACTTTGACTATGGGGGTGTGTCAGATTATAATGCTTGTCTAGCCTGCAGTGGGGTACTCTATAGTGAGTACGGCCCCTTAGGGTTCCCTATTTGTATCCCAACTGTTGCTAGTCCAATTCCTCTTTTGCTCATTCTCTCTTGCCTAGCTAGGTAAACCCTAGCTATGGCTCCTCCTTGTGCCTACTATTTTGACAAGCGTGAGGGAGTTGACTTCTTCCAGACCTTCGCCCCGACCCCGAAGATGACTACTCTTCGGGTGTTACTGCATGTAGCAGCACAGCGAGACTACGAGCTGCACTCCCTTGACTTCTCTACTGCGTTTCTCCAGGGCAGACTACACGAGGAGATCTGGCTACGCCGCCCTCCTGGCTTCACTGACACCTTCCCACCTGGGACCCAGTGGAGCCTGAGACGGCCAGTTTACGGTCTCCGCCAGTCGCCCCGTGAGTGGCACGACACTCTTCGCTCCACGCTTCGTGACCTTGGGTTTTGTCCTACCTCTCCCGACCCGTCGCTGTTTGTTCGCACTGGTTCCACTCCTTTCTTTATACTAGTGTACGTCGACGACTTGGTCTTTGCCACAGCAGACAGGGCAGCTCTGGCTCAGGTGAAGTCCGAACTGCAGAAGAGACACAAGTGCACTGACCTAGGTGAACTGCAGCGCTACCTTGGCCTGCAGATCACCAGGGACAGAGCCGCTCGCACCATCACACTGACTCAGTCACACATGGTGCAGCAGGTCCTTCGGCGGTTCGACTTCCAGTTCTCCACCACACAGCCCACACCTCTTGCTGTTGACCACAGACTCACTGGCCCCTTTCCCGACGAGCCATTTGAGTCCAGTGGTCCCTACGCAGAGCTGGTGGGCTGCCTCATGTACCTGATGACTTGTACTCGGCCGGACCTCGCCTTTCCCCTCAGCATACTTTCTCGCTTTGTTGCGAATGGGAGACACCGTCCTGTCCACTGGACAGCTGCTGTGAGGATGGCGAAGTACCTGGCGACTACATCAGGCATGGGGCTTGTACTTGGAGGGACTCAGCTAGTGGCATTGACTGGTCACTGCGACTCTTCCTACGCTGACGACGTGGAGACTCAGCGCTTGACTCAGGGTTACTGCTTCAGTCTGGGAGCTGGTGCTGTGTCGTGGAGGTCTACACGGTCGTCGTCTGTGGCTACTTCCAGTGCAGAGGCAGAGATCTACGCTGGTGCCATGGCGGCACAGGAGCTTCGCTGGTTGACCTTCTTGCTCGCCGACCTTGGTGAGCGGCCTCGCTCTGCACCGACCTTGTACGCTGACAACAAGGCCATGATCCTCCTCTGTCGAGAGCCTCGACTGGAGAGCAGAGTGAAGCATATTGACATGAGGTACTTCCTCCTGCGAGAGCTGCAGCGACGCGGCCAGGCACGCCTGGACTTTGTGGCCTCAGAGGCCAGCACTGCAGACGTCTTCACCAAGGCCCTAGCGCTTGGTGACCACCACAGGTTCTGTGTGCAGTTGGGGCTTGTTGAGGTAGGCCCTCGGTTGCTGTAGTCTTGTTGCTTGCTCTGCTTGTTGTGCTTTCCTATATATATCCTAGTGAACTCTTGAACTGGCCTTGTGGTTGCTTGCTTGCGCTCGGAATTTGTGTGGTGTCCTTGAGATCCACCCTGAGCTTGTTTTGCTTCTTGCTGACTGGTCTTGTGACCGTTTGTTCACCCTGCTTGTTCTAGTGCCCCTCACTTAGCCTATGGGGGTGTGTCAAATGTTGATATTTGTGATAGGATGTAGTGAGTTGCTCCTTAGAGAGTATAACACAGTTAGGGTTGCCTATTTGTATTTCCTAAACTCACCATTCCGTTGCATTCTACTCTTGAGATGACGCTACGAGAAATAGCCTCACTACATTTTGGTTATTCTAGGGCAGTAATTACCTTCCTTCCCCATGGCGGCCACAGGCGTCTGTAATTTCACGGACCGCTTTCGTGGCCACAGTGCTCCAAATATTACAGGGTTGAGGGTTGAATGCAAGCTCGTCGCCAACCAATTCCTCGTTTGACCTCGTCTCATTGTTCAAAGGTGTCACTATTGCTGAGCTTCTGCAGAGCAGACAATGAACGCAAGCTCGCCAACCAATTTCGTCTGACCTTGTTTCTGTTGTTGAAGACTGTCACTATTGTGCTGAGCTGCGGTTCCATGTCACCTGTTACAGTAACAGTACACGTATTACAACGACATGGATTGCACGGGAATGCCGGCTTCCATGGGGCGTCGGGACGGGTTTCGAACCCTAAGCGGAGACAGTTCTGTCTTTACTGAAACTATTCCGGAAGAAACGGCGAATTTTTGACGCCTTAGCGTACGGAGTGAATCGAACGGCGTCGTCTAACGGGGATGCGGAAGAGGAGGATTGCGAGGGCTTACTTACGGGTCAAGATGAGGGAATAAGCTACGCGGGGGGTGGTTGCTGCCCATCGCTGACCTTCAGCGAATTAAAGCCACACCAGAAACGGCTACCGATAGAGATTCTAACAATAGCCGCGCGATTGCCGCCATACTCGGCGAATACCAAGGATTGCGATCCGTCTGTTAGTAGCGCAGCAGAGTCGGACGAGGGTTACAATTCGTCCGCTCTCGCCACGTCCCCGTGTGATCCCAACGCACCGAGACTCCCTGGAACGGCCTTGTCGTGCTTCAGCATCAATGGGAATGGCGCAAGCGGCTCCGCCGAGGAGAACGATGATAATAGGGAGAACGAGAAGGAGGCGGCGAGAGAAGATAGAGCGGAAGACGCAAGGGAGAGTGAGAGAGAGAACAGGAGGGAATTCATTATGGAGCAGGGGCCTGAGGAGTATCATTCGTCTGATGATGAACGAGTGCGTCATGACTCTGAGTCAGATGAGGGGGGGCCTGAGGAGTATCATTCGGCCGTGAGGAGGAGGAGGCGAGGGAGGCGATGCAGGAGCGATCAATGGCGGAAGAGGGGGTCGCGGACGAGGCGGCGAAAGGGCGGCAGCGGCAGCAGTCGTGGTTGTCGAGTGTGGAGTGGTTCGTGTCGTGGCCGCTCAGACGACTCAGCCACCCGTGGCGGAAGGTACGCCGTTAAGTACCGCGCTATGGTGTGTGTGTGTGTGTGTGTGTGTGTGTGTGTGTGTGTGTGTGTGTGTGTGTGTGTGTGTGTGTGTGTGTGTGTGAGTGCATGCGTGCGTGCGTGTGCATGTGCGTGTGCGTGCAGCGTGTGCATATGTTGGCCAAGCCGTTGCCTTCTAAGTAGCTCACCCGTGGCGCAGGCTACACCGTGAGTACCGCAGTGCGGTGGGGACCGCCGGGATGCTGCTGCGCGTAGTGGTCCCAGTTCGTACTCCGCGTGCGTTCTGCGTGCTATAAAAGAGGTTCTGGGACCTCCCAGTGGCGTCAGTTCTGGGGGACGGCCCGGAGGGGGCTGCTGGCAGATTCTGGCGCCCTGGTGTTCATAACGGGATGAGAGGGATGGCATGCAGAGTAACTTGTTTCTGAGATTCCCCCCTGTGGTGTGGTCACATCCCTCCCTCCACCCACCCTCCTTCCCCCACCCAGCGAGTGCTGTCGGTGTGCGTGCTGGTGGCCACGGCCATCCTGTTGCTGGTGTTTGCGATGGCATGGTGGCATGCCACGTGGGATGAGACGGAAGGGATGACACGCTGAGTAACTTGCTTCTGGACTTTCCCTCTGTAGTCACCCTTCTCCCCCACAACCCTCCTTCCCCTTCCCCAGCGTGTGCTGTGGGTGTGGGTGCTGGTGGCAGCGGCCATCCTGCCGCTGGTGTTTGCGAGCCCTTATATACCCACCCCTCCCTCTTCTTCCCCCCCCCCTCCCCCCAAAACCCAAACAACCCCTCGCAGCGTGTGCTGTGGGTGTGGGTGCTGGTGGCCGCGGCCATCCTGTCGCTGGTGTTCCTAACGGCGTGGCAGCATGCCAAGACGAACGAGAGGCACGACCTGGAGGAGCACTGTAACGAGTGGGCGGCGTTCATCGGCGCCAATTTCAACACCACAGTCGCCAACACTCGCTCCATTTCTGATTTTGTCCGTGCTTATTACCTTGACAAGTAAGGGCATGGCAGGGCCACCGTTTCTCTTTGCTTCTCCCAGTGCTGCGAGTTTCTTGATGCGCCTCAAAGGCACTGTGAGAGCGATTGGGCTTCGTTCATCGGGAGGCCGAGCGATTGGGCTGCGTTCATCGGGGGACCGAGTTCAACATCGCAAAATCTTGAGGCCGCCAACACACACTTTCACACTCCGAAATTTCGCGGTGCACAGCTTAGAAAGTGTTTATGAAGGCCGAGCTCAACACCACTGGTGCCATGCCAACACACGCTCTGTCTCTGACTTTATCCGCGCCTATTACCTCTGCTGTAAGTAAGGTCATCCACAGCCCACGGGCGTGCTTTGCTCCTCCAGGTGACAAGTGCGTTCAGTTCGGTTGTCCGACTGGGAATGTAAGAATCAAGTATTTTCTTCTCCTGGTGGGTCAAACATACCACACTTTGGTGTGTTCCCCCCTTGAACCCACTCTATAGTCTCACGTGGCGAATTCCTTCCCTCCTCTCCCCTCGTCCTGACACTCGCCTCCCTGCTATCCCTTCACTTCCACCTACTTCCCTCCCTCTTCCATCTTCCTCCCGCCAACTTCCCCCTTCCCCCCTCCGAATTCACCGGTATCACCTCCGCCATTCTCCCGGACAAGCAGCATTAAGGAGGACTTTCGTGACTTGGCGAAATTCCAGCAGTTCACTCAAGCTACTCTTGACTTTCAAGTCGACCTTAATATGTATTCGCATTCTTCCCTCCCCCTCCCTTCCCCCAGCATGAAGGAGGACTTTCACGACTTGGCGAAATTCCAGCGGTTCACTCAAGCTACTCTTGACCATCGACCCATGGCTTCATGTGAGTTAAATTACATGTGATTTGAACCCATGGCTTCATGTGAGTTAAATTACATTTGATTTGAACCCATGGCTTCATGTGAGTTAGATTACATTTGATTTGAACCCATGGCTTCATGTGAGTTGCATGTGATTTGAACCCATGGCCTCGTGTGAGTTGCATGTGATTTGATTGAACCCATGGCCTCATGTGAGTGGCATGTTTTTTTAACCCATGGCTTCATGTGAGTTGCTTGTGATTTGAACCCTTGGCCTCATTTGAGTTGCCACCCACCCGCCCACCCACCCACTCTGTTGCGTGCAGTCGTGGCCTTCACTCTCCTCGTAAACAACTCGTTCATCCGAGACAGAATAGAGAAGACCTCCGGGGGCTGCTTCTATGCTTTCGAGCCCAACGGCACCATGTCATGCCGCCCGCGTGACCTGCCCCTGTACGCGCCACTGCTTGTTTTCAACCAACGCAAGGACTACAATCCCCGGGTGAAACCCGCCGATGGCTGCTGCTACGACATGATGACAGGTGAGTCAACGGGGTTTTGAGATTCCAAAGGTCTTTCTCAGAATGCATCTGGGGCCATGTCGTGCCACCGCGTGACCTACCCATGCACGCACCACTGTTCAACTTCAACGCACGCAAGGAGTTCTACCCTCGGGTGATCCTCACTGTTGTTCACTCGACCCAGGTTGGATCGGCCTGAGGATTTTACCGATGCAACCTGAATTAAAAAGGTCGGGTTGATCTGTTAGATTATATCTCTCCTTGTATCCTACATTGATCCTATTAACTTAGGGTAGAGATATGCACCCAAACTTAGTTTGGGTGCACAACTAGGGTTAACCCTAGTTGGGGGTTGGGAACTCAACCTTGACCCAATTATGTGGCCCCCAAGGAGAGGTTGGAGGTTTTTGGAACCTCAATAATGTTGGCCCAACGGTGGCCAACATTATTAAGCTAAGTGACGAAATACGCTTTTGCCTTAAAGCGTATAGCGTTTATCCGCTTGCGTATACACGCAAAACGCTATATGCTAGCAAATACGCTATACGCTCGGGAGTTTTTTTCTGGGCAGCCCAAGGTGAAAATTTTCGGGAATATATAGAAATCTGCCGTTTTTAACGGCGATCATTTCGCTGTGGTCGAAATGCTCATCGGAGATCTAGGGTAGCGGGAATGTCACTTCAATGTTTGGATTCCGGTTGGAGTTGCAATTTCGAATTTCAGGGTTCCACCTCTTTGAACCGAACCCAATCTACGAACTCCAACCTTTCCAGTACGTCCCCTCCAACACATCGTTTCTCGTCAGATCTACTTCACGTTCCCTCCCCCATCCGTCCATTCCACCTAGTCGCTCACTCCTCCTAGTATCCTACGCGATAATTTCTACTGCAGTTCCTAACCCGCCATCTGATTTCACACAGGATAACAATAGGCCACGTCCTCTTCGTGAGATTAGGGAGTGCCTTCCCGATGTTGAGCACGAAGTCTTTAAGCATTTCGCGTCATAGGGGAAAAAATGAACCTGAGACACAACCTCCGTGAATCCCCCCTGTGAACTATACCTAGGGTGTTTTTTTCACCCTGCCCGGGTTTTTTTTACCCTGCCCGAAAAAAACGTATTCCTGGATTCAGGACCTTAGCGTATAGCGTATAAACGCATGTGTATATACGACACGCGTATATACGCTATACGCGTATTTCGCCACTAAGTTATTAAGACCCCCCAATATGTTCACAACCCAACTTTTTGGTGAAGGCCAATGATGTTGGCCAAGAACCCAACAACCCCCCTTCTTGCTGAAACACCTATGTATACCCTTTTGTTTCTAAATACAATTAATCGGTTCTCTTCTCGTTTTCCCGCATGACCCGCTGACAAATCCAGACCCGAGAGTTGGGTCGGGTCGGGTCGGGTCGAGTTTCGTCGGGTCGGGTGGAGCTCATCAGAGGAGAGACCCGACCCGGCCAAATCCCGTGTCAGGTCAACCCATTGCTCATGCTGGCAGGTGATTCAATGGGATTTTATCATATTAGAAGTCCCTTCATCATATCCTGCCACCAGCGTGTCCTGCCTACCCCTGTACCTGTACCTGTACGCGCCGCCGCTGATCTGATCTGCAGCACCAACAGGGAGTTCTACCCTCGGGTGAGCATGAGCCTCACTGCTGTTCACTCCACCCAGGTCGGATCGGCGTGAGGATTTGCACAACGCAGCCCGGTCTAAAAGGGCCAGGTCAACAAATACCAGGGGTCATGTTGGGTCGACCTGGCATATCCGGACCCGAGTGTCAGACTGGGTCAGGTTGGGTCAAGTTCGGTCGGGTCGGGTCGGGTCGGGTCGGGTCGGGTCGGGTCGGGTCGGGTCGGGTCGGGTCAGGTGGAACCCGTCAGAGGAGTGAACCGACCGAGCCAAAATCCCTTGTCAGGTCGACCTGTTGCTCATGTACCCTCCCTCCCCCCTCCTCTCATTCACCCCATCCTTCTCCCCACTGCCTCCCACCGCCCCTCTCAGACCCACCAGTGAGTGACATGATTCATCGGGCCATCGATTCAGCCGCGTCCGCCATCAACCCAAGAGATCTCAGAGAATCATGAATCATTCCTCTCCACCCTGCCCTCCTTCCCCACCACCTCCCACCGCCCCTCTCAGACCCAGCAGTGAGTGTCGTGATCCACAGGGCCATCGACCCAGCCGCCTCCGTCATGTCTCAAGAGATCCCTGAGAATGATAAATTAGCATCCCCCCTCACTCTGCGGTCCTTTCCCACCTCCTCCCACTGCCTCCCACCACCTCCTACCACTCCTCTCAGACTTATCAATGAGTGTCGTGATCCAACGGGCCATCGACTCAGCCACCTTCGTCATTTCTCCTCCCTTCGTCCGCGACAACTACCCCTACCATTTCATCGGCCAGGTCTTCCCAGTCTACTTCAACCTCACCACCTTCGCCCTGCCCCCCTCGCCCTCCTCTCCGTCCGTCACCATCCCTCCGCTTGCCACACCTGAGGACCTCCCAAGGGGGTTTGTGATCGCGGGGTATAACTTTGCAAACCTCCGATCGCTGGCGGGGTTTAAGCAGCTGGAGGAGTTGAATACGAGGGTTTATCTGGTGGATGGTACCAAGGGGGGGGCTTGGGATGGTGCGCAGAATGGGGATGTGCTGAGTGGGGATGGGCAGAATGGGGATGGGCAGAATGGGGGTGGAAAGAATAGTAGGTGGTTTCCTGCGCTGCTGTTTGATCATGAGGGGGTGGTGGGAGAGCAGGAGATTGGTGTGTGGATGGTGGACGGGAAGGAGCAGGACAGGGGGAGAGTGCGAACGATGGTGCACCTGGGGGACCCGACAAGAAGCTTCTATCTTTTCTGCGAGTGAGTTTATGTGCGAATGCTTGCATGCATGTACACGTGCATAAGCACGCATGCGTGCATGCATGCATGCAGATAGACATGAGCAACAGGCGAACACCGAACATGTTCGCCCGAACCTCCACGAACGTGTCTTGTAGGCGAACCGAACATGTTTGGTTCGCCCGAACATTTTTTTTTTGCGATTTTAGGTGTTCGGTGTTCGTGATAGGGGGGCGAACACTGCATGTTCGGGGCGAACCCGAACATGTTCGAGGTTTGAGAGTGTGTTTTCAGTGGGCCAGCTCCTCCTCCGTGGCCTCCCTCCCCCCCTTTCCGAACATCGAACATCAAACATGTTCGGCCGAACATTTTTGGCCAAAAAACATGTCCGGTTCGGTTTTGTAATGAACATGTTCGGTCAAACCGAACAGGCGTTCGGATTTTTGCTCATGTCTACATGCAGACATGCATACGTACACACGTACATAAGCCCACATGCAGATGCATAGAACATTCATGCATGCATTCGCCCATGCATCCATGAAGAAATGCAAACTCACATACATGCATGATGCATGCATAGATACGCATACGTACCTACATGTATATGTGTATCGTATCAATTTCCTTGCCTCCGCAATCCATCCCTCCCTATCCTCCCTCCCTTCCCACTATTCTCCTTGCTGACCACTATGGGATCTAGAAACTCTATGCGCAACGACGAACTCACACAAAGTTTTCTCCACGTAGTCACCTCCAATGGTTCTCGAGTGTATGGTAGAACCAACCCCTAACCAAGGGTCCGTGTTTGTCAAGAGAATAACCAAGTGTAACGTCAATCAAGAGCACGATAGCATTCCCACACTCCTTAGCGAATCGTTACGATGACAGATTGGCTCTTCGCGTCAATACGTCGATAGATAAAAATTGATTCACAAAGATTTGTTACAACTAAACACATGCGCACAATTACATGTCAATACGTCGATAGACACAAGCAAGGGAAAATACCAAACGGTTGATTAACTGCATTTCTAGAACTTCGCCAGGTCTGCAATGGAAAACGGTTGTCCAACTTCAGCTGCATTTCGCTTGGTCCGCCGCCTTAGAAAAACTATCTTCATGTTGCAATTTATCCAAACGCCCCGGCTGATTCCTCACACGAGCTCTCATGACTTCGGATAACTACTCACTCGTGTGGGAATTCCGTTTTCCTAAGGCTTTACAGTTGAAAAACGGTTTTCACCGTTTTGTACCAGTAATGAAAACGCGACGTTTTGGCGATAATTCCTTGTGCCACGTCATAAAAGACGAGGCCCAAGATTCAGTTATTCAACTTAAATGTCGAGTGAATCCCAACACCCTTCGGGATCCCTCGGCACTCCCCCAAACCCAGAAGCACCACTGAGGGGTGCAATCGTGCCCGACCGATACTGTACAGCGCCCAACGTGCGCTGTCCTACGCGAGGGCAGGGCATTCATTCGCCCTGTCTTGTTGCGATCGTGCACACTGTGCACGCTCGCAGCAGTGCGAGGCACACGCGCGGGCCCTGAGAACCGACACCCGAGATCTGGACCGCACGCGCGGTCCAGATGCTATCACGCTTTTACCTTGACCAGCGCGAGAATTTTTTTAGGGGCAAACAGTGGCCCCTCGTGAACACTCGCAACCCTTCACGAGCACACACGAAAATCCCTGGAAACACGAACTTACATGGAAGCACAAAGTACATTAACGCTCATGAACAAACCACGAAAGATTCACGAAAACAAACAAACACCAAAATTCACGAGCACTAAAAAATGCAACCCCTCATGAAGATGCACATAACTCATGAACCATCGAGGCAATTCAGAAGCCGTGTATTGCACTCAACTCAACATTCCTCCTCCGCCTCCACTCCTTCCCTCACTCTCCCCATCCCGCCACAGGCACACCTCTTACACCAGGTCGTTCGGCCCGTTCATATGGATAATAGTCGCCATGCTCTTCCTGACGGTCTCTACCTTCCTCCTCTGGACGTGCATTCAGCTCATGCACGCCTTTGAGGGCGACTGCCAGCACTTAGCCGTGGCGCAGCATGAGCTGCGTGCTGCTCGAATGGAAGCCGAGGCGGCGAGCCGGGCCAAGGGCGACTTCCTAACCACCATGAGCCACGAGATCCGCACTCCCATGAATGGCGTCATAGGTAAGTGACTTTTGAGGCGCCTCAATAGTAAGTAAAATATGGTTTTTTTTTTTTGTGTTTGTTGGGGATGCAATGGGTCTTCTTTAAATGCTGTGCTTTAGGCCGGTAGAGAAATCTCAAAGGTTGATGCAAGCCGTGCCAATCACCTTGTCCCCATCGCCTCCTCCTTCAATGTCACGTCCTAAAGGCCAGTAGAGAAAAATAAAACAAGAATCGGGGTGGTATGTGGGGTATCGCATTTTGAGGGTTGTTATAGTCACAATATGCTATAATGTGAGTTAAACGAAAGTTAAAGTGCACAGACGGATTTTTGCAGAGCGCCTTCAAAATCTGATATCTGACTGAAGTCGTGTACAATGAACAAGTTTAATCGCGCGATTTCACAATGAAATGAGGGACGCGATGATAGTTTGAACAGACGGCGACGGTTTAGCAAAAAATATAGTCTTAGGATACAAGATAAAAAGAAGTTCGAATTGAGATTGACTCCCAGCCTTTACAAACCCAACAGCCGAGGTCCAGGAAGGTGGAACAGTGTTACACATTCCCTAACCCCGAATGGTATCGAAAATACATGGTGAAGTGAACAACCCACATCACTTTTTGTTTGTTTGTTCATTCCCAGGCATGCTGAACCTGCTGCTGGAGACCCCATTGGACGGCGCGCAGCAGGACTACGCGGAGACGGCGTGCAGCAACGGGCGGGCGCTGTGTGCGCTGATCAACGACATTCTCGACCTCTCCAAGATCGAGGCCGAGAAGCTCTGCCTCGAGCGCATCCCCCTTGATCTCCGCGCCGAGCTGGACGACGTGCTCGCTCTGTTTGTGGAGAGTGCTGATGAGAAAAGATCGGTAGAGCTTGCCGCGTTTGTGGCTGACGACGTGCCCGAAACGATGCTTGGGGATCCGCTCCGAGTGAAGCAGGTGCGTGTGGTGTAGGAAGTAGGCATGAGCAAGTACCGAACGCGAACCGTTTTGAGTCGAACAGTGTTGAACTTCCTAAACTCTGTCATTCTTAGCACGAATATCACATTTGCATTCAATCAATGTATTATCCGTTGCATTTGTGGCGCTTTCCTTGCTCACCCATTGTGTGCGTGCCTGTCTGCTTGTTTGTTTGTTTGTTTTTTTGTTTGTTTGTTTGTTTTTCTGTGTGCAACAGATACTCATCAATCTCATCGGCAACGCATTCAAGTTCACCACCAAGGGCCATGTCTTCATTGCCGTGCGCCTCGCAACCCCCGCTGACAGCAACAATACCAACGATGATGCCGGTGGCCCCCCATCGCTGCTCTCAGCTGCATCCTCCACGTCCTCCTCATCACCCTCACCATCACCACCATTATCCCCCCACTCCAGAAAATCACCCACCAGGCACCACTCCCTTGCCAATTGCTTCACCAGTGCAAACAACTGTAGAGAGGGGAAGGATGCAGCCGAGGGAGGTGGGGCCACTGCTGGTGCGGATGGGAGGAGCGGTGCTGCTGCTGGTGGCACCAATATCACTCGTGGTGCCGATGTTGGCAGCACTAGTGGCAGCGGGCCTGTTGCGCGTGCCGACGTTGGGCCTGCTTCCACTGACCCTGGGTGTCTGACTCTGAGTGGCCGTGCAGCAGTGGAGACATGGTGCTCGTGGGAGGGCATGCGGGAGCACATGGACCTTGCTGCCGTCGGCATGGCGAGTCATGGTTGCCGTGGCCCTTGCATCCTGCCTCCTGACCAGCCCGTGCGCCTGTTGGTGGCTGTGGAAGACACAGGTACGACGAGACGATTGCGCGTGATTTCCTCATCTTGTGCAACCGTTGATCATGTTGTGGGATATGTCATCACGCATGCCTTCAAGCTTTCACGTGCTCCCCAGATGCCCCAGCAAGCGGTTCTAGTCGTATACCTCCTCCCACCTATTGTGCTCCTGTCCTCGTTCTTTCTGCAGGTGCCGGCATCCCACGCCACGCTCGGAGGCACATCTTCCGGCCGTACACACAGGCAGAGCGCAGCACGGCACGGCTGCATGGAGGCACGGGCATCGGCCTCTCCATCTGCAAGGTGGGCTGCGTTGTTGGAGCATACATTGCTATCCTTCCATATATTTCCATTTCCTGCCCATATCTTTCCATTTCCCCACTCCAATTCCTCCCACCCCCCTCCCTCACTGCAGCGCCTGGTGTCACTGATGGGCGGATCCATCTCCTTTGTCTCAAAGCCAGGCGTCGGCACCACCTTCCTCTTTGATATCCTCCTCCACACACCCCCTCTCTCTCACCCTCCTCCCTCCCTGGCTCAACCTCCCCAACCCCACACAACTACTCCTGAACTCAGCACTCCGCCTCGTGCCCCTGTCCCACTTCTCTCCTCTCTCTCACTCCCTCCTCCCCTGCTTTATGCATCTCCAACCTCTAAGCCGTCCTCTGCCTCTCCCTCGGGCACAATATCCATCCCCACTCCTCTTCCTCAACGCTCCTGTATGGCCCCCCAAGGCACAACCAGCCAGCAGCAGCAGAAGCAGCATCAGGCAGCATGTGGGCTACAGGGAGTGTGTGTGGTGAGTGGTGGGAGTGGTGGGAAGGCAGCATGTGCGCCAGGCGGCGTGTGTGTGGTGAGTGTGGACGACCGGCCGGTGCGGCATGCCGTCACTCTCTCTCTGCTGCGCCGCCTTGGCTTCTGCACCCTCCCCTGCCCCTCCTTCCACCTCCTCCCCCGCCTCCTCGCCCAACACCATGCCTTGCACCATGCGGAGCAGATGCAGGGGCAGGAGCAGGAGCAGGAGCAGGAGCAGGAGCAGGAGCAGGAGCAGGAGCAGGAGCAGGAGCAGGAGCAGGAGCAGGAGCAGGAGCAGGAGCAGGAGCAGGAGCAGGAGCAGGAGCAGGAGCAGGAGCAGGAGCAGGAGCAAGAGGAGGAGCAGGAGGAGGAGCAGGAGGAGGAGCAGGAGGAGGAGCAGGAGGAGGAGCAGGAGGAGGAGCAGGAGCAGGAGGAGGAGCAGGAGGAGGAGCAGGAGCAGGAGGAGGAGCAGGAGGAGGAGCGGCTTCCCTTCTCACAAACCAACACAGGACCTATCAGCAACCACTCATATCGTCCTCTAAAGCCTCGTCTTGAGCCGTTGAATTGTGCTCTCGAGCCTCCTCTTGAGCCGCTGACTCATCCTCTCGAGCCTCTGACTCATCCTCTCGAGCTTCCTCTTGAGCCATTTGGCTCGCCGGCTGTTCTTGTCGCTTCTCTTGCCTTCCGCCCCTCCGCCTCCACCCCCTCTGCTTCCTCCGAACGTTGCTCCCCTCTCTCTCTCGCTCCCCTTTCCCGCCAGTCCTCCTGCCCTCCTCTTTCAGTCACTGCCTGCTCTTCGAGCGAGAAGGGAGTGGGTGGAAGGGAGGAGGAGCAGCAGCGGCATCAGCGGCGGCAGAGGCAGCAGCGCTGGTGGAAGAAGCAGGAGGAAGAGGGAGAGGAGGAGGGGGTTGAGGAGGAGGAGGTGGAAGAAGGAGAGGAGGAGCACGAGGCAGAGGAGGAAGAAGGAGAGGAGGTGAATGGAGAGGGGGGATTGCAGCAGCAGCAGGTGCACTACAAGAGCTTGAGCAAGGAGGAGAGGCGGGGATGGGTGGGGGCGGTGGTGGTGGAGGGGGAGATGATGCAGCGGTTAGGCGTCACAGCAGATCAAATCCATTCTCTTTTGATGGACCAGGGAGGGGTTGGGATGGCAGGGTCTGGTGAGCTGATGAGCGAGCAAGAGCAGATGAGTACGAGTGAGCAGATGAGCAAGCAAGAGCAGATGAGTACGAGTGAGCAGACCTCCAAGGGAGGGCACCTGGGGGTGGGTAGGGACGAAGGTGAGGAGATACCAAGGGAGAGACTGAGCAGGTGTGCAGTGGAGGAGAATTCGCACGGCAGCGAGTGCAGCAAGAATAGCAATAACTGTGGAAGGTGGCCCATCCCCTTCCTTGTGCTACTGCATGGCTCGTTCCCCCTCCCACCCAGCCCTCTTGCCAGAAGCCTAACTGCAGCCGACAGCTTCAGCCCGAGGGATGCTTATAAAGGGGACAGCTTTTCCCATGAACTGGATTTGGACGGTCACAGGGAGGTCGGCTGTGAGTCGCCACAGAGACGGAGGGGTCGGAACGGAGAGCAAAACAGGGACAGGATTATGGAGAGGAGCAGGAGAAGAAGCTGTAAGGGCAAGGAGAGGGGTGCAACTTCTGAAAGAGTGGATGGAAGGGCGGAAGGAGTCGATTGTGAGTGTAAGCCGGGAGCCTGTAACGATTTGACGAGAAGCTGCCAAGGCGGCAGCAGCGGCAAGAGCAGGAGAAGCAGGTCGCCTGCCCTTTCCCTCTCGCCCTCGCCTGCGCCCTCGCTCGCGCCCTCCTCCTCCATCCCCTTGCTATTGTCACTTGGCTTTGACGCTGTGGTAAGAAAACCTCTACGGAAACCGGCATTGCTGGCGGCGCTTCTGCCGCTGTTCCCTGTGGGCACGGAGCAAGGTGAGTTGCAGGAGGGCGGTGGAGGAGGAGTAGGAGGAGGAGGCAATAACGAAGATGCAGCACAGGGAGGGTTGAGGGGGAGAGGCGAGGGTCATACTGTGGGAACGAGTGGTTTAGTGAAGTTCAGCCAAGAAGCTTCCCGCCACCACCACCACCACCAGCGGCAGGAGCAGCAGCAGCAGCAGCAGCAGCAGCAGCACCACCACCACCACCATCACCACCACCACCACCAACAGCAGCAGGTCTCAAGAGATAACCCACGCGTATGCCACCGCCCTGTCAGTATTGACTGTAGTGACAGTTTCAATCGACGGGGGCAGGGCCGGAGGCGGTGGGGTGGTGCAGCATTGGAGCTAGCGAGCCCATCAGGCATCCACAAGGCAGGCAGCAGCGCTGCAGCAGCCCTGTGGCAATCTGTGACGTCCCCCCGCCCACTCATGTCCCCACGATCACTCAAATCGCCTCAGTCCCTCAATTCCCCTCAGTCGCTCGATTCCCCTCACTTGTTTAACTTGCACCCCTCTCAATCTCCTAACACTCCTACCACTCCCACTACTCCCACCACCCCCACTTCTGGCTCGGCCAAATCCAACACGTGCCCCATGCCGGCACAAAACACATCACCCGTTTCGAACACTGGCCACGCCTCCTCTCCACATGCACCTCCCCACCTCCTCCCCGCTACTGCTGCTGGTGCTGCTGCTGCCGCTCCTACTGCTGCTGCCGGTGCTACCACCAGCCAGCATCGGCGCTCCTTAGAGCCACGTGGGATCGTGTCGCTGAGTGCCAATGGCGGTGCATCCAGGGCGGACCCTGCCCCTCACATGCATGGCCCAGGCAACTGGTCGTTGGCGTGCACCAGTGAGGAGGAGGCATCGGATGGAGGGCAGCAGCAGCAACAGGGCATGGATGGCAACAGTGGCTCGTTGGCGAACCGATCAGCTTCCCTCGAACACCTGGTTGAAGCATTTGCACCTGCACCTGCACCTCCTGCTGCTGCTGATGATTTGGAAGGTTTGGCATCGAGTGCTGCTGCTCCGGCAGGTTTCGCATTGGTGGCCGGTACAGCGTGTGGAGGTGGTAGGTCGGCGGGAGGTAGAGCCCTTGGGAGAGGCACCAGTGCTGTGGAAGCAGCTGGTTCAGGCAAAAGGAGGGCATGGGTGCACGGTTCAGCAGGCGAAAGGAAAGCAGCTGGGCAGTCCCGTGCAAGACAGAGTGATAAGAGGCATAGCACAAGCAGCAGTGGTGCTGGTGGCGATGATGGTGCTGATGTTGCTGCCGCTGCTGGTGCTGGTGGTGGTGGCAGAGTGAGTGGGTTTGAGAATGTGCTGGATTTCGCAGGGTTCTCTCCTGCTACTTCGTGCTCCTCGCTTGGGACATTATCGCCTGCCCCTACACGCACACCATCGCCGTCACTCTCACCAGCCCCAGCACCAGCAGCATTCCCAACAGCAGCACCGCCAGCAGCACCAGCCGCAACAGCAGCGGCACGAGAGCCGGCGACGGTAGGGGAGGGGTTGAGCGTGCTTTTGGGGAGGCAGGTGATGGTGGTGGATGACAATGTGATCAACCGCAAGGTGGCCAGCAAGCTGTTGGAGAGGCACGGCGCGCGAGTCACCGCCGTGGATGGCGGCACCAAGGCCCTTCACGCCCTCGCCCCGCCCCACCCCTTCCACCTCGTCCTCATGGACCTCCAGATGCAGGGCATGGATGGGCTGGAGGCGACTCGCAGGATCCGAGCGCGGGAGAGGGCTCAGGGCGGGGGGCATGTGGCCATCATTGCGCTCACAGCGGATGTGATTGCCGGCACGCGCCACCACTGCTTTGCCGTCGGAATGGATGCCTACCTCTCCAAACCCCTAGAGGAAATGCAACTTTCCAAGGCCGTCTGGCGCTGCCTCGCCAATACATGATCGTACACATAATCGCGTTATAAATGCACTGTGCATGTCTGAACCTCAGGGAATTCGAAATTTGCGTGCTGGTAATCTATGAGGTACTAGCCAATGAATATTCATGAAGGCGTCTCCAATATTCCAACGACCATACAACATTGTTCTGGGGCAGAATAGAGTTCAACATTTGATAGTATGGCTTTGGTTAGCAGTGAAATCCTATTATAGTTGTATGAAGTGTGGCTCCTGATGTACAGAACATTGCGCCTTGGTAATGTACTTCTCCTTTCCATGGCGGATGAGACAACGCATATGATGATCCGATCATCTGATTTCCTGCATTTACTGTACATGTGCACGAGGGTGCGCGTGCGAGGCCTGATGAGCTTTCTCGCTTGCCCTGCCCAGGCGGTTGTGTGAATCCCTGTTTGTTTGTTTGTTTGTTTGTTTGTTTGTTTTTGATACGGAAAAGTACACTTAAAAGGGATAATGTACAAAACGCATCAGGCAGTCGTAACTGTGTCTGGAGGGAAGCACCACAGTACCGTGTACCGCGGACTCCCTATAACGAGCCTACGGTGGCTGATGAGTCATCTTCGGATTGTTCCAGATGGAGCTAAAGCTGCTCCTCCACGTCAGCGGTGCCCCCTTGTTGCATATCCGTCCCATCACAACCGCTTCATCTGCTGCCAGGTAACTCCAACCATCGCCACCGGCAGCCACGCCGTGTTTCCGTGCCGCCACTTGCCTTGCCAGGCAATACAGTCTGGCATGTGCGACAAACTTAACCACCGCCAGGCGTATTACCTTCTTCGGCTGGAACTTGATGTCCTGACGACTTGCATCACACCTGGCAAGCCACACCTGGTGCAGTGTGGCGGCAATAAAGGAGATTTCCGGAAAACCGGGCTTCGTGCTTCTCTGCATGAAGAGGAGGTCCTCCAGACCCTGCCAGCTCAGCTGCGGATTCATCTCAGCCAGTCCTTTCTGCAGGAACCGTACCACCTTTTGAATCGCCGGGCAGCCGAGCAGGCAGTGCTCCGGTGTCTCCTCTGCTTTGCAGTGTGGGAAAACTACCTTATCCTTCAGAAAGAAAAGCCGCTCCCCCACTTGCATATTCCTACAGTGCAGCCTCAGCAGGATTTCTCGTGCCCGGGCAGGGGTGGCAAGAGAGTCCCTCTGTTTGATGACCCCTTTCCACTCAATAACCCTTCCATCTCCAATCCATCTCCGCTGTTCCTTCACAGTGCCTGCCGAGCTAACCATCTCCTTCCTAATTTATTTCAGCGGCAGCACCTCCCCACCCTTGCTTAGCTTGGACTGCAGAAACTTTGTCCGCTCCTCGCCCATTAGCCCCAGCACCTTATCTCCCTGAGCCGCTACCGGCTCCCCGCTGTGCAGCCCGAAATTGACCGGGTAATTCCCGTCGCCGACTTTGAAGGTTCCATCAGCGCCTTCCCAACACATCACCCCCGTCACTCTGCCACCGTCGGTGCTGCTGACTTTCCAGAGCGTAGGACACGCGAAGGTACTCCTCTGGTACCGCAGCAGAGGGACTTTAGCCGCTATCTCCTCGCTTGTCAAGGTCTCCAACAGCATGTCTCTCCACCCGGCTGACGCCGCCGCGAAGGCCTTCAGCGCCAACTTCGCCGCATCCACACTGCCGAGCTCGCTCGCCAGAGTTTCCTCGCCTTTCAGCTCCCGCGTGCCGTCTGCCCGGCGCCAGATCAGATCGCCCATCGTCAATCCCAGTAACCGTGCCGAGCCTTTCTGATTCCCGAAGGGGCTGGCTCCCCGGAAAGGTATGCGTCTGTTAAACGCTAACTGCTCCCGCTCCGCCTCCCAGCGATTCCTTGGCTCCGGGGTGACGCAAAAGGGTGATTTCCAGAACGCTTGCGCAATGTCCTTCCAACGCTTACTGCCCTCCGTCCAGTGCTTTAACAGGGACTGGTGAGCGTAAATCGTGTCCGGGCCTAGAGGCATCGCTTCCGCTTGCTCCGTCAGCCACTTCTTGACTGGATTCGCTTGCAGCATCATGCGGCCGACATTCTGCACCGCTATGCTGTCAAATCGTTTCTTGGGGCAGATCATCCCCAGCCCTCCCTCTTCCTTGGGTGTGCAGATCAGCTCATAGTTCCAAAGGATGAAGGCCCTCTCCTCCGTCGCCTCCCCTCCTGACACGAAATTGTGGCATATCCGCTTGATTTTCGTCCATATCTCCTCCGGCGGCGGGTAAATGTATGCTTGAAACATGAAAATGGGCGATATGTAGCCGTTGATTATCGTGACCCTCGCCGACGTTGTTAGGTGCTGGATCTCCCATTTGGCTAATTCTTTGCGCGCCCTGTCCAACGCATTTTCCCAGGACGGGAGTGGGTCGCCGTTCGGAGTTATCCAGACACCCAACAGCCTCTCTGGTGCATCCTTGTCAGCCCACTTGTACAGCAGGCCCGTCGGCGGAAGCTTCCCTCTGTTCTTCCCGAGTGGAAAGACCACCGTCTTATCCTTGTTCACTTTCAGCCCCGACGCCTTCCCGAAATTTTCCAGCGCCTCAGCCGCGGCAGCCAGCTGCTCTTCCCCCTGCAGCAGGAGTGACGTGTCGTCGGCGTACCCCATATACGCCAGCCTCCCTGTATCCCCGTCGCCGATGCCCAGCCTCCGCTGCGCAAACTCCTGACAGAGCGGCTCCACCGCACATAGAAAGAGGTACGACGCCAGCGGGCAGCCTTGTCGCACCCCTTTCTCCACCGCGACTCTGTCACCTGTCCATCCATTGATATGCAACCGTGTTCCTGCTCCTGTGTGCAGGCCTTCCGCCCAAGACACAAACTGCTCCGGAACCCCCATCCCTTGCAGCGTGCGGAAAAGGAAGGGTCTCAAGATGGAGTCGAAGGCCTTCTGAAAGTCAACCATTAGGAGGAACCAGTCCTTCCCGCCGCTGGCCCCTGCCTCAATAGCGTCCGCTACCACCGCAACGGCGTCCGCCAGCTTCCGACTGGGTAAGAAACCCGCCTGATCCTCCGAAATCACCTCGTGCAGAACTTTTTTAAACCTTGTCGCCATTACCTTCGCTAGCACCTTGTAGACCGTGCTTAACAACGTGATAGGCCTGTAGTTTCCTAACTCCTCCTTACTCCCCTTCTTATGCAGCAGGATCGTAACCGCGGTTGAGATATCTCGGGGAAGTTCCGCCGTCCGCGTGAAGTTACCAACGAACTGCATCAGTACTGGGCCAAGCAAGTCCCAGTTGTGCTCGAACACCTCCTTGGGAAGGCCGTCCTGACCAGGCGACTTTCCTGGAGCTAGCTCGCGCACCGCCGTCCGAACTTCCTCCTCCGACCATGATGCACTGAGGGCGCTACGGCTGGCGTCGCACATCGTCCGGCTCATAATTCTTGGTTCCGTCTCGTGAGGGCCCGTCTCCCCGTTCCCGCCGAAGGAATCTCTGAAAAACTCCGTCGCCGCCGTGAGCACGTCTCTTGCACCGGAGTGAGTGCTGCCCTTGAATTGAACAGCTTTCGTTTCTGTCTTGGCCTTTCGCACTTTTACCTTCCCAGATAGGAAGCCGGTTGTCGTCTCCCCATCCAGCTCTGCCTTCACTCCGAGCCACTCCTGCAGCTTCTCTTGGTGGCTTTTTTCATATGCGTCAAGTAACTCCTCTTTTTTTAGCAGGATTGCTCCCGTCCGCTGACACTTCGGGTTCTGCGACCGCCGCTGCCGGAAGACCCTCACCTCCTTCTCCAAGTGTCTTTTGGTTGCCCCGACTCTCTTCCTTTCCTCCCGTGTGTACGCTCACAGGCACGCCGTCAGCCTGGGCAGCAGCACGCCAAGATCTCTGCCCGTGTCCTTGAGCACCCGCTCCACCCGATTTCTGACCCCTATCTTTTTCGCTTGTACGGCCTTCAAACGCCAGATGTCGGGGCCCCTATCGACCGCCGCCGACTATCACAACTATGCATTTATATGCTCTAGGCTGTAGTAGGGCACTCATGGGGTACAACCCAATTAGGTTTTGCTATACAAACCCTGTACTGCTGTCATTCTAGTCATCATTCATTCCTACTTTCTGACATGGTTTCAGAGCAGGTTCCCTAGTGGGAACTTTTTTTTAGGGCCCACCACGATATTTTTCCTGCCCTGCCCGAAGCGCGCCTCGCGCCTGCCTCACCTGCGCCGTCGCGCGCCCTGCCCTACTGCCGCCCGTCGCGGCCTGACCTAGCAGCCCGTCGCGGCCCTGCCCTTTCGCCCCCTGTTGCGGCCCTGACCTCGCCGCCCGTCGCGGCCCTGCCCTGCCGCCACCCGTCGCGGCCCTGCCCTCAGCCGCTCGTCGCGGCTCTGCTCTACCGCCGCCCCGTCGCGGCCCTGCCCTGCAGCCGCCTTGTCGCGGCCCTGCCCTGCTGCCGCCCCGTCGCGGCCCTGCTCTGCCGCCGCCTCTTCGCGGCCCTGCCCTACAGCCGCACCGTTGCGGCCCTGACCTAACCGCCCGTCGCGGCCCTGCCCTGCACCCGCCCCTGGTAAGCGCCCGCCCTACTAAGCGCGCCGCCGCGCCCGCCTGCCTGCCGCGCCGCGCCCTGCTGCAGCCCGCGCGTCGCGCTCTGCTGCCCCGCGCGTCGCGCTCTGCTGCAGCCCGCGCGTAGCGCCATACTGCCCTGCGCGTCGCGCCCTACCCCCTGCCCGTTAGGCCCGCCGCGGGCCCTCCCTTCGCGCCGCCACGCCTGCCAGTTACGCCCGCTGCCGCGCCCGCCCGTTAGGCCCGCCGCGGGCCCTGCCTTCGCGCCGCGGCGCCTACCCGTTCGGCCCGTCACAGGCCCGCCCGTTCGCCCCTCCCGCACCTGACCGCTACGCCCGCCGCGGGCCCGCCCCTTGCGCCCGCCGTGCTTGCGTTTTGCGCCCGCCGTGCCTGCGTTTTGCGCCCGCCGCGGGCCTGCACTCGCTGCCCAGCGTCGCCCTGCCCGTGCGCGCTGCTGCCCGCGCCAGCGCCCTGCCCTGCCAACGCGCCAGCGCCCTGCCCTGCGCGCACTGGCGCCCTGCCCTGCCCTTCCCGAGCCGCCTCTGCAGCGCCCTGTGCGCCCTGCTCAACCCTAAAATAAATAAGTTAAGTTAAAAAAAAAAAAAAAAAAAAAAAAAAAAAAAAAAAAAAAAAAAAAAAAAAAAAAAAAAACACCCTTGGTGCTTCTGCCCTAGGAGCTACTGCCTGCTACTGGCCGCACGCCGCCCTGCTCTGGCCGCGCGTCGCCCTGCTCTGGCCGCGCGCCGCCCTTCCCTGACCGTGCACCGCCCCGACCTACCCTAGTGCCTCCTCGCCGCCCTTCCTTCCCTACGTGCTGCCCTGCTGGTCGCATGACTTCTCTTCACGGCAGCGGTGGGAGTGGTGGCGACGGTGGCATCAGCAGTGGGAGTGGTGGCGGTCGTCGTTGTTGGAGTAGGCTAGAGCTCGCTCTGGCATTTATCATGGTGTTCCTTTGTTATTTCGCCATGTTTAGAGCGAGTTACACTTCCGGTTCAGTTTAGGTTCATTTCTTAGTTTCTAGCACAAACTGAACACACCCTAAGTTCAATTAGGGTTTCCTACTTTTGTCTCTCGACACTTTTTCCTAATCAATCTCTTCAACCTATCTTGCTAGCCATGGCTACCACTCTCACATTAACATGGTATCCAGAGCCTAATCCTTGGCGTTTTCTGCTTATCTACATCTCTTAGGACGCTTTAGACCTTACGCATCCGGGGCGCCACTTCACACTTAGTGTAGGTTTTCGTTTCTTACCATCTCGACCTTCGTTTATT
Source organism: Closterium sp. Naga37s-1 (assembly GCA_947471745.1). NCBI lineage: Eukaryota > Viridiplantae > Streptophyta > Zygnematophyceae > Desmidiales > Closteriaceae > Closterium > Closterium sp. Naga37s-1. The sequence goes on along the minus strand of CANJKZ010000008.1, from coordinate 3,935,304 downwards.
CTTTCTCTTTCCCTCATTTTCAACTCGCGGACCCCTTATCCATCCCCCGCGGCCTCCCCACCCCGTCGCGCGCCTCGTCGCCTAGTCGCACGCCATTTCCCCTCGTCGCGTGCGCCCTGCCCTGCCTCGTCGTGCGCCCTGCCCTCCCGTCGTGCGTCTTGCCCTCCCGTCGCGCGCAAGATCCCTGCCTCTGCCGTCGCGCGCGCGCCCTCTCCGCCGACGTCGCGCGCTCGCGCACCTTGTCCGCCGCCGTCGCGCGCGCACAGCCTGCCCGCCGCCGTCACTCTCCGCGCCGCCCATTCTCTCCTTTCCGCGGCCGCCCTCCCTTCCCCCCGCCCCTTTTCGCGGGCATCTTCCTCCCCCTTCGTGGTGCGCCGAACTCCTCCTCCCACCTCCCCCCTTCTCCTGCCTCCTTCGCACCACCTCCTCCCTCTCCGCTCATCACATCCGCCTCTTACACTCCTCCCCCTCTCTTCTCTCCTCCCTACCCTTCGTGCTCCTCCTCCCTTCCTCCACTCTCCTTTGTGCGTCAAGCACCACCCCACCTCTTCCTCCTCCTATTTTCTCTCCTTATCTACTACCCTTCCCCACCATCCGCCCCTTCACCCTCCTCCTCCTCTCTTCTCTCCCTTCATTCCCTTCCCCATCTCACTCTCTCCTCCGCCTCTCTCCTCTCGTCTACTGCTGCAGCCGGTTGCCAGCTTTGCTTCGTAATCTTGCTCATCAAGACCTACCCCTCCTCACCATCCGCCCCTTCACCCTCCTCCTCCTCTCTTCTCTCCTTTTATTCCCCTCTCCATCCCATTCTCTCCTCCGCCTCTCTCTCCTCTCCTCTACTGCTGTGGCTGGTTGCCGGCCCTGCTTCGTAGCCGTGCTCCTTCCCCACTGTGTTCCTCCTCCTCTTATTTCTCCCCTCAGCGGCACAGCAGCAGACTACTCCGCCATTATCCCTCCTCCTCTCATTTCTCCCCTCAGCGGCGCAGCAGCGGACTACTCCGCCATTATCCCTCCTCCTCTCATTTCTCCCCTCAGCGGCGCAGCAGCGGACTACTCCGCCATTATCCCTCCTCCTCTTATTTCTCCCCTCAGCGGCGCAGCAGCGGACTACTCCGCCATTATCCCTCCTCCTCTTATTTCTCCCCTCAGCGGCGCAGCAGCAGACTACTCCGCCATTATCCCTCCTCCTCTTATTTCTCCCCTCAGCGGCGCAGCAGCAGACTACTCCGCCATTATCCCTCCTCCTCTTATTTCTCCCCTCAGCGGCACAGCAGCAGACTACTCCGCCGTTATTCCTCCTCCTCTTATGTCTCCCCTCAACGGCTCAGCGGCTGACTACCTCGCCCCTATTCCTCCTCCTCTTTTATCTCCCCACATCTGCTCTATTGCTATCCCCTTCCCCAGATGGGGCCTATTCTCACTCTTACCTCTCCCCCTCTGCGCTTCCACCCTCACCTGTCTCCTGCCGTACCTCCTCTCCTACCCTTGCCTTCCCTACTCTCCGCTTCTTTCGCTGCCCATTCCTCCCCTTGCACCTCTCCTACTTGCCACTGGACCTCCCCTCTTCTCCGCCCCTCTGCTTGGATTCCGCTGTCCCATCAACGTCGCCGCTCTTGTGCCGTTGTCACCTCTGGTATTGGTTCTCTGGCCTCTGTCTTCAGTGTGACCATGCCATCTCAGGATAGCATCCTTGGTGCTTCTCCTCTTATGGACCCTCGTTTTGTTGTTCCACTTTCTCCATTCGTTCACAGCACTGTCTCTCACTCTCCCAGCCCTACGGCTGCCGCTCTCTCACTTCCTCGCACCTTGGATTTTGTCCTTGACAGTGCTGCTACTGACTCTGTCTTTCGTGATGCTGGTGTCCTTCGCAATTTTCCTCGTCCCCTCACTATTGATGGGACTGGGGAGACCATGACCATGATATGCACTGGCACTTCCTCTCTTCCTTGTCTTGCCTCTCCCTCTGGCGCTGTCACTGGCCTTTATGTTCCCTCTTGCCGTCATAACCTCCTCTCCCTCCCTGCCCTCCAACGCCTGGGTGTGCGAGCACTCTTCCCCGCAGGTGAACTCTATTGTGATCTTCATTACCGCGACCGGCACCTTGCTCGTTTCACCCTTTCTCCTATTACTCGCCTCTACACCCTTCGTGTTCCCCTCCCCTCATCTGTCCATCACATTTCTTCTTCTTCTTCTTCTTCTTCTTCTTCTTCTTCTTCTTCTTCTTCTTCTTCTTCTTCTTCTTCTTCTTCTTCTGCCCCTCCCGTCTCCTCTTGCGACTGTCGCTCTCTCACCCAACCTACCCTTCTTCTTCATCATCGTCTTGGCCACCCCAACTTCCCTCTCCTTCGCAGCATGGTCACTTCGAAGCTGCTTCATGATCTCCCTCCCTCTCTCCCACCCCTTCCCCCCTCTCCCGCTCCTCCATGCGCCCCTTGTGTTCAAGCCAAGCTATCTCAATCTCCTCATCCTTCTTCCCCTTCTGCCTCCCCCAAACCCCTTGATCTTGTGCATATGGACCTCTGGGGTCCCTCTCCCATTGCCTCCCGTCAAGGTCATCGTTACTTTCTCCTTCTTGTCGATGACCACTCTCGCTTTGCCACTGTCTATCCCCTTCGTGCCAAATCTGACGCCCCCTCCCTCATCATTCGCTGGGCTGAGCAGGCACGCCTTCGCTTTGGCCGTCCTGTTGCACGCTTCCACTCTGATGGTGGTGGCGAGTTCTTTAACCACTCTCTCCTTTCTTACTGGTCCTCTCATGGCATTCGCCAAACCTCCACCCTTCCGCATTCTCCTGAACAGAATGGTGTTGCCGAGCGTCGTATTCGCACTCTCATGGAGATCTCCCGCTGTCTCCTTACTCATGCTTCTGCTCCACACTCACTTTGGAGCTACGCTCTTGTTCATGCCACTCTTCTTTCCAACCTTCGCCCCCATCCCCTTCGCCCTTCCATTACTCCCTTCCAGCTCTGGACTGGCCGCCAACCCTCCGCCCGCCCTCTTCGGGTGTGGGGCTGTGTCGTGTCAGAATGAAAGAAACAGGAATGAATGAACTAGCACAAAGTTGGGTACAAGTAGGAAACCCTAAGTTTGTGTACCCCCTAAGGCTAAACCCACTATAGCCTACACAATGTAAACATACAATGTTTGACACACCCCCATAGGCGAAGTGGGAGACAACCAGAGGGTCACAAGACCAGTCAGAGCAAAGCAAAGCAAAACAAGCTCAGGGTGGATCTCAAGGATACCACACAAATTCCGAGCACAAGCAAGCGGTCACAAGACCAGTTCACATGCAGTTTGATAATAAACAAGAGGTACAGTGATCACAACCTAGCAAGTGTAAGCATGCAGGTATACATAAAGAGATCACAGTACACGAAAAGTCAAGAAGTGAGCAAGTGAGGGACAGTAGGCACAAGGCCTAGAACAGTACAGAAACGCTGATGATCACAAGGCTGAAGCGCCTTGGTGAACACATCAGCAGTGTTGGCCCGAGTGGCCACGTACGAAAGACGAAGCTGACCACGCTGCTGCAGCTCTCGAGCAAGGAAGTAGCGCAGAGCGATGTGCTTCGTTCTGTGCTCCAGTCTGTGCTCCTGACACAAGGCAAGGGCGGCCTTGTTGTCGACGTACAGCACTGGAGGAGAACGAGGCCGCTCTCCCAGGTCGGTCAGCAGGTAGGTGAGCCAGCGAAGCTCCTGGGCAGCCATGGCTGTGGCGTAGATCTCAGCCCCACAACTGGAGCTGAGAACAGAGGAAGAGCGTGTAGAACGCCAAGAAACAGAGCCAGAGCCAAGGCTGAAGGTGTAACCCTGAGACGACCGCTGTGTAGCCTGGTCGTCAGCCCAAGAAGCGTCTGAGTGTCCAGTGAGGACAACGTCGCGCCGTCCTCCAAGCACAAGCCCCATGCCCGACGTACTGCACAAGTAGCGCAACACCCTCTTAGCTGCATCCATGTGCTCCTTCCGGTGACGGCCAGGAGCGACATAGCGTGCTAGGATGCTAAGAGGGTAGGCTAGGTCAGGTCGAGTGCAGGTCATCAGGTACATGAGGCAGCCCACAAGCTCTGGATACGGGCCACTCGGCTCTACGGACTCATCCGAAGGCAGAGCTGAGAGCGAGTGACCGGTAGGCAGAGGAGTGGGCTAAGGCGAGGAGTACGTGAAGCGGAAGTGCTGAAGGACCTGCTGCACCATGTGTGACTGAGTCAAGGTGATGGTGCGCTGTGCTCTGTCCCGGGTGATCCGCAAGCCAAGATAGCTTGTCAGCTCACCCAGGTCTGTGCACGTGTGTCTCTTCTGCAGCTCCGACTTCACGTGGGCAAGTGCCTCAGTGTCAGCAGTAGCAAAGACCAAGTCGTCTACGTACACGAGAACGTAGAACGGCGGCAGAGTGGTGTCGGTGCGTAGAAACAGCGACGGGTCAGCAGTAGAGGGAGCAAACCCAAGAGCAGCAAGAGTAGTCCTCAGTGTGTCGTGCCACTCACGGGGCGCCTGGCGGAGACCGTAGACTGGCCGCCGGAGGCTCCACTGGGTACCAGGAGGGAACGACCCAGTGAAGCCAGGTGGGCGGCGCAGCCAGATCTCCTCGTGCAGAGTGCCCTGTAGGAACGCAGTGCTGAAGTCAAGGCAGTGGAGCTCGTAGTCACGCTGAGCAGCGACGTGCAGCAGAACCCGAAGAGTGGTCATCTTCGGGGTCGGGGAGAAGGTCTGAAAGAAGTCAACTCCCTCTCGCTGACTGAAGCCTCGTGCAACGTAACGCGCCTTGAAGACAGGCGGAGAACCCGGCGGCCGCTTCACCCTGAAAATCCACATGCCACTGACGATGTTCGCCCCAGGTGGGGGAACCTCGTCAACGTAGGTGCCTGTGGACTTCCAGGAAGCCATCTCTGCGTCCATGGCTGTCTGCCACTGAGAGGAGTAGAGACCCTCCATCGCCTCTGCGTAGGAGCGTGGGGTCGGGATGTCTGGTGCATCCGGGTCTCCCTCAGGGGCAATCAGCATGGACACGAGATGAGGTAAAGCAGCAGCAAAGCACTCAAACTCCTCCTGTCTGTCCTCAAGGACGTCCGTGCCAAGAGCACACTCACCCCCGACGGACGGAGGACAGACAGACTCAGACTCAGCGACAAGGCTAGCGGCGTAGTCTAGACGACAGGCGGCAGCAAAGTCAACAAGCTCAGCGACTAGAGCAGACGCAGCAGAGGACTCAAAGGTAGGGTCAGTGACAACAGTGGCAAGGAGACGCGCGACAGTAGGACTGGCAGCACGAGTAAGGTCTGACGGCGGGTCGGCAACGTCAGGAAGAGAGGACGCAGGAGGAGACGGCAGAGGGACGCGCTGTGGAGCAGTGGACGGACGCAGGGTCATGTAGTGAGTGCCTAGGACAGGAGGAGGACGCTCACGTGGAGCACGACGACCAGTGCGGGCAGTGCGGACAGGCGACTCTGGACGAGACTCAGAAGACGCAGGACTAGACTCAGGCGACGGAGGACGAGACTCAGGCTCACGACGCTCCGTAAGACTACCCGACGGCGCAGTGTAAGGAGAAGGAGCAGGCAGCGGAGAGGCAGGCTGCAACTGTGACTGGACAGGCGGTGGACTCAGTAGGGGAGGAGTAGGACCAGTAGAGGGCGGGAGACCAAGAACCTGCTGAAGGAGCGGAACGTAGTACGGCAGCGGCCGCTCAGCAACTCCAGCTCCAACCCCCTCAGCAGCTCCAGTCCCAGCAGCTCCAGTACCTCCAGGACCAGAAGCTCCAGCAGCTCCAGCACCAGCAGCACCTCCAGCAGCTCCAGCAGTACTAGCACCAGCAGCACCAGTACCCGCAGCACCTCCAGCAGCTCCAGTAGTACCTCCAGCAGCTCCAGCAGCACCAGCACCTGCAGCACCAGTACCAGCAGTACCTCCAGCAGCACCAGCGGCACCAGCACCAGCCGCACCTCCAGCAGCGCCAGCAGCACCGCCAGCAGCAGCAGCACCTCCAGCAACTCCAGCAACACCTCCAGCAGCACCGCCAGTAGCAGTAGTGCCTCCAGTAGCTCCAGTAGCACCTCCAGCAGCACCAGCACCAGCAGCAGCACCAGCAGCACCTCCAGTAGCTCCAGCAGCACCAGCAGCACCAGCAGCACCTCCAGCAGCTCCAGCAGCACCAGCACCAGGGTCCGCGACGCAAGGAGCGCCACTCCGGAGACTGCAGTGCCGAGCGTACCACTCTCGGAGCTGCTGGGGAGAGGGCAGCGCCCGCCTAGGAGGGGAAGCACTAGTACCGGCTCCAGCAGCGCTCCTAGCTCCAGAAGTGCCTCTCCTGAGGCTGCAGTACTGTAAGTACCACTCACGCAGCTGCTCTGAGGAGAGAGCTCCTCCAGGTGTAGCACTCCCAGGCTCAGCACCCCCAGACTCAGCACCCCCAGGCTCAGCACCCCCAGACTCAGCACCCCCAGACTCAGCACCCCCAGACTCAGCACCCCCAGGCTCCGCACCCCCAGGCTCCGCACCCCCAGGCTCAGCACCCCTAGGAGGACGAGAGTCGACAGCTACCTCGACAGGCTCAACCGGGTCTACCTGGGACACACCTGAGGGAGCGGCACCCTGAGGGGGGAGGGGGTCTACCACAGCAGCACCTGGCGCGAGGAAGAGAGGCGGGGGAGGGAGCGGGGCAGTGCGGTAGGGAAAGAGGCGGTAGTAGGGCACCGACTCGTCAAAAGTGACGTCCTGAGAGGGCAGGACACGGTGCGAGGTGGCGTGGTAAAACTGCCAACCAGACGCGTCCGGGACAAAGCCAAGGAAGACACAAGGAACAGCGCGGGAGGAGAGCTTGTCCGCAGACGTATCGCGGACAAAAGCTCGAGATCCCCAGACCCGAAAACGCGACGCATCGCCAACCTCCCCCGTCCACAGCAGTGTGGGTGAGGTCTCCGGCAAGGAGACACGGGGCCAGAGGTTGAGCTGATGCGCAGCGTATCGGACCGCAAACGGCCACAGAAAGTGGGGGGCAGCCGCATGGATCAAGGAGTTACGAGCGACCTCCATGACCAAGCCAATGCGGCGCTCAGCAACCCCATTCTGCTGTGGAGAGGCCGGAAGCGTGAACGACTGCTCAATGCCGTGCTCCGCACAGTAGGCTGCCAAGAGGTCGGAGGAGAACTCACCACCTCTGTCAGAGTGCAGACGCAAGACAGGAAAGTCCGAGTGGAACCGCTCGCTGAGCTGGAGACGAGAAGCGCGGATCCAAGGGATCAAAACAGCAGGGACCTCACCCTTGGTGCGCAAGGGGAAGACCGTGGTGTAGCGCGAGTAGTCGTCAACAACGATCAGGAAGTACCGCTCCTGACCCTGTCCACGGACGCGGGCTGGGCCCCACACGTCCATGTGGAGCGTCTGCAAGGGAGCAGTCGTCGGGGGAAACGAGGAGGAGTGAGGAGCGGCGCGCTGCCGACCCTCGACACAAGGAAGACAGGGAGGAGCAGGCGAGGGTGGGAGGGGAGGGAGTACCCAGGGAAGACCAGAGACAAGGTACCGTTTGTGCATGGCACGAAGGCGCTGCACTGACGGGTGACCAAGGCGGTGGTGCCAGAGGACAGTCTCGTGCGCCAGAGAGCAACACGAGCAGGGGGCAGACAGCTGACCTGACGCAGACGCAGACGCAGCTACCTGAGGGGACTCAGTGGTCAGTGTGTACAGGTCCGACCCCGGCTGCCTAGTGAAGGTAGCGAGGTGACGGCCCGTCCGAGCACACGTGCAGTGTGTCACACGCTCGTAGGCAGGGGTGAACTGGTGGACACCCCCGTCCTGGAGGGCACACCCTGCCACCAAGTTCGTAGAGAACGAGGGGAGGTGGAGACCTGACAGTGTGCCCAACGGAACCGCAGGACAAGGAAGGACAGTGGAGGAGGTCGCAATGACCGGACCCCCAGAGGGGTCAGCAAGGGAGACAGCAACTGGCCGAGCAAGCTGCTCAAGGGCAGTGCGGTCACGAAAGAAGCAGCGTGAAGCTCTTGAGTCTAGAGTGAAGGTGTGCAGTGCCTCAGTGGACTCAGTACCAGGGGGCGCAGACTCACTAGCACCTGGAGCAGCAGCCTCACCAGCACATGGGGCAGCAGACACGTAAGCACCTAGTGCAGCAGCCTCACCAGCACCTGGGGCAGCAGACACGCAAGCACCTAGAGCGGCAGCCTCACTGGTGCGAATGCCCGGGTCGGGCGGAACACGCAGGTACTGATCACCCTCTCCACTAGTAGACAACACATACATGGCAGTGAGAATAGCATCAAAGTCAAGAGCATAGACATCAATGTTCTTCTTGATCAGATCCCACCAGCGGGGCAGCTCAGTGGCAGTAGGGAACTGAGTGCGCCAAGCGTCGTCGAGGCGGGAGAAGCAGCGCTGCGTGGTGTGCGCCCTCCCACACGTCTGGCCAGTGCGCTCACCAGTGCGGATGACGTACGTGCAGCTAAGGCCACCCCCCCCCCCGTGCTGAGAGTACCACTCACGAAGCTCCTGGGGCGACGGAGTCTGCTGTCCGCCAGCGCCACCACGACCACCACCTCCGCCGCCACCACCTCGACCACCACCGCCCCTGCCGCCGCCTCGTCCACCGCCGCCCCCACCACCGCCCCCACCCCGGCCACCTCCTCCGCTGCTGCCGCCACCACCCCCACCGCTGCCACTAGCCCCTCCAGCCCCGCCACCACCCCCACCGCCTCCACCGCCCCCACCACCGCCTCCCCCGCCGTCACCTCCACCTCCCTTGCCCCCTTTGCCCTTGCCGCTGCGGTGCCAGCTCGGAGTGGACGCAGTCCCGACCTGCTCAGTACCAACTAGGTCGACAGCAGCAGCAGAGGCGACAGAGGGGAGAAGGGGGGAAGGGGAACACCCCTCGAAGAACGGGGTGCGGGGGTCGCCACGAGAGGCAGCTACAGCGACTATGCTAGTCTCGGCTGCAAGCAGTTCCTTCTCGAGCAGGTCAACGGTGAGCTCAGTGGGGCAGCGAGCGAGGAAGTGGTCCTTGACCGCACGAAGAGAGTCAGGGAGACGGGTGACAAAGTGGTAGAGAGTGAGCCAGAGCGGGGGGGGGTGGGTGGCAAGAAACTCAGCGGGCATAGCGGCACGGAAGCGAACCTCACTAGTGCGGAGGTGCGTGGTGAGGTCAGCTACTGTGGCAAAAGCGGACAGGTCTGGGAACAGGTAGGGGAGCGAGAGACGGCCTAGCGCAGCAGAGGCAGGTGAGGAGTAGCGTGCAACTACAGCAGTGTACAGTGCCTGCGCAGTTTTGTGCTGGCCAAAGTGCTCGCGCTCATCTACCGGCAGGGAGTTGCGAATAGCAAAGCGAGCGTGGGCGTCACGAGTCTGCCACTGGGAGCGGGCAGTACTGTCAGCAGTAACAGCAGGGGCAGCAGCGAGGCCTAGTGCGTGATCGTACAGCGAGATGTTCTCCTTGGCAGTGAGCTGGAGGAACAGGTGTAAGTCATCTAGCCAGGTGTCAAACTTCAGTGGGCGGCCCTCAGCATCGAAAGCGAGTACAGCAGGGCTAGCCATAGTTGCAGTAAGAGCAGTAGTAACAGCAGTAACAGTAGCAGTAGCAGCAGCAGGCGAAACCCTAAAAGCAGCAGGCAGCGTGACTCAGGTAGGGCGGCTCGGTCCAGAGAGGGCTGCTTAGTACGGGGAGGGCGGCGCGGCTCGGTTCGGGCGGCGCGGCTCGGCTCGGGCTGGGCGGCTCGGTTCGGGCGGCTCGGTTCGGGCGGCTCGGTTCTGGCGGGGCCGTGGCGGTCGCGCGTGGGGCGGCTCGGTTCTGGCGGGGCTGACGGGGCCTCTAAGGGGGGCGGACGCGGGGCCGATGGGGCCTCTAAGGGGCGAACGCGGGGCCGACGGGGCAGCTAAGGGGCGGCGCGCGGGGTCGACGGGGCCGTGTGGGGGCCGCTAAGGGGCGGCGCGCGGGGTCGACGGGGCCGTAGGGGGCCGATAAGGGGCCGTGCGCGGGGTCGACGGGGCCGTGTGGGGCCGCTAAGGGGCGGCGCGCGGGGTCGACGGGGCCGTAAGGGGCCGCTAAGGGGCGGCGCGCGGGGTCGACGGGGCCGTAAGGGGCCGCTAAGGGGCGGCGCGCGGGGTCGACGGGGCCGTGAGGGGCCGCTAAGGGGCGGCGCGCGGGGTCGACGGGGCCGTAAGGGGCCGCTAAGGAGGGGCGCACGATGGCGCTGGGGGGAGGCGCTCGAGGGCGCTCCGACAGTAGGGCGCACGAGGGCGCTAGTAGGCAGTCAGTAGTGATGGGCCCTATGAAAACTCGGTCCTAGCGGAGGACCTGCTCTGAAACCATGTCAGAATGAAAGAAACAGGAATGAATGAACTAGCACAAAGTTGGGTACAAGTAGGAAACCCTAAGTTTGTGTACCCCCTAAGGCTAAACCCACTATAGCCTACACAATGTAAACATACAATGTTTGACATGTCGCTCATGTCCTTATCAATCCCGCCGATCGAGCACGTCAGGGTGGGAAGCTCGCTCCCAAGACGTAGCTCTGTGTGTTCATTGGCATCAACGTTGACTGTCCTGGCTATCTTTTCTATGCTCCCTCCTCTCAGCAGCTACTTCGCAGCCATGATGTTATCTTTGACGAGACTCGTTCTCCATTCATCACTCCCCCTCCCACCCCTCCTCCTCCCTCTCTTCATTGGTCTGACTTTGATCTGCTGCCCTCTGCTGCTCCCTCTTCTTCTCCACTTCCTCCTCCCCCTGCTCCGCCTCCCCTCCCTGCACCCTCCACTCCCCCCTCTGATGTCATCTCTGGCACCTCTCCTCCTGCCTCTTCATCTTCTGCTCCCATGGCCCCTCCCTCATCACCTCCTTCTGCTACCCTCCCTTCTGCACCTGCCCCCCCACCCTCTCCACGTCTCACCCGCTCCATGACCCGTGCAATGTCCAATTTTCAACACTCTGCTCTCTTTACTTGTCTCTCTCCCTCTCCAAACGTCGATCTTCTCGAGGATCGATTTGAAGAGTTGTTCTCTGTTCATCCCGTTTCACCCCTCCTCTGTGTCACCATTGGCGATTTCTCCAATTCTCCCACTCTTCTCTCCGTTGACACTGCCGCTATTCCCACCCCTCAGACCTATTCCGAGGCAGTGTCTGGCTTTCATGCAACTGAGTGGATGGCTGCCATCATTGCCGAGTGTGAGGCATTCACCCGAACTCAATCTTACATTGACTCTGTCCCCCCCCCCTGGCGCCACCATTGTCAAGGGCAAATGGGTCTTTCGTGTCAAACAGCTGCCTGGGGAGCTCCCTGTCTTCAAAGCCCGTTACTGCGCCAAGGGCTTCACTCAGCGTGAAGGCATTGACTACTTTGCCACTTACTCCCCCACAGCCCGCCTCCCCACTCTCCGCCTCCTTCTTGACTTAGGTGCTCGCTGGAATTGGGAGATCCATTCCATGGACGTTTCCAATGCTTTCCTTCAGGGCGAGCTGCATGAGCGCATATTCCTTGAGCGTCCTGCTGGCTTTCCTCGCCCTTTCCCTCCAGGCACTGTTTGGGAATTAAAGCGACCTGTGTATGGCCTTAAACAGGCCCCGCGCGAGTGGCACGCCAAGCTCGCCTCCACTCTTCACTCTCTTGGCTTCTCTACCTCCACCTCCGACCCCAGTCTCTTCATTCGCACCTCCCCCCACAGGCTTTACATTCTTGCATACGTCGATGACTTGGTGCTCCTCGCTGAAGATTCTGCCGACCTTGCCGCTGTCAAGCAGGCCCTCCAGGCGCGTCTCCTCTGCAAGGATCTTGGCGAGCTTCGTCATTACCTCGGCATGGAGATCCGTCGTGATCGTGCTGCCCGCACCATTTCTCTCTCTCAAAGTTTCTACATCCACTCCATTCTTGAGCGTTTTGAGATGTCGCAGGCCAAGCCCGTTTCCACCCCTCTTCCCGCTAACCATCAGCTCACTGCCCCTGCCGTCCCTGCTCCCTCCTCTGAGCTGCGGCCTTATCCTGAGCTAGTTGGGTCTCTTATGTATGCTATGATGTGCACTCGCCCCGACCTTGCTTACCCCCTCAGTGTTCTCTCTCGCTTTGTCGGTCTAGGCCGTCACACTGACGTGCACTGGGCGGCAGCCAAGCGTGTTCTCCGCTATCTCCGCGCTACCTCTGATCTTGCACTCACTTTGGTGGCTCTTCTCCCCCCGTTCTTTCCGGTTACAGTGATTCCTCCTACGCTGATTCTCGCCCTGATCGCAGGGTTATGGTTTCACTCTTGGCAGTGGCCTTGTCAGCTGGCGCTCCACTCGTTCATCCTCTGTCTGTCTTTCCACATGCGAGGCTGAATTGTACGCAGGCACATTGGCGGCTCAGGAGGCTCGCTGGCTCTCGTTTCTCCTTGCTGAACTTGGTCACTCTCAGCCCTCTGTGACGCTCTCCTGTGACAGTGCGAGCATGATTCACCTCACTGAAAACCCTGTCTATCACGCTCGCAGCAAACACATCGAGGTCCGCTACTTCTTCGTGCGCGAGCTGGTGCAGTCTGGCTTCTTACGTCTTTGCAAGGTGGACGCTACTGCCAACCTTGCTGATATTTTCACCAAGGCCCTCCTACGTGCGCCACACCGTTTCTACGTGCGCGAGCTTGGGCTCGCGCGTCTCTCTACTTTTGGGGGTGTGCCGGTTCGCTAGGAGTTTTGCTCCAGAGCTTCACCTAGCCTGGGGGTGTGTTGGAGTAGGCTAGAGCTCGCTCTGTCATTTATCATGGTGTTCCTTTGTTATTTCGCCATGTTTAGAGCGAGTTACACTTCCGGTTCAGTTTAGGTTCATTTCTTAGTTTCTAGCACAAACTGAACACACCCTAAGTTCAATTAGGGTTTCCTACTTTTGTCTCTCGACACTTTTTCCTAATCAATCTCTTCAACCTATCTTGCTAGCCATGGCTACCACTCTCACATTAACAGTCGTAGCAGTCGCTGTAAAGCTGTGCGGTGGGGAGTTTCTGGCGGTGGCCAGATGCAGCGGCAGCGGCGTCCGCGTGAGAACCTTACACCCCAGCAGCTTCGTGAGTGGTACGCTAGTTGGGGTTGTGGCGGCTGCCGTAGTGGGAGTCGCCCTGGAGCTGGTCAGTGGGGAGTTTCTGGCGGTGGCCAGATGCAGCTGCAGCGGCGTCCGCGTGAGACCCTTACACCCCAGCAGCTTCGTGAGTGGTACGCTAGTTGGGGTTGTGGCGGCGGCCGTAGTGGCAGTCGCCCTGGAGCTGGTCAGTGGGGAGTTTCTAGTGGTGGCCAGATGCAGCTGCAGCGGCGTCCGCGCGAGACCCTTACACCCCAGCAGCTTCGTGAGTGGTTTGCTCAGCGTTGGGCGTCTCAGCGTAGTGGCCGTAGTGGCAGTCGTGGTGCAGCTACTCAGTTGGGAGTTTCTGGAGGTGGCCCGGTGCAGCTGCAGCGGCGTCCACGTGAGACCCTTACGCCCCAGCAGCTTCGTGAGTGGTTTGCTCAGCGTTGGGCGTCTCAGAGACGTGCTGAGGGTGACTGTTACCTGTGTGTGCCGCCCGACCCGGGCATTGAGGCTGCTGCTCTATGTGCTAGTGAGTCTGTTGCTCTAGGTGCTGGTGAGTCTGCTCTCTCTGGTACTGCGCTTGCTGAGGCCTTGCACACCTTCACGTTTGACTCAGGTGCTTCCCGCACCTTCTTTCGCGACAGCACCACACTCACGCCGCTCAGTCGGCCGGTTGCAGTCTCCCTGGCGGACCCCTCTGGGGGCCCAGTCCTTGCGCACTCCTCCACGGTTCTGCCGTGTCCGGCGGCCCCGTCTGGCTCACTGTCGGGTCTTCACCTCCCCTCGTTCTCTACGAACTTGGTGAGTGGAGCTGACCTCCAGGACGTGTGGGTTGACCAGTTCACTCCAGGAGGTCAGCGTGTGACCCACTGTACGTGTACTCGGACGGGTCGCCACCTGGCCACGTTCATCCGTCTGCTAGGGTCGAGCCTGTACACACTGACTCTCGGAGGCTCCTCCGGTTGCTGAGTCTGGTCAGGTAGCCGCGTCTGGTCAGGTGATTGCTGCCGCGTCCACGTCTGGTCCGGAGTCTGCCCCCTGCTCGTGTCGTCTCCTGTCACACGAGACTCTCCTTTGGCACCACCGCCTTGGTCACCCCTCCCTGCCTCGTCTCCGAGGTATGTCCTCCCGTACCCTTGTCTCTGGACTCCCCCGGACTCTCCCTCCCCTCCCACCGGGGCCTGCCCCTACCTGCGTTCCTTGCGTCGAGGGACGGCAGCGCGCCGCTCCTCACTCCTCCGAGTTCCCTCCGACGGAGGCTCCCCTGCAGACTCTACACATGGACGTGTGGGGCCCAGCCTGCGTCCGTAGACAGGGTCACGAGCGTTACTTTCTGCTGGTCGTTGACGACTACTCGCGTTACACCACTGTCTTCCCCTTGCGCCGCAAGGGTGAGGTCACTGAGGTGTTGATCGACTGGATCCGCGCTGCCCGTCGCCAGCTCAGCGAGAGTTTCGGCTCGGACCTTCCTGTTCTGCGTCTGCACTCCGACAGAGGTGGTGAGTTTTCCTCCGACCTTCTGAGGGCCTTCTGTCGTGCGGAGGGCATCCGCCAGACGTTCACGCTTCCGGCCTCCCCACAGCAAAATGGGATTGCTGAGCGCCGCATTGGCATGGTCATGGACGTCGCTCGTACGTCCATGATTCATGCGCTGCTCCCCATTTTCTGTGGCCGTTCGCGGTCCAGTACGCGGCGCATCAGCTCAACCTCCAGCCCCGTGTCTCCATGCCGGAGACCACACCTACTCTGCGGTGGACGGGGAAGGTTGGCGATGCGTCTGCGTTCCGTGTCTGGGGATCTCGAGCCTTTGTCCGCGATTCTTCCGCGGACAAGCTGTCCTCTCGTGCTGTTCCCTGCGTCTTCCTTGGCTTCCCCCCTGACGCGCCTGGTTGGCAGTTTTACCACCCCACCTCGCGTCGTGTTCTGTCCTCTCAGGACGTCACGTTTGACGAGTCGGTTCCTTACTACCGTCTCTTCCCCTACCGCACCGCTTCCCTCCCCCCCCCGCCGCTCTTCCTCACTCCAGGTCCCCCTCCGGTAGACCCCCTCCCCCCTCAGGGTCCAGCCCCTTCATGTGTGTCCCAGGTAGACCCCATCCCCCTTGGTACGCCTGTCCAGGTCACTGGTGACTCTGGTGCTGCTGGGGGTGGTGCTGCTGGGGGTGCTGAGTCTGAGCGTGCGGAGCCTGGGGGTGCTGAGTCTGAGCGTGAGGAGCCTGGGGATACTCAGTCTTAGCGTGCGGAGCCTGGGGGTGCTGAGCCTGCGTGTGCGGAGCCTGTGTTTGCGGAGCCTGGGGGTGCTGCGTCTCCTGGCGGTACTCGTGCTGCCTCCCTACGGCAGTCCCGCCGACGGGAGCCTCTCTCGTCACAGCAGCTGCGCGAGTGGTACGACTGGCGCTGCCGACTTCGGCGTGGTGCTGCTGGAGCTGGAGACCCTGGAGGCGCTGGTGCTGCTGGTCCTGGAGGTGCCGGAGCTGCTGGAGCTGGTCCGGAGTCTGGGGGTGTGGAGCTCGGTGGTGCTGCGTCTCCCCGGCAGGAGCCTCTCTCGCCACAGCAGCTTCGCGAGTGGTACGCTTCCTACTACCGCCCTCAGAGTGGTCCTGCTGCTGCCGGTGGTGACGGAGGTTCTGGAGGTCCTCGTACTGCGGGTACTGGAGCTGCCGGGACTGGTGGTGCTGCTGGAGCTGGAGGTGCTGCTGGAGCTGGAGCTGCTGGAGGTCTTGATGGTGCTGGAGCTTCCGGAGGTGATCGTCCTGGAGGTACTGGAGCTGCTGGAGCTGGAGCTGCTGGAGGTCCTGCTGGTGCTGGAGCTGCTGGAGGTGCTGGAGCCGCTGGTCCCGGAGGTGCTCGTACTGGAGGTACTGGAGCTACTGGAGCTGGTGGTGCTGCAGGAGTTGGAGCTGGAGGCGCTGGAGCTGTTGCTGCTGGAGGTGCTGCTGGAGGTGCTGCTGGAGCTGGAGCTGCTGGAGGTGCTGGAGCTGGTGGTGCTGTGGGAGTTGGAGCTGGAGACCCTGGAGCTGGGGGTACTGGTGCTGTCTCTGCTGGTTCTAGAGGCGCTGCGCGGCCGCGGCCGTACTTCGTTCCACTCCTTCAGCAGGTTCTTGGCCTCCCGCCTTCTACTGGTCCTCCTCCTCCCTTACTGTGTCCACCGCCTGACCAGTCGCAGTCGCAGTTACAGCCAGCCTCTCCACTGCCTGGTCCTTCTCCTTACTCTGGGCCGACTAGAGGTCTTACGGAGCGTCGTGAGCCTGAGTCTCGTCCTGCGTCACCTGTTCGCGCTGGTCGCACTTGTAGTCGTGTTCCGCGTCCGCGTCCTCCCCCTGTCCCAGGCACGCACCAGATGGCACTTCGTCCTTCCACTGCTCCACAGCGTGTCCCTCTGTCGTCTCCTCCTGCGTCCTCTCTTCCTGACGTCCCTGACCCGCCGTCAGACCTTGCTCGTGCTGCCAGTCCTACTGTCACGCGTCTTCTAGCTACTGTTGTCACTGACCCTTCGTTTGAGTCCTGTGCTGCGTCTGCCCTAGTTGCTGAGCTGGTTGACTTTGCTGCCGCCTGTCGTCTAGACTACGCCGCTAGTCTTGTTGCTGGGTCTGAGTCTGTTTGTCCTCCATCCGTCGGGGGTGAGTGTGCTCTTGGCACGGACGTCCTTGAGGATAGGCAGGAGGACTTTGAGTGTTTTGCAGCTGCTGTATCTCATCTCGTGTCCATGCTGATTGCACCTGAGGGAGACCCGGATGCACCAGACATCCCGACCCCGTGCTCTTACGCAGAGGCGATAGAGGGTCCCTACTCCTCTCAGTGGCAGACAGCCATGGACGCAGAGATGGCATCCTGGAAGTCCACAGGCACTTACGTTGACGAGGTTCCCCCACCTGGGGCGAACATCGTCAGTGGCATGTGGATTTTCAGGGTGAAGCGGCCGCCGGGTTCTCCGCCTGTCTTCAAGGCGCGTTACGTTGCACGAGGCTTCAGTCAGCGAGAGGGAGTTGACTTCTTCCAGGCCTTCTCCCCTACCCCGAAGATGACCACTCTTCGGGTTCTGCTGCACGTCGCCGCTCAGCGTGACTACGGGCTTCACTCTCTTGACTTCAGCACTGCTTTCCTACAGGGCAGCCTGCACGAGGAGATCTTGCTGCGCCGCCCACCTGGCTTCACTGGGTCGTTTCCTGCAGGTACCCAGTGGAGCCTCCGGCGGCCAGTCTACGGTCTCCGCCAGGCGCCTCGCGAGTGGCACGACACACTGAGGAAGACGCTTGCAGCTCTTGGGTTTGCTCCTTCGACTGCTGACCCGTCGTTGTTTCTACGCACCGACACTTCGCTGCCGCCGTTCTACATCCTCGTGTACGTCGACGACTTGGTCTTTGCCACTGCTGACACTGCTGGACTGGCCAACGTGAAGTCGGAGCTGCAGAAGAGACACACGTGCACAGACCTGGGTGAGCTGCGTAGCTATCTTGGCTTGCAGATCACCCGGGACAGAGCATGGCGCACCATTACCTTGACTCAGTCACACATGGTGTAGCAGGTCCTTCAGCGCTTCGGCTTCGAGTACTCCTCGCCACAGGCCACTCCTCTGCCTACCGGTCACTCGCTCTCAGCTCTGCCTTCGGATGAGTCCGTAGAGCCGAGTGGCCCGTATCCAGAGCTTGTGGGCTGCCTCATGTACCTGATGACCTGCACTCGACCTGACCTTGCTTACCCTCTTAGCATCCTGGCTCGCTACGTTGCGCCCGGGAGACACCGACCAGAGCACTGGAAGGCCGCTAAGAGGGTGATGCGCTACTTGTGCAGTACGTCGGGCATGGGGCTCGCGCTTGGAGGACGGGCTCGAGTTGTCCTCACTGGTCACGCAGACGCTTCTTGGGTTGACGACTTGGCTACGCAGCGGTCGTCACAGGGTTACACCTTCAGCCTTGGCTCCGGCTCTGTTTCGTGGCGGTCTACTGGCTCGTCTTCTGTTCTCAGCTCCAGTTGTGAGGCTGAGATCTACGCAGGGGCCATGGCTGCACAGGAGTTACGCTGGCTCACCTACTTGCTGACCGACTTGGGCGAGCCGCCTCGTTCTTCTCCAGTTCTGTACGTCGACAACAAGGCCATGATTGCCTTGTGTCAGGAGCACAGACTGGAGCACAGAACGGAGCACAGAACGAAGCACATCGCTCTGCGCTACTTCCTTGCTCGAGAGTTGCAGCAGCGTGGACAGCTTCGTCTTGTTTACGTGGCCTCACAGGCCAACACTGCTGATATCTTCACCAAGGCACTTCAGCCTTGTGATCATTAGCGTTTCTGTACTGTTCTAGGCCTTGTGCCTACTTGGCCTCACTTGCTCACTTCTTGACTTTGCTTGTACTGTGATCTATATACATATACCTGCATGCTTACACCTGCTAGGTTGTGATCACTGTACTGCTTGTTCTCCTTTATATAACTCTGCATGTGGACAGGCCTTGTGGCCATTTGCTTGTGCTCGGGCTGCGTGGTGACGTTGTGATCCACCCTGAGCTTGACCTTGCTTCGTTCTCTTGCTTGTCCCCCACTTTGCCTATGGGGGTGTGTCAGAACTATGCATTTATATGCTCTAGGCTGTAGTGGGGCACTCCTTATGGGGTACAGCCCAATTAGGTTTTGCTATACAAACCCTGTACTGCTATCATTCTAGTCATCATTCATTCCTACTTTCTGACACCGACGACTCCAGCGCAACCACCACCGCGTTCCAGTGATCCGTCATTTTGTTCGTGATGTCTGCATGCCGCACCTCCACCAGCTTGCATAGCAACGACTGCGTCACCAGCGCGCGATCGATCCTGGTGCTCACCCCGTTTGCCCTCATGTGAAAAGTGTACTCCCTCTTGCCAGGATGCATAAAGCGGAAGGCGTCGGTGAGCGGGGTGTTCTCCCAGTAACTCATCAGCCTCCGGTTCTCTGCCGACGACCCTACTCCTGTTGACTTGTCCATTGCCGGGTCCTCCACTACGTTCATGTCACCCATCACCAGGACATTTGGCAACTTCGGTAAGGTGCTCAGGAAAGGCTCCAGGCAGTCCTTGTAGAAGGGAGCCCTGTTTTCCGGTTGCGCCGGTGAGTACATCGCAATCAGGAGCAGCTCCAGGTCACCCCAACGGATCACCACGCCCGCCAGCCTTCCAGATACATGTGTGTATGTGTTCGTGAAGTTCATCCCAGGCACGAAGCTCAGCACCGCTACACCTCCTGCCGACCCGGCTGGCCCCACGGCCAACACCGCGGACGGCTTTACTTGAGTCCAGAAATTGTGGTCTGCCTGAATACGCGTGTCTGTGAGTATCGCAACATCCGCCTTGTTCCTTAGCCAATCTTTACATTTCTTGTGCTTCCCCGCACTGCCGAGCCCGTCGATGTTAAGCTCGCAGAAAGTGATCGAGTTCCTCTTATTCGTTTAAAAACTGGTGAGAAGCCCCTTCGCATCCACGGGCTGAGATCTGGTACAAGACTCCTGACACGCGTGCGCTGGTGTCGCCGGCCGCACCATACAACTGCACAGCATGAGGACTACCACTACTGCTACTGCTGTCGTAACAAATATGGGTCTGCCGTCCTTCCCCCCTCTGTACTCCTGCAGATGTGCAGCACCAGGTCAACACACCGCACTCGTCCATCCAGGCGGTTACTTGGCGGAATCTTTCCGGAGTGTGGCCAGGTTGAGGGCACCCTTGCTGACACGGGTAGCAGCTCCCGGCTTCGCCAGGTTTGTCTTGTGACGGAGTGACGCAACGTGAGTAGATGCCTGCTCGAAGCTGGCGCCTTGCGCTTTGTCGCAAGCAGCAACCACACACACCCAGTCCTCCCGCGACCCCCCTGTGGAGGTGAGAACGATGGCCGGGTCCTTGAGAATGTCTTTCGTAAGCGCTGTAACTTTCAGCGATGCAGCTGCGAGGAGGGGTTTGAGCCAGGATGTCAGTAAAAGCTGGGAGAAAAAACGGGACCGACAAAGGTAAGAAAAGCGAGACACTGATACCGTTGATCTCATGAACCTTGCTGACAGACAGGGTCCATTTGCCGATGCTGGATTGACGCTCTGCAACATAGGCATTGTGGTACTGTGTCATATGCTGTCCCTTGCAGTAATCACAGGTAAGCGTGGGGTAGTGCACCATCAGCTTCCTCCCGGGGTTTGACAGATCCGCAACCGCATGACGCCATGGATCCTCATCGTTCTCATGCTCGATCACCAAACCCCGCACTTTGTCTGTGTCCATTCCAGTAACAGGGTCCTGCACTCTGTGGAACCCCACACCTTTGTTGAAAGCAGTTTTCCCTTTCTTAAGCAGCATGACCTCCGTCAGCATCTTGCGAATCAACTCTAGAGAGACGCCAGCCGGAATAGACTTCAACAGCACTTCCACCGCGTCCGGGTTCAGCTGACGCTCTCTCCTGTAAGCCGCGTTCTCCGGGTGCTGCCAGTTAAGCGTCAGAGTGACGCCTTTCCCCAAATCGTGTTCTATCGATCGCCTCCAGACGGAAGCTGCATCACTCGCGTGCTGAAAGGTGACTTGAAGCCTGCCGTACCTCTTCTTCGACAACCACACCGGCAGCATTTCCTGGTACTTTGTAGTCGTCTGAGCATCAGCCGTCAGCGAGGCCTTCCAGTGATCCAGGTGCGCAATAACCGTAGGCTTCGTCCTCATCTGCATACTTGCTGCATCCCTCTGTCCCCGTCGCAGGTGCCGGAGGCTCGCGATTCGGCGACCTGACGGCTGACGTGCTCGGTTGCGGGTGCTGATTCACGTTCCCTTCTTCGTTGTCCTTAAGCCCGTTGACCTTCATAGCAGATAGTCGTTCCTGCAGGGAGACCTTCGCCGCTTCCCCCAGCACATCGATCGCCGCATTGGGAAGAGCCTGAGGCGAGGCTTGCGCCGACACCAGTGGACTTTTCTCCGGAGAGTGCTCCGTGCTTGTCTCCGATCTTCCCTTAACCTTCCCTCCGATCTTCCCACCACCCCGTCCATTGCATCGTCCTCTTGCCATTGTGCAATGATGAGATTGGAGGAACAGGCTTGAAAGGAAGCTTGATAATAAACCTCCTCTGAGCACCAATATGATCCGTTGCTTGTCTTTGCCATTGTTTAAGTAGCTTGCTGATGTTGTTGCCTGATGCTGTAAACTAGGCAAGCCTTTGTCAAATGTTGTGCGAAGTGACACGCTCGGACAAATGAAGGCACGTCTTTCTGTTTAGGGGGGTGCGTGTCAAATGTTGTAGTCTTAGTGATGTGTGTTATAGGGGGTACAACTATTAGGGTTAGTTTTATGTACCCCAACCAACCTTAGTCAAACCAACACTTTCATTCTTGACATGGTATCTAGAGCATTTCGATCCTAAGCACTGATGCGTCATGGCGCCTTCCTTGTGCGCACGCCGCTGCTTTCGTCGCGCCTCCCGTCACGCGCTCGTCGCGGCGCTTAGCGTGACGGTCGCGACGAAAGCGATGATGAGCGCCGTTTGCCCGCCATCTGCTCGTCGCGCTCGGTGCGGCCTGCCCGTCCCGTCCCGTCAGTGGCGCCCTGCCCGTCGAGCCCCTGGTTCGCCTTTCCCATCGTCCGCGGCCCCCCCCACCCTCGTCGCTCCGCGACGTCCCGTCGTCCGCGGCCCCCGCTCGTCTCCCCGCGCCGTTTCGTCGCCCCGCGGCCCTCCGTCGCTCCGCGGGCCGCCAGCGACGAGCGCCAGCCGCGAGCGCCAGCGACCAGCGACCAGCGCCAGCGTCAGGGCCAGCTGCCAGCGCCAGCGCCTACGCCAACGCCCAGCGCCAGCACGAGCGCCAGCGCCAACAGTAGCTAACGCCGCCCCCCCTCACCCTCCCTTCCACGGCTTCCGCCGTGGGGGGGGGGAGGAGATGTGGGGGCGGCGGGTGTGCCCAGCTAGCAGCCCGTCCCTCCCCTCTCTCTTCCTCTCTCCCTGCAGCACTTGTTGCTGTGGGGGGGGGGGGGGGGGGGAGAGGCTGAGGGGGGATGAAAGTATCGTGTTTTTTGTTTCTCTCTCGTTCCTCCTCTACCTTCCGCTGCACCCGTTCCCTCTCCTTTTTCCATCACCTACTCCTGATACGCCTCGTTCTCTCGTTTCGTTTTGTCTCGTTTCGTCTCGTTCCGTCGTTTCTGGGCGTGGTTACCCAGATTCGCGCACACCGGCACCTGTTGCGGGGGTTCAGCCGCAGCCGGGCACCTGCCGTGGGGGTTCAACCACGGTGGTTCAAGTTGCGGCACGGTGATGACCGCACTTAGGGTAGAGCGCCCTTCACTGGCTATGCTTGCATGCAGTTAAGGGGGGATGTTAGAATTATATTCATATAACTGCATGCATCCTAACTAGTGTAGTATCATCTAGGTCCTATTGTTGGTGGTGTACCCCTCTTCCCACCTTCCCTTGAACTATATATGTAACTCTTGAACTGGCCTTGTGGCTTTTTTGCTTGTGCTCGGAGTGTGTGGTGACGTTATGATCCACCCTGAGCTTTGTTTCTTTGTGACTGGTCTTGTGACCGTACACTTTTGGTTTTGCTTGACACCCCTCACTTAGACTATGGGGGTGTGTCAAATGTTGTAGTCTTAGTGATGTGTGTTATAGGGGGTACAACTATTAGGGTTAGGTTTATGTACCCCAACCAACCTTAGTCAAACCAACACTTTCATTCTTGACAGCCTTGTGTGAAACCAAGTCCAGGGGAAAATGACGTTCCCAATGAATTGGATAGCGAAATCTGCACATCTGGCGGGTCAGGATCCAGGAGCCAATCCACGCTTAACAGCCGGAAACCAGAGCGCCATGATAAAACCAAGAAGCTTGATGATGTGGCCTGAACCTTGATAGTTCCTGCGACTAGGTAAGATTTACCAATGTTCACAGTTTGAACACAAAAACGGTATCCTCTTAAAGCGATAGTCGAGTTGAACAGTAAGTGTTAGAATCAGCAGGCAGGAATGATGGTATTGAGAAGGAAGGGCAGTACAAGTAGTCCTAACCCTAGAGTGTTGTACCCCTTGTAGGCTAACCCACTATAGCCTAGAGATAACACAAACATACAGTTTGACACACCCCCATAGGCTAAGTGGGAGATAGCAAACACAACAGACTGTCACAAGACCAGTCAAGCAAGAGAACAAAGCAAAGCAAAGCTCAGGGTGGATCTCAAGATCACCACGCATTCTAAGCACAAGCAAGTGGCCACAAGGCCAGTTCACATGCAGAGTAATAATAGCAAGGCAGTAGACTGATCACAACCTAGCAAGAGTAAACAAGCAGGTATAAAGATATATATATCTCTGTACAACAAGAGCAAGTCGAGCAACCAGCAAGTGAGGCAGAGTGGGCACAAGCCCAAGAGCAGTGCAGAAACGCTGATGATCACCAGACCCAAGGGCATTGGTGAAGACATCAGCAGTGTTGGCCCGAGAGGCCACGTAAGCAAGGCGCAGCTGACCACGCTGCTGCAGCTCACGCGCAAGGAAGTAGCGAAGAGCAATGTGCTTTGTTCTGTGCTCCAGTCTCTGCTCGCGACACAAGGCAAGCATTGCCTTGTTGTCGACGTACAGAACTGGAGGAGAACGAGGCCGCTCCCCCAAGTCGCTCAGCAGATAGGTCAGCCAACGTAGCTCCTGTGCAGCCATGGCCCCAGCGTAGATCTCGGCCTCACATCTGGAACCAAGCACAGAAGAAGAACGAGTGGACCTCCACGAGACAGAACCAGCGCCAAGACTGAAGGTGTAACCCTGTGACGAACGCTGAGTCGCCTGGTCGTCGGCCCAAGAAGCGTCAGAGTGTCCAGTGAGTACCACTGAACTCCGTCCTCCAAGCACGAGCCCCATGCCCGATGTACTGCACAAGTAACGCAGTACCCTCTTCGCAGCATCAAAGTGCACCTTTCGGTGTCTACCGGGTGCCACGTAGCGAGCCAGGAGGCTGAGAGGGTACGCGAGGTCAGGTCGTGTGCACGTCATCAGGTACATGAGGCAACCCACAAGCTCTGGGTACGGACCACTCGGCTCTACGGACTCGTCCGAAGGTGGAGCTGAGAGCGAGTGGCCGGTAGACAGAGGAGTGGGCTGTGGCGAGGACCACGTGAAGCCGAAGCGCTGAAGGACCTGGTGCACCATGTGTGACTGAGTGAGGGTGATGGTGCGCCGTGGTCTGTCCCGGGTGATATGCAAGCCAAGATAGCTCCGCAGCTCACCCAGGTCAGTGCAAGTGTGTCTCTCCTACAGCTCCGCCTTCACTAGGGCCAGTGCCTCAGTGTCAGCAGTAGCAAAAACCAAGTCATCGACGTACACGAGGATGTAGAACGCCGGCAGTGTAGTGTTGGTGCGTAGAAACAACGACGGGTCAGCAGTCGAAGGAGCAAACCCAAGAGCCGCAAGTGTCGTCCTCAGTGTGTCGTGCCACTCGCGGGGTGCCTGACGAAGGCCGTACACTGGTCGCCGTAGGCTCCACTGGGTACCCTCACGAAACGACCCAGTGAAGCCCTCTGGATGGCGCAACCAGATAGCCTCGTGAAGGCTACCCTGCAAGAAAGCTGTCGAGAAGTCGAGGGAGTGCAGCTCGTAGTCACGCTGAGCTGCAACGTGTAGCAACACCCAAAGAGTGGTCATCTTAGGGGTGGGGGAGAAGGTCTGAAAGAAGTCGACCCCCGCACGCTGCCTGAAGCCTCGAGCAACGTAACGTGCCTTGTAGGCAGGCGGAGAACCCGGCGGCCGCTTGACCCTGAAAATCCACATGCCACTGACGATGTTCGCCCAAGGTGGGGGAACCTCGTTGACGTAGGTGCCTGTGGACTTCCACAAAGCCATCTCTGCGTCCATGGCTGTCTGCCACTGAGA
This sequence comes from Closterium sp. Naga37s-1, assembly GCA_947471745.1. Taxonomy (NCBI): domain Eukaryota; kingdom Viridiplantae; phylum Streptophyta; class Zygnematophyceae; order Desmidiales; family Closteriaceae; genus Closterium; species Closterium sp. Naga37s-1. The sequence goes on along the minus strand of CANJKZ010000008.1, from coordinate 3,910,440 downwards.
GGAGTACTCACCCGAAATCGCCTCCCTGTAAGAGCGCGGGGTGGGGATGTCAAGTGCATCCGGGTCTCCCTCAGGGGCAAGCAGCATGGTCGCGTGATGGGGTGAAGCGACCGCAAGGCACTCCAGCTCCTCTTGCCTGTCCTCAAGAACGTCACAGCCAAGGGCAGTACAGCCAAGAGCAGTCTCACCCCCGACGGATGGAGGACAGGCAGGGACAGGGTCAGAGACAAGACTCGCAAGGTAGTCGAGGAGGTACACAGCAGCAAAGTCAACGAGCTCAGCTACTAGGGCAGACGCAGCAGGAGACAAGAACGTAGGGTCCGTCACAACCGTAGCAAGAAGGCGAGTAGCAGTCGGACTGGACGCACGAGCAAGGTCAGACGGAGGGTCAGCAACATAAGGCAGAGAGGACGCAGGAGGTAACGGTAGGACAACACGCTGAGGAACAGAGGAAGGACGGAGTGTCATATCGTGAGTGCCGGGGACAGCCGGAGCACGCGGACGACGAGTACAAGAAACACGAGCACGGACAGCAGCTCTAGGCTCAGGCTCAAGGTCAAAGCTAGACTCAGGCTCTCGACGCTCAGGGGTGGAAGCACGAGTCTCAGGCTCTCGACGCTCAGTCAGGGACTGTGTCACCGCAGTGTAAGGAGCAGGAGCAGGCAGTGGGGAGTGCAGTAGCAGCGGCGGCGGTGACTGGTCCGCCGGTGGAAACAGTAACGGAGGAGTAGTACCTGCCACAGGGAAGTCAGTAGCACCTGGCGGAAGACTGAGAAGGTGGCGAAGAGCACCAGTAGCCCCCGTACCTCCAGAACGAGCAGCTCCTCCAGTACCCCCAGCAACACCTCCAGCACCAGTAGCACCAGCACCTCCAGCACCTCCAGCACCAGCAGCACCACGAGCTCCGACAGCGCCAGCACCTCTAGCACCAGCAGTACGTCCAGCACCTCCAGTGCCAGCAGCTCCAGTAGCACCTCCAACACCTCCATCACCAGTAGTACCACCTGCTCCGGCAGCTCCAGCACCTCTAGTACGAGCACCTCCAGGACCAGCAGCTCCAGCACCTCCAGTACCTCCAGCTCCAACTCCAGCGCCTCCAGCACCAGCAGTACCTCCAGCACCAGCAGCACCACCTGCTCCGGCAGCTCCAGCACCTCTAGTACGAGCACCTCTAGGACCAGCAGCTCCAGCACCTCCAGTACCTCCAGCTCTAGCGCCTCCAGCACCAGCAGCACCAGCACCTCCAGGGTCAGTAGCTCCAGTAGCACCTCCAACACGAGCAGCACCACCAGCTCCGGCAGCTCCAGTACCTCTAGTACGAGCACCTCCAGGACCAGCAGCTCCCGCAGCTCCAGCACCAGTAGCACCAGCACCTCCTGTGCCAGTAGCTCCAGTACCCCCAGCACCTCCAGTACCAGCAGTACCTCCAGCACCAGCAGCTTCAGTACCTCCAGCTCCAGTACCTCCAGTACTAGTAGCTCCAGTACCTCCAGCACCAGCAGCAGCTCTAGTACCTCCAACACCTGCAGTACCTCCAGCAACTCCAGCACCAGTAGCACCTCCAGTACCTCCAGGCCTAGCAGCTCCAGTACCTCCAGCACCAGTAGCACCTCTAGAACCTCCAGCAGTACCTCCAGGCCTAGTAGCTCCAGTACCTCCAGCACCAGCAGCACCTCTAGTACCTCCAGCTCCAGGACCTCCAACAAGGTCACCCACAACTCCACCGCCACTAGGACTCGCAGCACCCCAAGAGTCAGCACCCCCAGTAGCAGCACCCCCAGAACCAGCACCCCCAGTCGCAGCACCCCCAGAACCAGCACCCCCAGGCACAGCACCCCCAGAACCCTCACCCTCTGTCTCAGCACCCCCAGTCTCAGCACCAGTAGTCTCAGCTCCAGAGTCCACAGCAGCAGGCTGCGCAGGCGGCGAAGACGGTCGAGGCGGAAAACCTGGGGGGGTCTCCAAGCGTGGAGAGCGGCGAGTGGCCGCCATGTCGTCCGCAACTGGGTCACCCCCCTCAGCTGGGCCAGAGGAGTCAGAAGAGATCTCCACTGGCTCATCCAAGGGGGGTGGGTCGACCTGAGACACACCTGAGGGAGCAGGACCCTGTGGGGGGAGGGGGTCTACCGGGGGGGGGACTGGTACCAGGAAGAGGGGTGCTAGGGGAACCGGGTGGGACGCGTGGGGGTGTAACTGGTAGTAACAGACAGACTCGTCAAAGGTGACGTCCTGGGAGGAGAAGACTCGACGCTCGCGCGGGTGGTAGAACTGCCACGGCGGGGCGTCAGTGGGGAAGCCAAGTAAGACGCAGCGGAGAGTGCGAGAGGAGAGCTTGCTCACTTTGGCATCGCGAACAAGGGAGAGCACGCCCCAGACCCGAAACACTGACGCATCACCAGCCTTCCCCGTCCACCGGAGGGTGGGCGAGGTCTCTGGCACAGAGACACGAGGCCAGGGGTTGAGCTCACGCGCAGCGTATCGGACCGCAAACGGCCACAGAAAATGGGGAGCAGCCGCATGGATCATGGAGGTGCGAGCAACCTCCATGATCAAGCCAATGCGGCGCTCAGCAATCCCATTCTGCTGAGGAGAGGCCGGAAGCGTGAACGTCTGGCGGATGCCCTCGTCTCGACAGAACCCCGCAAGGAGGTCAGAGGAGAACTCACCACCCCTGTCAGAGTGCAGACGCAAGACTGGGAAGTCCTGCTTAAACCGCTCGTGCAGCTGGAGACGAGTAGCACGGATCCAGGGGATCAGGACACCGCTGACGTCCGCCTTGCGCCGCAAGGGGAAGACAATGGTGTAGCGTGTGTAGTCGTCAACAACCAGCAGGAAGTAGTGCTCGCGGTCCGTTCCACCGATGGGGGCCGGGCCCCACACATCCATGTGGAGAGTCTGCAGAGGAGCAGTGGTCGGAGAAAACTCGGAGGAGTGAGGAGCGGCGCGCTGCCGCCCCTCGACGCAAGGAAGGCACGGCGGGGCAAGCGAGCGCGGCAGGGGGGGCAGGGTCCTGGGGAGGCCAGAGACAAGGAGACGGGAATGCATGCTGCGTAGACGCGGCAGGGAGGGGTGACCAAGACGGTGGTGCCAGCGCTGAGTCTCGTGCGTGAGTACTCTGCACGAGCAAGACGCAGCTAACTGTCCCGACGCAGACACCCGACTCGACGCAGCCACCTGACCTGACTCAGCCACCTGTGCAGACGCAGTGGTCAGTGTGTACGGACTAGACCCAGGCTGTCGAGTGAACGTAGCCAGGTGACGGCCAGTCCGTGAGCACGTACAGATCGCCACACGCTGCCCTCGAGGAATAAAGGCATCAACCCAGACATCCTGAATGGCAGCGTTGCTCACCAAGTTCGTCGAGAACGTGAGGAGGTGGAGACCTGACAGAGAACCGGAGGGGACTGCCGGACAAGGGAGGACAGTGGAGGCTCGCGCAACCACTGGGCCCCCAGAGGGGTCAGCCAGTGAGACTAGGACAGGTGCTGCAAGTGGTGTGACTGTGGTGCAATCACGAAAAAAGCAACGTGACACGCCTGAGTCAAGCGTGAAAGTGTGCAAGACCTCAGCTGAGGCAGGACCTGTGGCAGTAGATACACTAGTACCTAGAGCGTCGGCAGACTCACGGGCACCTAGAGCTGCAGCAGACTCACCAGCACCTGGAGCGGCAGCAGACTCACTAGCACCTGGAGCGGCAGCAGACTCACTAGAACCGAGAGCAGTAACCTCGACACAGCCAGGGACGCATCGGTGAGAAGCACAGTCACGGGCTGCAGGGGCAACGCGCGGCTCGGCAGGGCGGCACGCGGGCTGCAGGGGCAGCGCCCACGGGCAGCAGGGGCGACGCGCGGCTCGGCAGGGCGGCGTACGGGCTGCAGGGGCAGCGCCCACGGGCTGCAGGGGCAACGCGCGGCTCGGCAGGGTGGCGCACGGGCTGCAGAGGCAGCGCCCACGGGCTGCAGGGGCGAACGCGCGGGCTGCAGGGGCAGCACACGGGCCACAGGGGCAGGCACGGCTGCAGGGGCAGCACGGTCGCAGGGGCAGGCACGGCTGCAGGGGCAGCACGGTCGCAAGGGCGAGTACGGCTGCAGGGGCAGCGCGGTCGCAGGGGCGAGCACGGCTGCAGGGGCAGCGCGGTCGCAGGGGCAGCGCGCGGGCTGCAAGGGCAGCGCGGCTGCAGGGGCAGCGTAGGAAGAAAAAAATTACAGGTAGGGCAGGGCGGAACGTTCGGTGGGCCCTAGGAACGATTCTGCTCTAATACCATGTTAGAATCAGCAGGCAGGAATGATGGTCTTGAGAAGGAAGGGCAGTACAAGTAGTCCTAACCCTAGAGTATTGTACCCCTTGTAGGCTAACCCACTATAGCCTAGAGATAACACAAACATACAGTTTGACAGTAAGGTCCAAAGAAAAGTGCCATCAGGCTGGAAATTGGTTAACATTGAGCGCGTTGAAGTTGAAGCAGAAGCCATCTGAATAGACATATAATTTGGATACCCAGAACATAGAGTATGAAGCTCATTCACAATGAGAATGTTGCTAGCATGAAATGAAATGGTTCAGTTCGGTTCCTGTAAGCAGGCTTGCTCCTCGTTGCAGTGCTATATTGTCGTGTACTGCTCCATCGAGTGTTTTTCCGGATGAGGTGAGGTGCACTGAAAGGGACTGTGGGTTGTTTCTGCACGTTGAGTGGATAGGTAAGCTGGCGAATTTAATGCGACAATTCGGTGGCCTTTTTGGCGAAGACTGAACATTTGTTTCCAGTTGCTCTCGCAACCCTAACTTCGACCGCTTTGGATCAAACCTTGGTTATCTCTTTGAACTTCCATGTCACCCCGTTCCAGAAAACGTGGCCCTTTCAGGGTGTAGTTGGTTTTGTTCGCAATTCTGAGGGAATCAGGAGCAGGGATGCTAAGAGTAATTTAGGCAACGGGCTCAAAGAATAGACATACCCTACTTTCTGGATACACAGAGCAGTACTTTTCCAGATTCTGACTATTTCGAAAACAAACTTGTATGACGTCAAGTTCCTTCAAGCTTACCTTCTTCCCCATGGCGGCCATAGGCATCCGTCATAATTCAAGGACCAATTTCGTGAAGCCATTGTTGTGCAAGCGAAAGCTTGTTTCTGCAGAGCAGACGATGAATGCAAGCTCCCAGTCTGATTATTCCCGACCAGTTTCGCTTGATCTTGTTTCTGTTGTTGAAGACCCGTCACTAGTGCTGAGCTCCAGTTTCATGTCACCAGTTACAGTATCACGACATGGACTGCATGGGAATGCCGGCTTCCATGGGGCGTCGCGACGGGTTTCGAACCCTAAGCGGAGACAGTTCTGTCTTTACTGAAACAATTCCGGAAGAAACGGCGAATTTCGACTCCTTAGCGTACGAAGTGAATCGAACGGCGTCGTCTAACGGGGATGCAGAAGAGGAGGGTTGCGAGGGCTTACTTACGCGGCAAGATGAGGTAGTAGGCTACGAGAAAAGGGGTTGCTGCCCATCGCTGAGCTTCAACGAATTAAAGCCACACCGGAAACGGCTACCGATGGAAATTATAACAAAAACCGCGCGATTGCCACCTTTTTCAGCCTGGTATGATACCAAGGGTTGCGACCCCTCTACTAGTAGCGCAGCAGATTCGGACGAGGGTTACAATTCGTCCGCTCTCGCCACGCCCCCGTGTGACTCTAACGAACCCGTCAACGCACGGGGACCCCCTGGAGTGGCCTCGTCGTGCTTCACCGCCGTTAATGGGAGTGACGCACGCGGATTGGATGATGAGGAAAGAGGTCGTGTGGAGAACGAGAAAGAGGCGGCGAAAGAAGAGAGCGCGGAAGACGCTGGGGAGAGTGATGATGACGGGGAGACGCGGGGAGGGCCTGAAGACAGGAGTGAAATTATTCTGGAAGAGGGGCCTGAGGAGTATCATGCATCTGATCATGATGGGGGGCATGAGAATGATGATGGGGGGCATGAGAATGATGATGGGGGGCATGAGAATGATGATGGGGGGCATGAGAATGATGATGGGGGGCATGAGAATGATGATGGGGGGCATGAGAACGATGATGGGGGTCATGAGAATGATGATGGGGGTCATGAGAATGATGATGGGGGTCATGAGAATGATGATGGGGGTCATGAGTCTGATGATGGCCGAGGGTATCGTGAGTCTGATGATGGGGGGTATGAGTTCGGCCCTGAGGAGGAGGAGGCGGAGAGAGCCATGCTCGAAGAGGCGGAGGAGGCTAGTATGCAGGAGCGATTCATGGCGGAAAAGGGGGTCGCGGAAGGGGCGGAAGGGCAGAACCAGCGGCAGCAGTCGTGGCTGACGAGTGTGGAGTGGTTCGTGTCGTGGCCGCTCAGACGACTCAGCCACCCGTGGCGCAAGGTACGCCATGAAACCGCAGTGCTTTGTGTGCGTGCTGGCCGAACCACTGTGTGTTTTTTTAGCCAGATGCCACCCGCGGCGAAAGGTACACCGTTAATAGTACCACGCAAATTATGTGTGAGTGCTGGCCAAGTGAAAGGTACGTCGTCGTACCACGCAAATCATGTATGCGTTCGTGCGCGCGTGTGTGTGTTTTGGCCGAGCCGTTGATTTTTTAGTCGACTCAGCCGCCCGTGGCGCAGGGTACGCTGTGAATACCGCAGTACTATGAGTACAGGGGACGCCACCACGCGTAGTGTCCTGGTCCGTGCGCCGTGCGTGCGTTCCATGTGAAAAAAAACAAACATTTGAGGACTGCGACCTCCCAGGTCTTGGCTGTTGTGTCACTTCTAGGGTGTGGAGTTGAGACGTCTCAAAACACTCTCAAGTCCTGGCTGAGGCGTCGGTTCTAGGGGTAGGTAGGTGGGGTCTGCTGGCGGTGGGCATTCTGACGCGCTGGTGTTCACACTGACATGGAAGCTGTCCATGCGGGATGAGAGGGAAGACACGCAGAGCAACGTGCCTCTTAGCTTCCCCCCTGTGGTCACCCTCCCATCCCACACCCCCCACCCTCCGTCCCCCCTCCCAGCGTGTGCTGTGGGTGTGGGTGCTGGTGGCAGCAGCCATCCTGTCGCTCGTGTTTCTGGCGGCGTGGCAGCACTTCGCTTCTCAGCTTGGCTCCTGTGGTCACACCCCTCCCTCCTCCCTCCTCCCCCCCTCCCAGCGAGTGCTGTGGGTGTGGGTGCTGGTGGCAGCGGCCATCCTGTCCCTCGTCTTTTTCACGGCGTGGCAGCATGCCAAGACGAACGAGAAGCACGACCTGGAGGAGCACTGCGACGAGTGGGCGGCGTTTATCGGCGCCAAGTTCAACACCACCGTCGCCAACACACGCTCCATTTCCGACTTCGTCCGCGCTTACTACCTCGATAAGTAAGGGCATGGCATGGCCACCTGTTTACTTTCCTTCTACCCGTGCTGCGAGTTTCTTGATGCGCCAGTAAGGTGACATGCAAAGACACTGCGAGGAGGACGAGTGGGCTGTGTTTAGCTCAACAACACCACTGCCTGCCAGCACACGCTCTGTCTACGACTTTATCCCCGTCTATTACCGCGATAAGTACAGGAATCCACAGCACATGGGCGTGCTTTGCTCTTCTCCAGGTGACAAGTGCATTCGGTTCGGTTGTCTGACGACTGAGAATTTAAGTTGGTGTGTTTGACCTTTCAACCCACTCCAACGACTTGCGTTTAGCTCCCTTTTTTTCGCATGATGAATATCAGGGCAACTTACCCAACCTCCTTCTCTCCGCCCATCCGGTTACTCTGCTCCCTTCCCCCCTTCACCCCCCACCGGACCCACCCTGTCACCTTTGCCACACCTTCCCTCCGACCAATCAGCATGAAGGAGGACTTTCGTGACTTGGCAAAATTCCAACGGTTCACTCAGGCTACTCTTGATAGTCGACCCATGGCTTCATGTGAGTAGCATGTGGTGTGAGTTGCATGGGATTTGAACCCATGGCCTTATGTGAGTTGCATGTGATTTCAACCCATGGCCTTGTGAGTTGCTTGTGATATGAACCCATGGCATCAATTGGGTTTCATGTGGTCCCCCCCACCCTACCCAACCTCGCACTCCTCCCCCGCCTTCCTCCTCTTCCCCCCCCCCACCCCTCTCGCCCTTGGATTCCCCGTTTTCTTCCCCCTCCCCCCTCAACCACTTCTCCCTCACCCACTTCTCCTCTTGGATTTTCCGTTTTCTTCCTTCTCCCTCTTTGTGCCACCCTCGCTCTCCTGTCCTAATGCGCCCAAAAGAAAGCCTCTGTCCAGCCACGCGGTTCCTGCGTCTCCCCACTGAGTTTTCCATGTTCCTCATGTGTGTGTGTGCTGCCCACCCACCTACCCACCCACCCACCCACCCACTCACCCACCCACCCACCCACCCACCCACCCACCCACCCACCCACCCACCCACCCACCCACCCACCCACCTACACACTCTGTTGCCTGCAGTCGTGGCCTTCACTCTCCTCGTAAACAACTCGTTCATGCGAGACAGAATTGAGAAGACCGCCGGGCACTGCTTCTACGGGCCCGGGCCCAATGGCACTGTGTCCTGCCGCCCGCGTGGCCTGCCCTTGTACGCGCCAGTGCTGGTCTTCAATGGGCGCAAGGACTTCAACCCACGGTTGAGGCCCATTGCTGCTGGATGCTGCTACGACATGCTGGAAGGTGAGTCAGCGGCATGGCAGGTGACTCAACCCCACGGGGTCCTCTTATCAGTCGAAAGGTCTACCTCAAAATGTCTCTGTGGCCAAAGGGCAGTGAGGGACATGATCCACCGGGCCATCGACTCAGCCTCCTCTGTCATTCCCCTCCACCCTGCCCTCCTTCACCACCACCTCCCACCCCCTCCCACCCCCGCCCACCCCTTCCCACCCCGTTCCACTGCCCCTCTCAGACCCAGGAGTGGCCGACATGATCCACAGGGCCATCGATTCAGCCTCCTCCGTCACGTCTCCGCCCTTCATGCGCGACAACTACCCCTACCACTTCATCAGCCAAGTCTTCCCAGTCTACGTCAACCTCACCACCTTCGCCCTGCCTCCCTCGCCCTCCCCTCCCTCCATCGCCATCCCTCCGCTCGCCACCCCCGGCCCCGGGGTGCTCCCACGGGGGCTCGTCGTCGCGGGGTATAACTTTGCAAACCTGCGATCACTCGTGGGGTTTCAGCAGTTGGTGGAGCTGAAGACGAGGGTTTATCTGGTGGATGGGACTAGGGGGGGTGCTTGGGATGGTGCGCGGAATGAGACTGCACGGAATGAGGACGGAAGGACTCTTAGATGGATGCCTGCGCTATTATTTGACCATGAGGGGGTGGTGGGTGAGGAGGAGATTGGGGCGTGGATGGTGGATGGGAAGGAGCAGGAGAGGGGGAGAGTGCGAACAATGGTGCACCTGGGTGATTCGACGCGAAACTTCTATCTTTTTTGCGAGTGAGTTGATGTGCGCATGCATGTGCACGTGCATTAGCACACATGCATACACACGTATAAAAACACACATGCAGATGCATACAACATGCATGCATGCATCCTCCCATGCATATATGAGACAGCAAACTCGCATACATGCACATCGACATGCATGCATTCATGCATGCATACCTACATGCGTGCATGCATGCATACATCCATACATACATACACACATACACACACACACACACACACACACACACACACACACACACACACACTCGCACGCACGCACGCACGCACGCACGCACGCACGCACGCACGCACGCACGCACGCACGCACGCACACACACACACACACCTACGTACCTACATTTATATGCGTATCGTACCACTTTCCTCCCCTCGCACTCCAACCGTCCCCATCCTCCCTCCCTTCCCACTGTTCTCCTCCCTCACCTCCCCTCCTTCCGTCGCTCCCTTATCCCGCCACAGGCACACTTCATACAAAAGACCATTCGGCCCGTTCATCTGGATAATAGTCGCCGCGCTCTTCTTGACCGTGTCCACCTTCCTCCTCTGGACGTGCATCCAGCTCATGCACGCCTTTGAGTGCGACTGCCAACACCTGGCTGTGGCGCAGCATGAGCTGCGCGCTGCCCGAGTGGAAGCCGAGGCGGCGAGCCGCGCCAAGGGAGATTTTCTCACGACCGTGAGCCACGAGATCCGCACTCCCATGAACGGCGTAATAGGTGAGTCACTTTTAAGGCGCCTCAATGGCAAGTGAATTACCATTTCGTGTGTTTGTTGGAGATACAATTGGTCTTTTTGTCAAAAGACCTGCACTGGGGATGCACGATTGATCCTAAGGAAGGGTTATAGTCTCGCTGGCCTGGGGGGTTATGGCCGCATTGACTCGCTGTTTAAAAAGTCTTTTTATCCAGTGGTCTAGTGGCTGGGATTCTGACATGGTATCAAAATGAAGATTTCAGGTTCGAATCCTCATGTACGCACATGCTGGCGGTGCCGCTGTGCCGTGTCTTATGGCAGCCCTGTGAAAGGGGGGGGTGTCAGAAGACATTTACTGGGGATGCCCGATTGATCCCAGGGTGGGGTTACAGGCTCTCTGGCCTAGGGGGTTATGGGCGCATTGACCCGCTAGTTAACAAGCCTTTTTATCCCAGTGGGCTAAGGACTGAGATTCTGACACCTTTTTTTGGTGTTGTGCTGTAAGACCGGTAGAAAAATCTAAAAAAGGTTGATGCAAGCCGTGCCAATCTCCTTGTCCCCACCACCTCCTCCTTCAACGTCACGTCCCTAAGGCCACTAGAGAAAGAGAGAACGGGAATCGGGGTGGTATGTGGGTTATCGTAGTCTGAAGGTTGTTATTGTCCTAATAGGCTTCAATGTGACTCAAGGGAAAGGTAGAGGGCAGTGTGGTTTCAGAACTCGATAGCTGAATGATGTCGTCTACAAGTAACAAGGTTAATCACGCGATTTCATAACGAAATGACGACGCTATGATAGTTTGAACGGACTGCAGTCTAGTAGCAATTATAGTCTTACATACAAAATATGAAAAAAATAGAGTTGGGATGACTCCCTCCCAGCCTTAACAAACCCCAGAAGCCAAGTTTCAAGGAGGGAGGTGGAACAGTGTTGCACAATCCCTAACCTGGAAAGGTTTTGAAAATACATGTTGAACAGCCCACATCACTTTTTGTTTGTCATTGTTTGTTCTTTCCCAGGCATGCTGAACCTGCTGCTGGAGACCCCTCTGGACGGCGCGCAGCACGACTATGCGGAGACGGCATGCAGCAGCGGCCGGGCGCTATGTGCGCTGATCAACGACATTCTCGACCTCTCCAAGATCGAGGCCGAGAAGCTCCGTCTTGAGCGCATCCCCCTCGATCTCCGCGCCGAGCTCGACGATGTGCTCGCGCTTTTCGTGGAGAGCGCGGATGAGAAGCGATCGGTGGAGGTTGCCGCGTCTGTGGCTGACGATGTGCCGGGGATGCTGCTTGGGGACCCGCTTCGAGTGAAGCAGGTGGGTGTAGTGTTGGTAGTACACATGAGCAGGAACCGAACGCGAACCGTTTCGGGTCGAACCGGGTCTAACTTCCTGAACTCTGTCTTTCTTAGCTAGCACAGATACCGCTGCACTGATGTTTGCACTCAATCACTTTATCCATTGCATTCGTGATGTGTCCCTTGCTCACCCTGTGTGTGTGCGTGCGTGTGTGCTTGTTTGTTTGTTTGTTTCTCTGTATGCAACAGATACTCATCAATCTCATTGGGAACGCCCTCAAGTTCACCACCAAGGGCCATGTCTTCATTGCCGTGCGCCTCGCAACCCCCACCGACACCATCAGCAACGATGATGGTGCACCCCCCTCGCTGCTCTCAGCTGCATCCTCCACGTCCTCCCTTCCACCCTCATCACCACCATCATCAGCCCACACCAAAGAATCGCCCACCAGGTGCCACTCCCTTGGGAATTGCTTCACCAGTGTGAACAACCGTAGAGAGGGGAAGGGTGCAGCTGAGGGAGATGGAGCCACTTCTGGTGTCGATGGGAGGAGCGGTGCTGCTGGGGTAGATGGGATGAGAGATACTGCTGGTGGCGACAATGGCACTCGTGGCGACATTGACTCCGGTGCCGATGCTGGCACTGGTGGCATTAGGCCCGGTGTGCGTGCTTCCACCGACCCTGGGTGTCTGACACTGAGTGGCCATGCAGCAGTGGAGACGTGGTGTTCGTGGGAGGGCATGCGGGAGCACATGGACCTGAATGCAGTGGGCATGGCGAGTCGTACCTGCAATGGCTGCAATGACTGCATTGGCGGCCACGGCCCTTGCATCCTGCCCCCTGACCAGCCCGTGCGGCTGATGGTAGCCGTTGAGGACACAGGTACGCAATCATTGCATTTGTGGGTGTGCGTGCATGCGTGAGTGTGTGCGTGCGTGTGTGTGTGCGTGTGTGCGCGCGCGGTCACGTGTGCGCCTGCTGGTAGGTGTGGAGGATACAGGTGTGTATGACGATTGAACTCGTGATTTGATCGTGTTGTGTGACCGTTGATCATGTTGTGAGATATGTTGCCATCGCGCATGTCGTCAAGCTTTCACGAGCACCCCACATGCTCGAGCAAGCCGTTCTAGTCGCATACCTCCCACCTATTGTGCTCCTGTCCTCGTTCTTCCTGCAGGTGCCGGCATCCCGCGCCATGCTCGGAGGCACATCTTCCGGCCATACGCGCAGGCAGAGCGCAGCACGGCACGGCTGCATGGAGGCACGGGCATCGGCCTCTCCATCTGCAAGGTGGGCTCTCCATCTGCAAGGTGCGCTTTCCATCTGCAAGGTCGTGGGTTGTGTTGTTGGGCATCCTACATTGCTATCCTTCTTTACCTGCCCATATCCTTCCATTTCCCCACTCTAATCCCCTCCATCAACCCCTCCCTTGCCCCTCCCACTCCCCCATCTGAGCAGCGCCTGGTGTCTTTAATGGGCGGATCCATCTTCACCTGCCCAAATCCTTTACTCCCCCCTCCCGGTGTGCCTTTCCCGCCTCCCACTTCCCCCATCCGTGCAGCGCTTGGTGTCGCTGATGGGGGGATCAATCTCCTTCTCCACCAAGCCAGGCGTCGGCACCACCTTCCTCTTCGATATCCTCCTCCACACACCCCCTCTCCCTCACCCTCCTTCCTCCCCTCCTCCTCCCCCTCAATCCAACACTCCTCCCCAAACCAACACTCTTCCCCAAACCGGCACTTCTCCTCATGCCCCGGTCCCACCTCCCCACTCTCTCTCACTCCCTCCACCCCTGCTTACTGCATCTCCAACCTCTTCTGGAACCCATGGAACCCTCACTGCCAACCCCTCTGCTGCCACTCCCTCTGGCCCTCCATGCATCCCCTCTCCTCCTTCTCAAAGCCCCTGCAACGTGCCTCCCCAAGGCACAGGAAGCCAGCAGCAGCAGCATCAGGCGGCGTGTGGGTTAGAGGGTGTGTGTGCGGTGAGTGGTAGGAGTGGTGGGAGGGCAACACAGGGATGGGAGGGAATGTGTGTGGTGAGTGTGGACGACCGGCCGGTGCGGCATGCCGTCACTCTCTCTCTGCTGCGCCGCCTTGGCGTCTGCACCCTCCCCTGCCCCTCCTTCCACCTCCTCCCCCGCCTCCTCGCCCAACACTATGCCATGCACCATGTGGAGCAGGAGCAGGAGCAGGAACAGGAGCAGGAGCAGGAGCAGGAGGAGCCAAAACGGCTTCCCTGCGTACAAGCCAACACAGGACCTATCAGCAACCTCCCATGTCCTCCTCTCAAGCCTCGTCTTGAGCCGTTGAGTTGTCCTCTCGAGCCTCTGATCGAGCCACCTCTCAAGCCTCCTCGCAAACCTCCCCTCGAGCCTGCTCTTGAGCCGTTTGGCTCGCCGACCGTTCTTGTGGCTCCTTTCGCCTTCCGCCCCTCCGCCTCCACCCCCTCCGCCTCCACCCCCTCCGCCTCCACCCCCTCTGCTTCCCCCACCCTCGTCGCCCCACTCTCCCCCACTCCCCTTTCCCGCCAGTTCTCCTGCCCTCCTCTTTCAGTCACTGCCTGCTCTTCGAGCGAGAATGGCGAGGGTGGGAGGGAGGAGGAGCAGCAGCGGCAGCGGCGCTGGCAGAAGCAGCAGGAGGAAGAGGAAGTGGAGGAGTCGAGGGAAGGGGAGGGGGAGGAGGAAAGGGAAGGGGAGGGGGAGGAGGAGGGAGAAGGGGAGGTGGAGGAGGAAGGCGAAGAGGAGGAGGAGGAAGAAGAGGAAGAAGGGGAGGAGGTGGATGGAGAGGAGGGGGTGCACCAACGAGTGCACTACAAGAGCTTGAGCAAGGGGGAGAGGCGGGGATGGGTGGGGGCGGTGGTGGTGGAGGGGGAGATGATGCAGCGGTTAGGCATCACAGCAAATCACATTCATTCTTTCTTGACCGGCCAGGAGGGGTTTGGGATGGCAGGGTCTGGGGAACTGATGAGTGAGCAAGGGATGAGCAAGATGAGCAAGGGAGCGCACATGAGTGGGGGCAGAGAGGAAGGTGCAGAGATGGTAAGGGAGGGATTGAACAAATTTCCAGTGGGGGAGAAGACGCATGGCAGCAACGGCAGCCACGGCAGCCACTGCAGCGAGAGCAGTAGCTGTGGAAGATGGCCTGTTTGGTCTGCCCGGTCCGAGCGGCCCGATCGGCATGGCTGGCCAGTCCCCTTCCTTGTGCTCCTGCACGGCTCCTCCCCTCCCCCACCCAGCTCTCTCGCCGCAGCTGATAGCTTCAGCCCTTACGAGAGGGATGCTTATAAAGGGGACAGCACTTTCCATGAGCCGGATTCGGGCGGTCACAGGGAGGTCACTAGTGACCCGCCACCGAGCGGGAGGGATCAGACCGGAGGAGGGAACAGGGAAAGGGACAGGGGTAGGAACAGGAAGAGGGACAGGAGTAGGGACAGGCGTAGGGACAGGAGCAAGAGAAGCTGCTGTAAGAGCAAGGAGAGGGGCGGAAAGGCTGAAAGAGGGGATGGAAGGGCGGAGGGGTGTAAGCAGGGTGATTGTAACGATGTGATGAGAGGCTGCCGGGGCAGCAACAGCAGGAGCAAGAGCAGGTCGCCTGCGCCCTCCCTCTCGCCCTCGCCTGCGCCCTCCCTCTCGCCCTCACCTGTGCCCTCGCTCGCGCCCTCCTCCTCCATCCCCTCTCTATTGTCACTTGGCTTTGACGCTGTCGTGAGAAAACCTCTTCGCAAACCGGCACTGCTGGCGGCACTTCTGCCGCTGTTCCCTGTGGGCACGGAGCAAGGTGAGTGTGAGCAGGAGGGTGGAGGAGGAAGAGGCAAGAGCGAGGAAGCAGCTCAGGGAGGGGTGAGGGCGAGAGACGAGGTTCATACTGTAGGAACGAGTTGTTTAGTGAAGCTTAGCCAAGACCCTTCCCACCAGCACCAGCAGCGGCAGCAGCAGCAGCAGCAGCAGCACCACCACCACCACGACCAGCAGCAGCAGGTCTCAAGAGATAACCAACGCGTAAGGCACCGCCCTCTCAGTATAGACTGTAATAGTGACAGTATCATTCAACAGGGTGAGAGGCAGGGTGAGAGGCAGGGGCAGAGGCAGTGGGGTGGTGCGGCATTGGAGCCAGTGAGTCAATTGACCCTTCACAAGGGGCAGTGGGGGGGTGGTGTGGTGCTGAGCCCATCGGCCCTCCACAAGGCTGGCAGCAGCGCTGCAGCAGCCCTCTGGCGAGCTGTCACATCCCCACGAGCACTCATGTCCCCTCAGTCACTCGATTCCCCTCACTTGTTGAACTTGCGCCCCTCTCACTCTCCTAACTCTCCTATCACTCCCACCTCTCCCACCACCCCCACCACTCCCATCACTCCCGTTTCTGACTCGGCCAAATCTGTAGCTGCAAGCCCCGTCACTGCACGAGACACATCACCCAATGCCAGCAGCATGCATGCTGCCTCAACACCTGCACATCTGCCTCCCCACCTCCTTTCCCCTTCTGCTGCTGCTGCTGCCGGTGCTACCAACCATCACCAACACTCCTTACAGCCACGTGGGACCGTGTCGCTGAGTGCCAGTGGCAGTGCATCCAGGGTGGAACCTCCCCCAGACATGCATGGGCCAGGCAACGGGTCATTGGCGTGCTGCAGCGAGGAGGAGGCATCGCCGCATGGAGGGCAACAACAGCAGCAGCAGCAGCAGCAGCAGCAGCAGCAGCAGCAGCAGCAGCAGCAGCAGCAGCAGAGCATGGATGACAACAGCGGCTCGTTGGTGAATCGATCGGCTTCCTTTGAGCACCTGGTTGAAGCGATCGCACCCGCACCTCCCGATGCTGTTGCTGCTGCTGCTGCTGCTTCTTCGGCGGGTTTGGCAGGGGGTAGAGCCCTTGGGAGAGGCACCAGTGCCGGGGAAGCAGCTGGTTCAGGCAAAGGGAAGGGATGGGTGCATGGCTCAGCAGGCAAAAGGAGAGCAGCTGGGCGGTCCCGTGCAAGACAGAATGATAGGAGGAATAGCACGGATTCCAGTAGTGCTGGTGGCGATAATGGTGCTGCTGCTGCAGTGGCTGGTGCTGGTGCTGGTGGTGGTGGTGGCAGAGTGAGTGGGTTTGAGAGTGTGCTGGATTTTGCAGGGTTCTCTCCCGCCACTTCGTGTTCCTCGCTTGGGACTATTTCCCCTGCCCTTTCGCGCACACCATCGCCATCACTCTCACCAGCCCCAGCACCAGCAGCATTCTCAACAGCAGCACCGCCAGCAGCACCAGATTTAGCAGCAGTGGCAGGGGAGCCGGCGACGGTAGGGGAGAGGTTGAGTGTGCTGTTGGGTCGGCGGGTGATGGTGGTGGATGACAATGTGATCAACCGCAAGGTGGCCAGCAAGCTGCTGGAGAGGCACGGCGCGCGAGTCACCGCTGTGGATGGCGGCATCAAGGCCCTTCACGCCCTCGCCCCGCCCCACCCCTACGACCTCGTTTTCATGGACCTCCAGATGCCGGGCATGGATGGGCTGGAGGCGACTCGGAGGATCCGAGCGCGGGAGAGGGCTCAGAGCGGGGGGCATGTGGCCATCATTGCGCTCACAGCGGATGTGATTGCCGGCACGCGCCAGCAGTGCTTTGCCGTCGGAATGGATGACTACCTCTCCAAACCCCTCCACGACGCCCAGCTCTCCCACGCTGTTTGGCGCTGCCTCGCCAATACTTGATCATACACACTATTATGCATTATGGATGTATGGGACTCAGGAAAATTCTACGGTAACTCATCAAGCCTTTGAGTCTCCATAAAATCGTTTCCTGTATTCCGAGGACGAATGCTTTGGAGGTGCTGATATTTGGACCAAATAGGGTTCAACCTTGTAGATATGGCTTTGAGTAACAGTGGAAGTATATTTTTTCTGAGTGATAAGTTCTCTCCCATTTGACAGTACTGTTTGAGGATCTACAGTATGCAAGGCGTTTTCGCCAAAACGAAAACAAAATATTGGCGAGAGGGTTGGCGAAAATCTGAAGCGGGGAACCAGGGTTGGGTTGGGGGGTCACAACAAAATGGGAAACTCTCCCGTCACCAAGCTACGTTGCTACTCTCACACACTTGGCGATTGAATCAGCGACATTACTAGCCATGCTGGGCTTTAGGGTGCTATACCAATAGCGCGACATCTCACATGGATGGCTGGGAGTATCTACACATGTACAGATTAGGCTACGCCTCGAAAACGACCATCAATCGAGCCCCGCATCTCCCTTTCGGTTTGCCCCGCCGCCTTGCATTCGGACTGCCGCCGCGTAGCATTCGCCGAGCCCGCAATGTATGCGGCGCGCCCGTCGTAACCTATTTCTTAGGCGCCACGGCTAGTCGCATTCGGCGGGATCGCTGCAATGCAATCGTTGCATTCAAAATCGCTAAATTTGGTAAGGCAACTGTCTGCCCACCTTCCTGCCCCGCCGCGTTGCCCTCGGCGGGCTCAACGCGTTCAGGCCGACGAGCTTAGCGCCTCACCCGCTTAGCGCCTCACCCGCTTAGCGCCTCACCCGCTGCTCGCCTCATCTGCTTAGCGCGTCACCCGCTTAGCGCGTCACTCGCTTAGCGCCCCTCTGTCCCCTCCTTTCCGCCCCTGCATTCCCTCCTTTCCCCCCCTTGCTTCTCCTCCTTTCCCCCCTTACTTCCCCTCCTTCCCCCCCCCCCCCGATTCCCCTCCTTTCCGCCCCTGCTTCCCCTCCTTTCCCCCCCTTGCTTCCCCTCCTTTCCCCCCCTGCGTTCCCTCCTTTCCCCCCTTTGCTTCCCCTCCTTTCCGCCCCTGCATTCCCTCCTTTTCCCCCCCTTGCTTCCCCTCCTTTTCCCCCCCTTGCTTCCCCTCCTCCCCCCCCCCCCCCTGATTCCCCTCCTTTCCGCCCCTGCATTCCCTCCTTTCCCCCCCTTGCTTCCCCTCCTTTCCCCCCCTTGCTTCTCCTCCTTTCCCCCTTTGCTTCCCCTCCGTTCCCCCCCTGCATTCCCTCCTTTTCCCCCCCTTGCTTCCCCTCCTTTCCCCCCCTTGCTTCTCCTCCTTTCCCCCACTGCATCCCTCCTTTCCCCCCTGCTAGCACATCGTTCCCGCCTGACTTGAGGTCAATCCTCCCCACCCTTCCTTCCGATCTCTCCTGCCTTACACGCCATCTCATGTCTCTTCCTTCTCAACACCTTTATGTTCCTCACCATTTACCCTCTTCGCCTTCGCTTTTCCAGGCCCTTCCATCCCATCCCCCCTCTCGTCCCTTTCATCTCCCTGCCAACACACCTGTCAAGACACTGGCGTATGCGCTGCAAGTGGTGCAGGCACTGGCAGGGTGTGAGGCGCGGTGAGTCAGAGCGGTGGTGGTGTTGCCCACTCGAGACCAACTCACACCTACCTCAGCTCACTTTCCCAGCCGATGTTTAACCATCAACCTTCCTCTCCCACCATTGCCCCACAGACTAACTTGTCTTTTTGCCCAACACACAATCCCGCCCTCCCCCTCTCCCTCTCTCGCCCTCCTTGCCCACGACCGTGCCATTCTGCCTACTCCAGCAGGTGAAGCACGTGTTTGACACCATGGCGCCAGCTGTCGGCCTCTCAGTGGATCCCATCAACGGCCAATCATCATTCGCTGACGAGGCAATCTACCTGAGGGGCCCTTCACATCTCCACTCCCTGCCTTCACATCTCCACTCCCTGCCTTCACATCTCCACTCCCTGCCGTCACATCTCCACTCCCTGCCTTCACATTTCCACTCCCTGCCTTCACATCTCCACTCCCTGCCTTCACATCTCCACTCCCTGCCTTCACATCTCCACTCCCTGCCTTCACATCTCCACTCCCTGCCTTCACATCTCCACTCCCTGCCTTCACATCTCCACTCCCTGCCTTCACATCTCCACTCCCTGCCTTCACATCTCCACTCCCTGCCTTCACATCTCCACTCCCTGCCTTCACATCTCCACTCCCTGCCCTTCCCTTCTCCTGCCCCACCCTTCTCTTCCCGATCCCTTCTCCCTTCCCTTCCCTTGGATGCGCTCCCCTTCACCCTCACCCACTTTTCCCTTCTGCCCCCCGGTGCTTGTGCACATGGTTCCCTTGTACGCTTGCTTGTATTCAGGGTCTGTTTTTCCTCTTCCGCCTCATAGCACGTCCCCACTGGGTCTTCACACAATCGTTTATGCCTACTCTGCTAATTGGTAGTGCTGAAACAGGGCAGCAGATGCAAACAAGGGCACAGCTTGTAGTGGATGGTGCTCAGAACTTTTGTGTAGTCTATTGTGCGTTGTACGGTATGAGTAGTGTGTTACTGCTAGAGATATTCGTCACAAAGCCTGCTATGTGCTACCACGATTTCAGCAGTGAAGATAATTCATCCAAGATGCATGGACAGTGAAGGTGTCACATCACATACAGGTAGAAAGAAATATGCTCTCGCTAAGTCGAATACAGTACTATTGACCTTTCTCTAGCTTATTTGACATGAGATGGTGTGAGGCGAGTTGAAGCATGAAGATCTTCAGAGCAGTTGGTCACTGAAATACAGGTAGCCGGGGAGGGGGAGTATTTGATTCAACCATAGGCTGTGATGACAGAAGTGAGGAGGGGAAATGATGGGAATCAGGGGGGGAAATGAAGGGAGGCAGGAGGGAGCAGGGGAGAAGTAAGGAGAAGCAGGCTTAGGAAGGGTTTCGGGAGGATGCAGGGAGGGGAGATGGGGATGCAGGTGAGGAGATGGGGATGCAGGGAGGGGAGATGGGGATGCAGGTGAGGAGAGATGGGGATGCAGGTGAGGAGAGATGGGGATGCAGGGAGGAGAGATGGGGATGCAGGGAGGAGAGATGGGGATGCAGGGAGGAGAGATGGGGAAACATGCAGTGGATATGGGGAAGCAGGAAGGGGAGAGGTATATGCAGGGCAGGGAGATGGGGATGCAGGGAGGGAAAGGGAAGAGGGGGGGAAGAGATGGGGATGCGGGGTGGAGGGGTGAGGATGAAGAGGTCGGACGAAAGGGCAGAAAGAGAGGAACTGAGAGGAAGGGGAGATGGGGAGGCGGGGTAGCGAGATGGTGAGGCGGGATGTGAAGAACAAAAGGGGGAGAAACAAAAGATGCGCAGAGAGGGTTGGCACTGATGGGGGCAGTCCGGAGGGATGGAGGAGAAGGTAGGGGGGAGAGAGAAGGGAGGGAAGGGAGAGAAAGGAGGGAAGGGACGGAAAGGGAGGAAAGTGAGGAAAGGGAGGGAAGGGATAGAAGGTAGGGAAGGGAGGGAAGGGAGAGAATGGAGGGAAAGGAGAGAAGGGAGGGAAGGGAGGGAAGGGAGGGAAGGGAGGGAAGGGAGAGAAGGGGGAAGGGAGGGAAAGGAGGGAAGGGAGAGAAGGGAGGGAAGGGAGAGAAGGGAGGGAAGGGGCGGAAAGGGAGGGAAGGAGGGAAGGGAGAGAAGGTAGGGAAGGGAGGGAAGGGAGGGAAGGGAGAGAATGGAGGGAAAGGAAAGAAGGGAGGGAAGGGAGGGAAGGGAGGGAAGGGAGAGAAGGGGGAAGGGAGGGAAGGGAGGGAAGGGAGAGAAGGGGGAAGGGAGGGAAGGGAGGGAAGGGAGAGAAGGGAGGGAAGGGAGAGAAGCGAGGGAAGGGACGGAAAGGGAGGGAAGGGAGGGAAGGGAGAGAAGGTAGGGAAGGGAGGGAAGGGAGGGAAGGGAGAGAATGGAGGGAAAGGAAAGAAGGGAGGGAAGGGAGGGAAGGGAGGGAAGGGAGAGAAGGGAGGGAAGGAAGGTGGGGAAACGAGGGCAAGCAGGGAGGGAAAACGAGGGCGTACATGTGGGGCAGTGAGGGCGTTCAGGGGGGGTTTTTTAGGGCGTGCAGCGGGGATGCGGAAGCACAGCCGTTGCAAGAGAGTGAGAGAGGGCCGAGGGCCTTATTCGAGTGCAGCTCGCGAAAGGAGGCCGCCGCGAGACGCGGAGAGGCAGCGAGGGGAGGCAGGGAAGATGCGTATGCTAGATGCGCATGCACGGGAAGGTGAGAGGAGGAAACGCGTGGAGGCGAGAGTCGCACGCGCGGGGAGGCGAGAGGAGCAGGCGCGGGGAGGCGAGAGGAGCAGGCGCGGGGAGGCGAGAGGAGCAGGCGCGGGGAGTCGAGAGGAGCAGGCGCGGGGAGGCGAGAGGAGCAGGCGCGGGGAGGCGAGAGGAGCAGGCGCGGGGAGGCGAGAGGAGCAGGCGCGGGGAGGCGAGAGGAGCAGGCGCGGGGAGGCGAGAGGAGCAGGCGCGGGGAGGCGAGAGGAGCAGGCGCGGGGAGGCGAGAGGAGCAGGCGCGGGGAGGCGAGAGGAGGCCGCGCGGGGAGGCGTGAGGAGGAAGCGCGGGGGGAAAGCGAGAGGAGAGCGCGGGGATGCGAGAGGAGCACGCCCGGGGAGGCGAAAGGAGAATTCGAACCGGGAGGCGATAGGAGCAGGAATGGGTAAGGCGGCGGAATGGGGATTGCGGCGCTAATGGCCTCGCGGTGAGGCAGCGAGAGGAGGCGTGGGGCGGCCTTGTCTAAGGTGGCGTGGTCTAAGCGAGTGCGTACGAATGGGCAATTTGTTCGCGGATGCGCTTGAACAGCGTTACGCGGTTCAATAAATAATTCTGTCCCTAAATCCAGCGGTTAGGTTAGAACGTTGCCCAGTCTACGGAGAATCAGCTACCGAAGTAGGACCTTGTGGGCTATCCTCTCACTAGTGCAGTTTCAGTTTCCTTTTGCAATTCCTTAGGTTTTGAACTGTGAGTGCGGGGAGCCAGACGTGGGGCGTTTGGGGACTAGATTCGGTTGTGAAGCGGGGGTTGGGGTTGTAATCGCGTAACCAGTTTTTCAAGTTCCTAAGGTTTTTGAAACCCCTGCTTGCAAAAGTATACTGTTGCTTTAAAGGTAGATAAGGTTAACAGCTTCTGATCCGATCCGATTATCTGACCGTACATCCGGAGGGTGCGTGTGTGAGGCCTGAGTATTTTGCTTGCCCAAGGTGTGTAGGTACAGGCTGTGTGCGTTCCTGTGGTGCGCTGTCATCGAATGGAATGGTTCAGTTCGGTTTCCGCAAGCAGACTGGCTGCTGGTTGCAGTGCTATGTTGTCGTGTACTGCACCCTTGCAGTCTTCGTTGTGGATGAGGTGAGAGGTGTGCAGAAAGTGGAGACTGGCGTAGGTAGGCTGGCGAAGACTGAACATTTGTTTCCAGTTGCCCTCGCGCTATCCTAACTCCCACCTCTCTTGTAGATTTTGCTGCAAAACATGCCACCCTGTTCCAGAAACGTATCCCTTTTAGGGTGTAGTTTAGGGCGGGTCCAGCGCGTACATTTCCAGAAGCTATACAGTTCATTCGTCGTGGTTTGAAAAGATATCAGGCGGTGCACAGCGGTTTTAAAATTGCACCGTTTTGAACCGTAACGCATTACAGATTACCGTACTGGATGAACTGTAATGTACGGAAAACGTACGCGCTGGACCTGCCCTTAGTTTTATCATAAATCTTCTAGGAGAGTGGGGAATAGGGTTGCTCGGAGAAATCCAGGGAACGGGCTCAAAGAATAGACTCTCTACATTACGGATATCATAGAGTACTTTCCGAGTCTGACTATTCAGAAAATACATGAATGACATCAAGCTTACCAACCATCCTTCCCCATGGTGGTCCCTGTACTTCAAGGACCGATTTCGTCAAGGCCATTCTGGTGCAAGCAGAATCTTGTTTCAATGCAGGCTCGCAGTCTATTTTCCCCGACCAATTCGTTTGACCTTGTTTCTGTTGTTGAAGACTCGGCATTAGTGTAGTTGAGCTTGGTTCCATGTCACCTGTTACGGTATTACGACGACATGGATTGCACGGGAATTCCGGCCACCATGGGCCGTCGGGACGGGTTTCGAACCCTAAGAAGAGACAGTTCTGTCTCTACTGACACAATTCCGGAGGAAACGGCGAATTCCGACACCTTAGCTCACAAAGTAAATCGAACGGCGTCGTATAACGAGGATATCAAAGTGGAGGAGGATTGCGAGGACTCGTTACTACTTACGGGGCAAGATGAGGCTTACGAGGCGGGTGGCTGCTGCCCCTCGCTGACCTACAGCGGCCTAAAGCCACAGCAGAAACGCCGGTTACTACTACCTACAGAAAATACAAGAAAATCTGCCTTCGATCCCTCTATTAGTGCCGCCGCGTCCCCGTGTATCTCTAGCACGCCGACACGGGCAGCAGATTCAGACGAGGATTACTATTCGTCCGCTCTCGCCACGTCCCCGTGTCGTGACTGTAACGCACCGAGATCCCCTGGAGCTGCATTGTCGTGCTTCAGCGTCATTGGGAATGGCGCAAGCGGAACGGGCGAGGAAAACGATCGTTGGGGGAACGAGACGGAGGCGGCGAGAGAAGAAAGAGCGGAAGACGCAGGGGAGAGTGAGAGGGACGACAGGAGTGAGTGTATTTTGGAAGATGATGGGGAGTATCATGCATCTGATGATGATGATGATGATGATGATGATGATGATGATGATGATGATGATGATGATGATGATGATGATGATGATGATGATGATGATGATGATGATGATGATGATGATGATGATGGGAGGCATGAGTGTGATGATGGGGGGTATGAGAGTGATGATGGGGTGTCTGCGGATGGGCGGGGGTATGAGTTCGGCCCTGGGGAGGAGGAAGCGGAGAGAGCTATGCTCGAGGAAGCGGAGAAGGCTATGGAGGAACAATCCACGGTGGGGGTCGCGGAGGAGGCGGCGAAAGGGCGACAGCGGCAGCACCATGATGGGCGGCAGCAGTCTTGGCTGTGGAGTGTGGAGTGGTTCGTGTCGTGGCCGCTCAGACGACTCAGCCACGCGTGGCGCAAGGTACGTCATTAATAATAGCACGCAAATGGTGCGTGTGTGTGTGCGTGTGTGTGTGCGTGTGTGCGTGTGTGCGTGTGTGCGTGTGCGTGTGCGTGTGCGTGTGCGTGTGCGTGTGTGTGTGTGTGTGTGTGTGTGTGTGTGTGTGTGTGTGTGTGTGTGTGTGTGTGTGTGTGTGTGTGTGTGTGTGTGTGTGTGTGTGTGTGTGTGTGTGTGTGTGTGTGTGTGTGTGTGTGTCTGTTGGCCGAGCCGTTGATTTTCTAGTCAAATCAGCCACCCGTGGCGCAGGGCATGCCGTAAATGATGTGGTGGCCGGGACGCTGTGAATGCAGGAACGCTGCTGCGCGTAGCGTCCTGGTTCGTATGCCGTGCGTGTATTGTGCGTGAAAAAAAACATCTTGAGAAAGGTTCTGCGACCTCTCACTTGGATGTGACCTCTCACTTGGATGTGACCTCTCACTTGGATGTGACCTCTCACTTGGATGTGACCTCTCACTTGGCTGTGACCTCTCACTTGGCTATGACCTCTCACTTGGCTGTGACCTCTCACTTGGCTGTGACCTCTCACTTGGCTGTGACCTCTCACTTGGATGTGACCTCTCACTTGGATGTGACCTCTCACTTGGCTGTGACCTCTCACTTGGCAATGACCTCTCACTTGGCTGTGACCTCTCACTTGGCTGTGACCTCTCACTTGGCTATGACCTCTCACTTGGCTGTGACCTCTCACTTGGCTGTGACCTCTCACTTGGCTGTGGCCTTGGTTCTGGGGGTGAAAGCTGCTGGACGAGAGAGATGACATGCAGAATAACATAACTTGCTTCTCAGCTTCCCCCTGCCGTCACACACAACCCCTCCACCGCCCCCCACCTTCCTTCCCTCCTTCCAGCGTCTGCTGTGGGTGTGGGTGCTGGTGGTGGCAGCAGCCATCTTGTTTCCTCACCGTCCCTCCCGTGGTCATTCCCTCTCCTGTACCCTCCATCCTCTCCCTCCCGCTCTTCAGCGTCTGATGTGGGTGTGGGTGCTGATGGCAGGGTCTATCCTGTCGCTGGTCTGGTGTTTGCGATGGCATGGCAGCACTCCCCGCAGTAACTTGCTTCTCAGCTTGCCCCCTGTCGTCACACCCTTCCCCCCATACTCGCTCTCCCCGTTTCAGCGTCTGCTGTGGGGGTGTGTGCTGATGGCAGCTGCTATCCTGTTGCTGGTGTTTGCGACAGCGTGGCGGCAGGCCAAGGCAGGCGAGAGGGACGACCCCCAGAGCCATGTGCTCCTTCTGCTTCCCCACCATTCCCCTTCCCCCCTCCCTCCCGCACCCCGGCCATCCCCCTTCCCAACGTCTGCTGTGGGGATGGGTGGTGATGGCAGGGGCGATCCTGTCGCTGGTGTTTGCGGCGGCGTGGTGGCAGGCCAAGGTAGGCGAGAGAGGGAGGAACCCCAGAGCCGGCACGTGCTTCTCTGCTTCCCCACCACTCCCCTGCCTCCCTCCCTCCCCCACCCCGGCCATCCCCGTCCCAGCGTCTGCTGTGGGGGTGGGTGGTGATGGCAGGGGCGATCCTGCTGATGGTGTTTGCGGCGGCGTGGCGGCAGGCCAAGGCAGGCGAGAGGGAGGACCTGGAGAGGCACTGCGAGGAGTGGGCCTCCTTTATCGAGGCCAAGTTCAACACCACAGCCGCCAACACTCGCTCTGTTTCCGATTTCATGCGCGCCTATTACTTCGACAAGTACGGTCAGAACCGCCGACCGATTGTTGGAGTCGCGTCTCCCAGTGCTGCGAGGGGCTTGATGCGCCTCCAAGGCACTGCGAGTCGAAAATTCGTTGGGTTCGAAACGCAGCAAGCCTGCAAGGCACTGCGAGTCACTTCTGAGATTTCTCGAAAGTGACTGCCGTACGATCGGCTTGGCTTGATGCGTTGCTTCTCCCAGTGCCGCGAGTGGCTTGATGCACCACCAATGCTCTGTGAGGAGAGGAGAGGACGAGTGCCAAATGGCCGGCCGGCGGCCGGCGCTCAGCACCACAGTTCTTGAAGCGTCGCAACTTTTGAGTCATTGAGGCCAGGCTCAGCAGCACAGGCTCAGGGAGCCTGGCCAAGGTCCTTGAAGCGCTGCAAAAAGCATTCATCGAGGCCAAGGTCAACCTCCCTCCTCTCTCCCCATCCTGTCGCTCTCTCCCTGCTATCCCTACCCTTCTATCTGCTTCCCACTCCCCTTCCCTTCTACCCTCTTCCCTCCCTGCTATCCCTACCCTTCTATCTGCTTCCCACTCCCCTTCCCTTCTACCCTCTTCCCTCTCTGCTATCCATACCCTTCTATCTGCTTCCCACTCCCCTTCCCTTCTACCCTCTTCCCTCCCTGCTATCCCTACCCTTCTATCTGCTTCCCACTCCCCTTCCCTTCTACCCTCTTCCCTCCCTGCTATCCCTACCCTTCTATCTGCTTCCCACTCCCCTTCCCTTCTACCCTCTTCCCTCTCCCCTGTCAAGCAGCATGAGGGAGGACTTTCTTGACGTGGAGAAATTCCAGCGCTTCACTCAAGCTACTCTTGACAGTCGACCCATGGCTTCATGTGAGTTGCATGTGATTTGAACCCATGGCATCATGTGAGCTACGTGTGATTTGAACCCATGGCATCATGTGAGCTGCGTGTGATTTGAACCCATGGCATCATGTGAGCTGTTAGAAATAGTCAGTCAACACTTTGTACTATATTCTATATCGGTTAGGTTACTTTGTAGGTTGGGTGTAGATTTGTAATCCCAACCCTATCTGGTTGGGATTCCCTCGTAATCCTGCAAATCTGTCAACTCACCAATTGGAGATTTGCTAGGATTCCCATCCCATCCTTTCCCTAGCTTTGCTCAACCCAACCGTGTTTGTACTTAAGGCCTAGTGCCTTCCTTATCAATCAATCAGTTCAGATCCAATTCGATCATGAGCTGCGTGTGATTTGAACCCATGGCATCATGTGAGCTGCGTGTGATTTGAACCCATGGCATCATGTGAGCTGCGTGTGATTTGAACCCATGGCATCATGTGAGCTGCGTGTGATTTGACTCCCCTCCACCCGTTCCCAATCCCTCCACTCCTCCCCCGCCCTCCTCCTCCTCTTTCCCCCACCGTTTTCACCCTTGGATTCCCCCCCTCCCGCTTTTACCCACTTCGGCCTCCGCTTCCTCCCACCCTCCATCCCTTTCTTCCGACTTCCCCACTGCGCTCTCATGTTCCCCGTATGTGTGTGTCTGCCACCTACCCACCCGCCCACGCGCCCACCCACCCACCCACCCGCCCGCCCACACCCCCACCCGCTCACCCGCCCACACCCCACCCACTCACCCTCCCACCCACCCGCCCACTCTGCTGCGTGCAGTCGTGGCCTTTACTCTCCTTATCAACAACTCGTTCATCCGAGACAGAATAGAGAAGACCTCCGGGGGCTGCTTCTTTGACTTTGCGGCCAATGGCACCGTGTCCTGTCGCCCGCGTGGCCTGCCCCTGTACGCGCCACTGATCGTCTTCAACAGACGCAAGGACTACAACCCTCGCGTGAAATCCTCCGATGGCTGCTGCTATGACATGATGGCAGGTGATTCAACGCGGTTTTATGATTCCAAACGTCTTTATTATAATGTCTCTGGGGCCAATGGGACTGTGTGCTGCCGCCCGCCCGCGTGGCCTGCCCCTGTACGCGCCACTGCTGGTCTTCGACAGACGCAGGGACTACAACCCTCGCCTGAAACCCTCCGATGGCTGCTGCTATGACATGATGGCAGGTGATGAGTCAGCGTGATGGCAGGTGATGAGTCAGCGTGATGGCAGGTGATGAGTCAGCGTGATGGCAGGTGATGAGTCAGCGTGATGGCAGGTGATGAGTCAGCGTGATGGCAGGTGATGAGTCAGCGTGATGGCAGGTGATGAGTCAGCGTGACGGCAGGTGATGAGTCAGCGTGACGGCAGGTGATGAGTCAGCGTGACGGTAGGTGATGAGTCAGCGTGACGGCAGGTGATGAGTCAGCGTGACGGCAGGTGACGAGTCAGCGTGATGGCAGGTGATGAGTCAGCGTGACGGCAGGTGATGAGTCAGCGTGACGGCAGGTGATCCAACGGGGTTCTACCACCCAGAAGTATACCTTCTGCTTTCCAACCAAACCATTCACCTTGTCTTGCCGGCCGCATGTCCTTCCCTCTAGTACGCCGCATGTCCTTCCCTCTAGTACGCCGGCTGCCGATCTGCAACACCAACAATGCTTCTACCTTTGGCCCTCGGGTGAATCTCACTGCTGTTCACTCCACCCACCCGGGTCGGATTGGCCTGAGGACTTTCTTAACGCGACCCGTCTTAACAGTGTCGGATCGGCACATACAGTCGGGGTCAGGTCAGGTCAGGTCGACCTGCTTGGGTCGAGCCCATAAGGAAAGCCACCCAGCCCGGCCCAAAAGGCGTGATTCGTTATGCGCGTCTATCTATCCCCTTTCCCCCTCCTGTCATTCACACATCCTTCTTCCCACTGCCACCTCCCACGCCCGTCTCAGACCCATGGGTGAGCATCACAATACACCGGCCCATGAATCAGCTTCTTCTGTCATCTCTGTGATAAAAGTTGGGTTTTGAGACGTCTCAAAGTGAACGACAGCATACACTGGCCCATGAGTTAGCTTCCGCTGTCGTCTCTTGTAAAAAAAAAATCACCCCCTGTCCTCCTCCATTGCTTCCACTGCCTCCCACCACCCCTCTTAGACCCAGCAGTGAGTGACATGATCCACAGGGAATGCCATCAACTCACCTGCCTCCGCCATCACCCCAAGAGATCGCAAGAGAATCAAAATTCATTTCCCTCTACCCTGCCCTCCTTTTCCATCGCCTCCCATTGGCCCGCCTCAGACCCAGCAGTGAGGGACATGATCCACCGGGCCATCGATTCAGCCGCCTCCGTCTTGTCTCCTCCCTTCGTCCGCGAGAACTACCCCTACCACTTCATCAGTCAGGTCTTCCCAGTCTACTTCAACCTCACCACCTTCTCGCTGCCTCCCTCAGCCTCCCCTCCCTCCGTTGCCATCCCCCCGCTCGCCACCCCCGGGGTGCTCCCGCGGGGTATTGTCCTCGCGGGGTATAATTTTGCAAACCTGCGGTCGCTGGCGGGGTTTAAGCAGCTGGAGGAGTTGAATACGAGGGTTTACCTTGTGGATGGGACCAGGAGAGGGGCTTGGGATGGTGCACAGAATACGGATGGGCAGAATATGGATGCAACGGCTAGTACGTGGTTACCTGCGCTGTTATTTGACCATGAGGGGTTGGTGGGTGAGGAGGAGATTAATGTGTGGATGACGAAGGAGAAGGAGGGGACGAGAGTGCGACAGGTGCTGCATTTGGGTGATCCGGCGAGAAGTGTCTATCTCTACTGCCAGTGAGTTGACGTGTGCATGCAAGGTGACTTTTGAGTCGACTCAAAAGTCATTTGGGTGATCCGGCGAGAAGTGTCTATCTCTACTGCCAGTGAGTTGACGTGTGCATGCAAGGTGACTTTTGAGTCGACTCAAAAGTCATTTGGGTGATCCGGCGAGAAGTGTCTATCTCTACTGCCAGTGAGTTGACTGTTGCATGCATACGTGCGAAGTGGCATGGATACGTGCAAAGATGCATGCAATTGTTCATAAACATAGTACCAAGCCAAAGTTGGGTTCGGTCGAACCGGTAGGGTATAATCAAACCAGACTTTTCTTTTGTGCCAAACTTTTTCAGCTCGAACTCTTCCTAATACAGGCTTGACTGGTTCGGTTTTGTTCGACTAGGGGTGCCAAGCCGCGTCGAACCTGAGATTCACCCTGAAGGTCTGATTTGATCCCTAGTCAAACTGAAACACTGCATGTTCGACTCGATCCCTCGAAGGTTCGAGTACAAGGGTCGAACTCTGAACCTAGGCCCCATTCATTCTGGTTCGGCCTGAACCAGACTGGTTCGGTTTCGACCCTGCTCGACCGACCTGGTTTGAGTTCGGTAATTTCTCATGCCTACATACATGCACACGTACACAAGAATGCACACCGCATGCAGACATGCGTCAACGCATCCTTGAGACATGCATACTTGCGTACACGCACACATAAATGCATGCCTGGATGCATGCATCCATACGCATGCGCGCGCGCACACACACACACATGTATGCACGCGTAACCCCACACGCACACACACATACACGCACACACATGGAGACATGCAGACATGCACACATGCACATATGCACACATGCTCACATGCACACATGCTCACATGCACACATGCACACATGCACACATACACACATGCACACATACACGCAACACATGCACACTTTCACACATACACACGAGGCCTGTCACTACAAAGGCATTTGCCCTTTTTACTCGTAAATTCAAGTGCTGGTTTCGGGCTCAGCCCGTTTTCCTTAGGGGCTGGCTTGGCACCTAAGCCCGAATTTTACGTATACGTTCAAAACGCTCACCTACCCCCCACCTCCCTCCTTTTCTTGGTTGTTCCTTCCCCTGCTTTGTTGGAGCCTATCCGCCTCCCCCCACCCACCCCATTGTAGATTGGCTTATAGATCCGTGTAACACAAGCCCGTCTAGGTGTAATTGAGCATCAACGTAGTTTCACGATGTGTTCACGCTCAAGCGCTAAACAGTGTGTAGCCTGAATCCAAGAGTTGAGATTTAAAGCTCAAGGCCCAAATTGCACAAGCTTAGTATTCTCGTGCAAGGTTGGGTGCTGGGGGGGGGGGGTTGGTGACGCGAAGTCCTGGGGGCACCATGTGTTTGGGGACCGAGAGTCTCAAATTGCAGAGTTGAGAAACTTGCACTGTGTGTTGCCTCGACCAATCAGATTGCTTCTAAACCTTCCGTACCCAATCAGATTGCTTCACACGAAGAGACAGCACAGAAAACGCAAAGTGTGCAAGAATAGTAATCTTGCCCCGCGCGCTTCGCAATTTGGGCCTTGAGGTTTTAACTTAATCCGGATAATTGAGGGCTGAATTTATGCCACCTCGGCTTGGTAAGTTTTGGGCCCAGAGCAAGCGCATCCCTGATGCACACGTGCACACATGCATACATACAGACAGGCAGACAGGCAGACATGCATGCATGCATGCATTGGTACGTACATACGCACACACAAAGTTTTGAATTAAAAAAAAAACATGACATCGTACCAGTTTCCTTGCCCCCGGAATCCGATCCTCGGCATCCTCCCTTTACACCGCTCTCCTCCCTCATGCCCCCCTCCCCCCCCCCCCCTTTCCCCTCCCCCCCCCCCCTTCCCCTCCCCTCCCCTTCCCCTCCGCTCCCCCCTTCCCTGCGCCCTCGACCCCACCACAGGCACATCTCATACTTCCCGCCATTTGGCCCGTTCGTCTGGATAGTGGTGTTGGTGCCCTTCATGGCCGTCTCCACCTTCCTCCTCTGGACGAGCATCCAGCTCATGCACGCCTTTGAGTGCGACTGCCAGCACCTGGCAGCGGCGCAGCAAGAGCTCCACGCCGCGCGAGTGGAAGCGGAGGCGGCGAGCCGCGCCAAAGGAGACTTCCTCACGACCGTGTCACATGAGATTCGCACGCCCATGAACGGTGTCATTGGTACGTTGTGGGCCTGTACTAGTTGCCTACCTCAAATAGGGTGCTATCATATGTGAGCCGCGCCAAGTGAGAGTTCCTCTCACCATCATGTCGCACGAAATCCGCATTCCCATGAACAACGTCGTTGGTAATGTGCTCTTCAAAACTTTGATAAAGTTATGTGTGTGTCCTGATCTCGCGTGTGGGCCCATAGGGCCCACGCATGTGTCGCGCACTGTTGCGATCGAGCACAGTGCGCACGATCACATTGTTAGAATTATATATTGTGTAGCATGCCAACACATGTGACTGTACACCAATTGTGGTGTACAGTTGGGTTGGGACTACACCCAACTTTGGGTGTAGTCGTGCACTTTGGGGTGCCAATCCACCCAATTGTGGTGGAGCCCCCAAATGCAACCCACTTGGCTTATGGGTGCCTCACTTCCCACAAGTGAGGTCACCTCAAGCCAAGTGGGCCTAGGGTTGCCTCACTTCTACAAAGTGTGGGCAACCCAACCCACTTGACCTATGGTTGCCTCACTCCCCCAAGTGAGGTCAACCCAACCTATGGTCACCTTCACCCTTCTCTTCCAAGCCTCTCTTCCAACTATGTATGCTAGGTTTCTCCTCTAATCAAGTTACTTGTTCAATTTACAATCTTCACACACATAGGACATGGCGTCATTATTGACATGTCCCACGCAGCCCAACGCACGATCGCGTCAGCGATTGTCCTGTTCTGCACGACCGAGGGTGCTCGGGATTTCAGTTGAAAAAATGAATTCCGTGCTGACTTGGCGAACAGGATAATTCGCGTGAAAGCCGCACTGACTTCGCAAAATGTATATAATCATTTTGTTTCAGGTACAAAACGGTGAATTTGAAAACTTGAACCTCACACGAGTGTCATGATTCTGGCAGACAGCATGAGAATTCATGATCGTTTGCGAGAGGAGTCAATCAAGACATCTAGCAGACATGCAAACTGAAAAAAAAAAAAAAAAAAAATCTAAAGTAGGTGAAACACACCAAATGCAGCAGAAGTTTGACAACCGTTTTCTAAGACAGCATGGCGAAGTTATGAGTTTCTGGTAACAACTGCCTTGTGTTTTCATTTGTGTGTGTTTATGACTCTATATAAATTTGTGCTTGTGTTTGCTTTAACACAACAATGCTTTCTCGCTTACGCGCCAAAATTCTACTACTACGTATTGACGAGAGTAGAAACGTTACGTAGTGTTGTCGGAACGTTGATCGACCAGTTTCTCACACTACAAGCTGAGTCAAGCTTTACTTGCTCGCTTGAACTTTCACACCCTTGCCTAGAAGGGTCTCAGGTGGAGTATGCATGGCTACGCTTAGACATAATAGTTCAATTTTGTAATCGCTTCCGCATAGTGTTTATCACTCAACATATTTGTCGCATTGTCTTCTTTTCTTGATCACCTCCTCCTTTAATGTCACCTCTCTTGCACCCTCACATCATTTGGCATCTAAGCATGCTGAACGTGCTGCTGGAGACCTCTGGACGATCCGACTTCCGTATGTCCCTTTTGCTCCCCCCACATCATTCTCCCCACCAGGCATGCTGAACCTGCTGCTCGAAACCCCATTGGACGGCACGCAGCAGGACTACGCGGAGACGGCGTGCAGCAGCGGGCGGGCGCTGTGTGCGCTGATCAACGACATTCTCGACCTCTCCAAGATCGAGGCCGAGAAGCTCCGCCTCGAGCGCATCCCGCTCAACCTGCGCGCCGAGCTGGACGACGTGCTCGCGCTCTTTGTCGAGACCGCCCAGGAGAAGCGCTGCGTGGAGCTCGCCGCGTTTGTGGCCGACGACCTGCCGGAAACACTCTTTGGGGATCCGCTTCGAGTGAAGCAGGTGCGTGTAGTGCTAGAAATAGGCATAAGCAAGTACCGAACTCGAACCGGGCTGGGTCGAACAGGTTTGCCGTTGCCCATTGGTCAGACTACCGGTTCGGTTCGCGTCTGTAGAGATTGGATCGGTGAACTTCAAGGCACAATGGGAAGAGGAATTTGTCCTTAATCTGGATGTTGGTACAATTCTTAGAGACTAGAGGGATGTCCTTCTAAATTCTAGTGAAGTGGTGAAGCCATATACATATGGTTATATATTTTAGGCTAGTTGCAACATCTCAAAGTTGAGGAAAAGGCTAACCAACCATGGAAGTGAGATGTCATGTTGCACACGTGGGCAACACTGGAACAACAGCATACATGGCAGCACATGGCACACCATACAGACCAGCAAGGTGAGCATGGGACTAGTTGACAGGTGGCAATGCCAACTGTGACCACACTTCACTGTGGGTGAGTGTGCTGGACTATGCACATGTCATGATGAGCATAATATGAGAGGAGAAATGCAAATGCAAGGAGTTCAACCCTCAACCTCTACCACTAGAGGTGAGAAACTACCCCTCGGGACATACTTAGTGAACAGCATGGTTGCATGGAAATAGGAGGGGCGTAGGTTCGAGGTTCGGCCAAGAACATGTCATAACCCCTCACCGACGAGAGACAGCATGCAACGAGCCTCGGCTGCCTCTTCCATGGACTTGCAAGCACGCCCCTTTCCATCTCAGCTCCAAACCCCCGCTTCCTTGCCTTTTCTCCTTTGCGCCTTATCGCTGCCCATTTTTAGTTGGCTGATGTGTCAGGCGTGCAAGAGCACTCTGAACTCTGTCATACTTAGCTCGGATACCACAGCACTCGTTGCATCAAATCACTCGATTCGCGCTTTCCCTCGCTCACCGTATGTGTGCGTGCGTGCGTGCATGCCGGTGTGCATGTCCGTGTGGTTTCTCCTGCGTGCATCGGATCCTCACCAACCTCATGGGCAACGCATTCAACTTCCCCATCAATGCCCCTTGGCCCCCCACACTCCCCCCGTCCAATGCTCCTTCCCCCCTCCCTCTCCCCCCCCACCTGCATGCATCAGATTCTCATCAACCTCATCGGCAACGCATTGAAGTTCACCACCAAGGGCCATGTCTTCATTGCCGTGCGCCTCGCAACCCCCACCGACACAAACAGCGATGATGCTCCCCCATCGCTGCTCTCAGCTGCATCTTCTAAATTCTTCTCCAAAGAATCGCCCACCAGGCGCCAGTCCCTTACCAACTGCTTCACATGTGCAAATGCAAAGAACTACAGGGAGGGAAAGGTAGCAGCTGAGGGAGTTGGGGCGACTGCTGAGGTAGATGGGAGGAGCGGTGCTGCTGGTGGCGACAGTGAGACTCATCACGACGATGATACTTGTGGCGATGACGGCAATCCTGACAACAATGGCTCCAGTACCGATGCTGGCACTCGTGACGACAACGACTCCTGTGCAGATAGAGGCACCGGTGGCAGTAGGATTGTTGTGCATGCTTCCAGTGACCCTGGTTGTCTGACGCTGAGTGGCCGGCCAGCCATGAAGTCATGGTGTTCCTGGGAAGGCATGCGGGAGCACATGGACCTGAATGCAGTGGGCATGGGCAAGGGCATGCCGAATTGTACCTGCCGTGGCAGCCACGGCCCTTGCATCCTGCCTCCTGACCAGCCCGTGCGCCTGATGGTGGCTGTGGAAGACACAGGTACGACGGTTGCACTCGTGATCTCATTGTGAGACCGTTCAAAATGATTTGAGATATGTCACAACGCACGCCTTCAATCGTTCACGTGCTCTCCACCTGTCCCAGCAAGTGGTTCTAGTCCTATTCCTCGCCAATCTCGTCCCTATGCTCGTTCTTCCTGCAGGTACCGGCATCCCGCGCCACGCTCGGAGGCACATCTTCCGGCCGTACACACAGGCAGAGCGCAGCACGGCACGGCTGCATGGAGGCACGGGCATCGGCCTCTCCATCTGCAAGGTGCGCTGCACAGGGAATCTCTGATTGAATGTGTCCACTGGGCTTTAAGGTCTGTTGCATCGGTCTTGCTATCATTCTGGAAGGTGCGCTGCATTGTGGGGGATCCTAAGTGACTCTTACATCCCTCCTTTCCTGCCCATATCCTTCCATTTCTCCACTCTAATCCCCTCCACTAACCCCTCACTTGCCCCTCCCACTCCCCCATGTGAGCAGCGCCTGGTGTCGATGATGGGGGGATCCATCTCCTTTGTCTCAAAGCCAGGCGTCGGCACCACCTTCCTCTTTGATATCCTCCTCCACACACCCCCTCTCCCTCACCCTCCCCCCTCCACTCCTCATCCTTCCCAACCCCACACTCCTCCCCAAACCAGCACTCCTCCCCAAACCAACACTTCTTCTCATGCCCCTGTCGTTCCTCCCTCTCTCTCCCTCCCTCGCTCCCTGCGTACTGCATCTCCGACCTCTTCTCCACCCCCCACCACTCCCTCTGCCACACCCACTCCCACTCCCTCTGCCCGTGCATGCATCCCCTCTCCTCTTCCTCAAAGCTCCTTCCACGTGCCCCCCCAAGACACAGGCAACCAGCAACAACAGCAGGGGGCAGCATGTGGGTTAGAGGGTGTGTGTGTGGGGAGTGGTGGGAGGGCGGTGGGTGAGCTAGAGGGCGTGTGCGTGGTGACTGGTGGGAGTGGTGAAAGGGCGGCCTGTGGGCTAGAGGGAGTGTGTGTGGTGAGTGTGGACGACCGGCCGGTGCGGCATGCCGTCACTCTCTCTCTGCTGCGCCGCCTTGGCTTCTGCACCCTCCCCTGCCCCTCCTTCCACCTCCTCCCCCGCCTCCTCGCCCAACACCGCTCCTTGCACCATGGGTTGTGCCATTCCATGCACCATGGGTCATGTCATTCCATGCACCAGGGGTCATGTCATCATCTTATGCACCATGCGGAGCAGGAACAGGAGCAGGAGGATGGGAAGGAGGATGAGCAGGAGGAGGGGAAGGAGGAGGACCAGGAGGAGGGGAAGGAGGAGGAGCGGGAGGAGGGGAAGGAGGAGGAGCGGGAGGACGGGAAGGAGGAGGAGTGGGAGGAGGGGAAGGAGGAGCAGTGGGAGGAGGGGAAGGAGGAGGAGCGGGAGGAGGGGAAGGAGGAGCAGTGGGAGGAGGGGAAGGAGGAGCAGTGGGAGGAGGGGAAGGAGGAGCAGTGGGAGGAGGGGAAGGAGGAGCAGTGGGAGGAGGGGAAGGAGGAGCAGTGGGAGGAGGGGAAGGAGGAGCAGTGGGAGGAGGGGAAGGAGGAGCAGTGGGAGGAGGGGAAGGAGGAGCAGTGGGAGGAGGGGAAGGAGGAGGAGCATCACAAGGCTGCACTAACCTCTGAGCCCTCTCCTGCTGCTTCATCTTTCTCGCACTTCCCTCCTCTGCAGTCTCCTCGTCCCACAACCACCCAGCCCCCTCGTGCTCCACACTCCGTCTCCCACACAGCCCCATCAACACCTCACCCATCAGCTCCTCATGCTGCTTCTCCCCTCAACTCTCCTCGCTCCAAGGCACATGCAACCTGGACACAACTCGCTCCTCTTGAGACTTCTCAAAAGGCACATGCAACCCTCACACGACTTCCAAATCCCACTCACCTCCCACCTCTCACTTCGCAACACTCCACAAGCACTCCGCCTGATCCGTCGCTCAACCCCCAGTTTCCCGGCTCACAAGCCAACACAGGACCAGTCAACACCCACTCATGTCCTCCTCCTGAGCCTCCCCTCGAGCCTCCTCTCGAGTTATCGAGTCACCCTCTTGAGTTGTTGACCCATTCTCTCGAGTCGATGAATCATCCTCTTGAGTTGATCAGTCATCCTCCTCCTCTCAAGCTGTTGAGTCATCCTAACGAGCCTCCTCTCGAACCGTTCGGCTCGCCGGCTGTTCTTGTGGCTCCTTTCACCTTCCGCCCCTCTGCCTCCACCCCTTCTGCCTCCTCCGCCCCCTCCTCCGTTTTCTCTTCCTCTCCTCTTTCCCGCCAGTTCTCCTGCCCTCCTCTTTCCATCAGTGTCTGCCCTTCGAGCAAGAATGACATGGGTGGAAGGGCGGAGCAGCATGAGGATGAGGGAGCGGAGAAGAGGAGAGGGGAGGAGGAAGGAGAAGTGGAGGAGGAGGAAGGAGAAAGAGAGGAGGTGGACAGAGAGGGGGGAGTGCAGCAGCGGGTGCACTACAAGAGCTTGAGGAAGGCGCAAAGGCGGGGATGGGTGGGGGCGGTGGTGGTGGAGGGGGAGATGATGCAACGGCTGGGCGTCACAGCAGATCAAATCCATTCACTCTTGACGGACCAGGGGGGACTTGGGATGGCAGGGTCTGACAAACCGTTGACCGAGCGAGAGCAGATGAGTGTGGAGAACGTGGATAGGAGAGAGCCAACGAGCAAGGGAGGACACATGAGTGGGGCCAGGGAGGAAGAGGCGGAGATGACAAGAGAGGGATTGAGCGGGTGTGCAGTGGAGGAGAAACCGCAAGGCAGCGACCGCAAAGGCAGCGGCCCGCAAGGCAGCAACCCTAAAGCCTGGCCCGTCCCCTTCCTTGTGCTCCTGCACTGCTCTCTCCCCCTCCCACCCACCTCTCTTGCCGAAGGCCTTGCTTTGACTGACAGTTTCAGCCCTTACGAGAGGAATGCTTATAAAGGGGACAGTTTTTCCCATGAACTGGATTCGGACTGTCACAGGGAGGTCAGCTGTGAGCTGAAACTGAGCAAAAGGGGTAGGGCTGGATTGCAGAGCAGGGATAGGAGTGGGGACAGGAGTAGGGACAGGAGGGACAGGAGGGACAGGAGTAGGGACAGGAGGGACAGGAGTGACAGGAGTAGGGACAGGAGCAGGAGAAGCAGCTGCAAGGGCAAGGAGAGGGCCGGAAAAGAAGATAATGTGGATGGAAGGGTGGTGGTGACCGATTGTGAGTGTAAGCCGGGTGACTGTAACGATGAGACGAGGGGCCGCCGAGGCAGCACCAGCAGGAGCAGGTCGCCTGCGCCCTCCCTCTCGCCCTCCCCATCCATCCCCTCGCTATTGTCACTTGGCTTTGATGCTGTTGTGAGAAAACCCCTGCGGAAACCGGCACTGCTGGCGGCACTTCTGCCGCTGTTCCCTGTGGGCACGGAGCAAGGTGAGTGTGCTCAGGGGGACGGGGGAGGAGGAGGAGCAAGGGGAGGCAAGGACGAGGATGCAGCACAGGGAGGATCGAGGGAGGGAGACGAGGGGCATGCTGTGGGAAAGAGTGGTTTAGTGAAGTTCAGCCAAGATCCTTCCCACCACCAGCAGCAGCAGCAGCAGCAGCAGCAGCAGCAGCAGCAGCAGCAGCAACAGCAGCAGCAGCAACAGGAGCAACAGGTCTCGAAAAATACCCCACTCATATGCCACCGCCCAGTCAGTATAGACTGTAGCAGTGACAGTATCAATCGACAGGGGCAGGGGCAGAGGCAGTGGGGTGGTGCGGCATTGGAAATTCTGAGCCCATCGACTCTCCACAAGGCTGGCAGCAGTGCTGCAGCAGCCCTCTGGCGAGCTATGACATCCCCCCGAGCACTCATGTCCCCCCAGTCCCTCATTTCCCCTCAGTCACTCGATTCCCCTCGCTTGTTTAAGTTGCGCCCCTCTCACTCCCCCAACGCTTCCAATACTCCTACCACCCCCACCACCCCAACCACACCAACCACTCCCACGTCTGACTCGGCCAAAGCTATGGTACCGGCCCATCTGCCTCTCCACCTCCTCTCCCCTTCTGCTGCTGCTGCTGCTGCTGCTGCTGCTGCTGCTTCTGCTGCTGCTGCTGCTGCTGCTGCTGCTGCTGCTGCTGCTGCTGCTGCTGCTGCTGCTGCTGCTGCTGCTGCTGCTGCTGCTGCTGCTGCTGCTGCTGCTGCTGCTGCTGCTGCTGCTGCTGCTGCTGCTGCTGCTGCTGCTGCTGCTGCTGCTTCTGCTGCTGCTGCTACCGTCGGCCGTCAACGCTCCCTAGAGCCAGGGACCTTGTCCCTGCGTTCCGATGATGGTGCATCCAGGGACGAGGCTGTTCCAGACATGCATGGCCCAGACCGCAGGCTCCAGGTCTGTGAGGAAGAGACATCTATAGGAGGGCAGCAGCAGCAGCAGCAGCAGCAGCAGCAGCAGCAGGGCATGGATGGCAGCAGTGCCTCGTTGGCTAATCGATCTGCTTCCCTTGAGCACCTGGTAGAATCGTTTGCACCTGCTGCACCTGCTGCTACTGCTTCAGCAGGTTCGGCATCAGGTGCTGCTGCGTTGGCAGGTTCGGCATCAGGTGCTGCTGCGTTGGCAGGTTCGGCATCAAGTGCTGCTGCGTTGGCAGGTTCGGCATCAGGTGCTGCTGTTTCGGCAGGTTCGGCATCGGATGCTGCTGCTCCGTCAAATTTGGCGTTGGTTGGCAGTACAGTGGGTGGAGGTGGTAAGCTGACGGGAGGTAGGTCCCTTGGGAGAGGCAACAGTGCTGGGGAAGCAGCTGATTCAAGCAAGAGGGCGTGGATGCACGGCTCATCTGGGCAGTCCCGTGGAAGACAGAGTGATAAGAGGCATAGCGCGGGCATTAGCACGAGCACCAGTGATGCTGGTGGCGATGACGGTGGTGGTGGTGCTGCTGCAGCTGCAGCTGCAGCTGGTGCTGGTGGTGGTGTCAGAGTGAGTGGGTTTGAGAGTGTTATGGATTTTGCCGGGTTCTCTTCCCCCACTTCGTGTTCCTCGCTTGGCACACCATCCCCTGCCCTTACGCGCACACCATCGCCATCACTCTCACCAACCCCAGCACCAGCCCCAGCACCACCACCAGCAGCATTCCCAACAGCAGCACCGCCTGCAGCACCACCACCAGCATCATCATCATCATCATCATCATCATCCCCAGCACCGCCAGCAGCACCAGCTTTAGCAGCAGTGGCAGGGGAGCCGGCGACGGTAGGGGAGAGGTTGAGTGTGCTGTTGGGTCGGCGGGTGATGGTGGTGGATGACAATGTGATCAACCGCAAGGTGGCCAGCAAGCTGCTGGAGAGGCACGGCGCGCGAGTCACCGCCGTGGATGGCGGCATCAAGGCCCTTCACGCCCTCGCCCCGCCCCACCCCTACGATTTGGTCTTCATGGACCTCCAGGTGAGACCAGGGAAGTTGAGAGAATCATCAGGTGGCCTTTCAGGTGAGGGGAGGGCCATGAGGCACACACACCACCCCTGCAGGTGAGCCGAGGAGGCAAGGGGAAGATGTGTGGGAGGTGGGGAGATGGGCTTTAAGGTGGGCCAACCACCCCTTCCACCTCGTCCTCATGGATTAGCATCACAGCCCATGTGACCTAGGGTTCAGGAATGGCAGCATCAAGGCCTTCCATCCCTTCCATCCCTCCCATCCCTCCCATCCCTCCCATCCCTCCCATCCCTCCCATCCCTCCTATCCCTCCCTCCCACCCTCCCAGATGCCAGGCATGGATGGGCTGGAGGCGACTCGCAGGATCCGAGCGCGGGAGAGGGCTCAGGGCGGGGGGCATGTGGCCATCATTGCGCTCACAGCGGATGTGATTGCCGGCACGCGCCACCACTGCTTTGCCGTCGGCATGGATGACTACCTCTCCAAACCCCTCCACGACACCCACCTTGCCACCGCCGTCTGGCGCTGCCTCGCCAATACATTATGATTCATATGCACGAGCAGTTGTATGTATAGGCTTCGAAAAATGAAAC
Organism: Closterium sp. Naga37s-1; assembly: GCA_947471745.1. Classification (NCBI taxonomy): domain Eukaryota; kingdom Viridiplantae; phylum Streptophyta; class Zygnematophyceae; order Desmidiales; family Closteriaceae; genus Closterium; species Closterium sp. Naga37s-1. The sequence continues at coordinate 3,869,001 of CANJKZ010000008.1, read as the reverse complement.
ACTACATAGTTGTTATTCATTACATACTGACCACTGTTAAGGTGCTACAGTGTTCAAATGAATGTCTTTCACTCTCAGCTTGAAAATGCACATTCTACTATCCAATATACACAAACCGCTGTTGCTGTAACGAGTCTGACATTTGTCTTGGTGTATGGTTTCTGCTGCTGCTGCGAAACTTTGTTATGTCGCACAGCGAAAGATGAGAGCCTCGGCCCAGTTCTGTTGCCCAGCGGTAAATGGAGGGCGGACAGCACAGCACCACTGGTGCGGCCGGGTGCTTCCGCGAAGCCAAGAACCACCCACGTTGGTGCGATTCAGCTTCCTGCCACCCTCCGCGCAACTGGAGGAGCTTCGTAAAAGTTTTGCTGTGCTGACCACTAAAATGTTTTCCGCGACGATAATTGGTGGGTTTGGAGCAATGCAGCCAACCAGTACCAAAAATAATTCTCTTCACCAATGGGACATTGCCCTCCCCCGTAACGTGTTTTTTTCGTGGCATTTGTCCCTGCCCGGAACTACTTGTGCTGTCCCTGGGTCCGCGATTCGAGCGGGAACCAGTCTCGCACCAGTCTCGCACCCAGTTTGCCTGGGATGAGGGGACAGCACAGCACTACTGGTTCAGCGTTCTTTTGCGCTTGGTAGGCCGCACAGCACAGCACAGCACTGGCCAGGTTCGGGAGAGAGTTCAAGGTCCCGAGCCTGATTCAAGGAATGCACCCTTGGAATGGAATCTTCGAGGATCACCGGTAGAGGCCCTCACGAAGCATCATCGAGTGCTGTGCGGAGGGGTCGGCACCAGTAGTGCGGCAACAGAACTGGGCCCTCGTCTCATTCCAAAACACTCGGATGGTTTTGCGCGAGACACGGCACCTGGAACGGAACCCACATCAACGGCGAGGGTACTCTCAGATTGTTTCAACAAGGGTGGTTTACGGCGTGGAACATCTGGAAATGTTCCCAAATGAACCGTCCCGCTCGAACGGTTGAAATGGTCTATTTTATAACCGCTACGCTGAAGTGAGTTCTAGTAAGTTTTAGAGCGGTATGTTTCCGAACCGTACTGTTAGCGTAGAAAACGAATCCCAGATGTTCCACGCCCTTAGTACGGCTGTATGCTCTTCACTTTGTCCAGTCAGATAAATAAGGTGGTTCTGCGGGGCTGCTCATTTTGTGTAGCGTGATTTGCGGCAGCTATGTTTGTACCAGTTTCTCCTGAGCGCTTCTGTACGGTCTACCATAGGCACATGCGGCGGAGAAGTGGGGAGGCTTCAGGAGAAAAAACACGACAAGCAAAGCAACACCAGCAGCCTTGCTGGCACACGCCGGAGTCATGCCACTGGCAGAACCACCAGTGACGGAATACAACCTAAAACGTTATAAGCGCCTTGTTTCCCGGAGATTATCTCATTCGTTTCACTCCGATTGATACTCTCCATTCTCTACTGGAAGGACAGCCGCGCCGCTACCATAGAACTACTTAGCCATCATGGCCCCCACGTCACTGCGACCTGCGTTCATCCTCGCTGGTACATATCGGATACGTGATTTGACCGCCGCTGGTCCTGCTAACACCCATAGTATCTCAGAAATCTCACTCGTAACAACCTTTTTTTTTTTTTTTTCGCCACGCGTCTCTTTTCGTGCAGTGCTGCTCTCTCTCACCTGCAACGCCATCGCCGCCTTCCGTCCGACTCCAAAAAGCCTGGAGGTTGACTACGAAGACAACGCTCTGTCCGTATGGAAATGTGTGTTCCAAAACCCGCTCTCTCTCAGTTTGATACGCACATACATCTCAGGCTGAGATCTGCTTTGCACATGCTCATCACGATGCTCCTCGCTTAACCGATATTGATAGAGTTTTTATCATTATGCGTTCGCCTTTTCCTCTGCCTTTTTCTCCCCCTGGCCCTTTCTCCCTCTACCGGCTCATCCCTCTTCGCGTGCGCGGCAGACCAAGCCTCATCGACGCTTTCTTCGAAAACGGGTGGTTTGACTGGCTCGTGCAACCTAAATGCTTCCGTGTAAGCGCCACATTCCGTTGAAAACTCACTACTAGTAGTACCCTGGACCCTGATTTCCTTCTCACAGCATTTGATGACTTTATTGGAACCCCGATTACTCACTCACGTTATCACGATGACCATTCATCCTGTCTCGTCCACGTTATCATGCTGAATGTGCAAATAGAGGCTCCCCACTAGAAGAAGCGAAGCTGTATTTGTGGGAGGGGCCTGGATCCTTGGGTTTCCACCAGCAGGACTGTCCTACAGTGACAATATCATAGGAACATCATGTGCTCTTGCATCTGCCTGTCACCCCAACCTCTCCCTCCTCCCCCTCGCCCCTCCCCCTCCCTCTCTCCCTCTCTCCCTTCTCCCCTCTCCCATTGCAGCACGGCCACTACCCAAACCACCTCGTTTGTCGTCCGCGTTATGGGCGCCAAAGGCGCGACCGCCGCATCTTTCTCCCCTCCCAGTTACTACAAAAACAGCACTGGGTCCCTTGTGGCCCAGTTCCCGTGCACCTTTCAAGCGGAAGCAACAAGCGGCAACTGGAACTGCACCATAAACGCATCGGTTCAGCTCGGTAAATATCAGCCTTTGCAGCCAGTCGGTGCTATCAAGTCGTTAGTTGACGCTGGGGTGTTCGGGAAACCCTCGGACTTCTATGTTGTGGTTAATGTTACCAGCGTGGCGGTGCTAAAGGGATCGATCACTGCAAGTGCCAAGGCCTACTGACAGATTGCATCTCGACAGGCTTCTCTCGCATCCGAGTCACCACCAGTGATGTGATTCGGAGTGAATTTACAGGGGCAGGCTCGTAAGTTCTGGCTGCCAGTTAGGAGAAAATTACTCGCTGTTGTTCGTATTAAAGCCCAAGACCTGAATTACAAGAAAAGGAAGGCAAACTGTGCACAGTTTGCCTTCCGAGCCCACAGTTGACTTCCCGAGCCTCTCTGGTTACCGAATGACGCCCCGCAAAACTGCAGAGAGTCGTAAGCCCAAAATTGGTTGGCGAGAGTCCCAACCGCTCCCTCCTGAAGGGAGTAGGGCAAGGCAAGCTGTGTACAGATTGGAAATTGTTGTAATTCAGGTCATGCTCGACCACATAGTAGTCACGTGAAACTCCTAGGTAGAGCAGAAAGCCAATAGAGCTGGAGCCCAATCCACCGGAAAAAAAAAAAAAAAAAAACACCAAACAGATTCTATGCGATGGCGCCGCTTTTTACTCAGCGTCGTCGTCGAAACCCTGCGCGACCGCGCAAACGACAGTTTGCGGCGCATGCATCTCCTCTCCGAGCTCGATAATAGGTAATCAAACGGTCGATCGCGGTCATTTCCCGCGCATTCGCCCTATGTTTGCCTCAGCTACATTCCCCTCCCGCGCTTCCTAGTCGACGTCACACCCTGCCACCCACGCTTTCCCTCGTCGCCGTCGCCGTCCCCTACGCTTCCCCCCACCGTCGCCCTCGCTTCCTCCCGCTGTCGCTCACACTTTACTCCGTCGTTGACCACGCTCCCCCTCCCGTCGCTTTCGCTTCCTCCCACCGTCGCCCTCGCTTCCTCCCACCGTCGCCCTTGCTTCCTCCCACCGTCGCCTTCGCTTCCTCCAACCGTCGCTTTCGCTTCCTCCCACCGTCGCCCTCGCTTCCTCCCACCGTCGCCCTCGCTTCCTCCCACCGTCGCCCTCGCTTCCTCCCACCGTCGCCCTCGCTTCCTCCCACCGTCGCCCTCGCTTCCTCCCACCGTCGCCCTCGCTTCCTCCCACCGTCGCCCTCGCTTCCTCCCACCGTCGCCCTCGCTTCCTCCCACCCTCCCCTACACTCCGCCGTCGTCATCACTTCCCTGCCTATCACGTTCACCCTCTTCGTCACACGTCGCCTCTCTCTCTCCCCCTATTCTACCTTCACCACTCCTACCGTCATCCATGGTTACCACCCCACACTTGAACCCTTCTCATTCTCTCACATTCTCCCTTCTCCCTTGCTTCTCGCCCACACTAAACGCAGAGATGTATGGCGCCTGGGCGCTGGGTATGGGGTCGTGAATTGTTCGCTGTGGGGTGTGTGAGGGTGCGTGGTGCGAAGGCTAGGGGAGAATGAAAGCTGATGGGGTGCGAGTCGAGGAGCACGCACCCTGCCCCTCACGCTGTGTCACTCACAACCCAATGGCAGCACAGCAAGCTTAGCAACCTCCTCCTCACTCTCGCACCAACCCCGCACACAGCCGGGGAAGCTCGTGCAGGCGGGCAGTGAGGAGCGCTGTGCACAAGGGGGCGAGGGGGTGGGGCAAGGGAGCGGGGGAGGCGTGGCAGGGGAGTGAGGGAGGGGGGAGTGGGGGAGGCGGGGCAGGGGAGTTGGGGAGGGGGGCAGGGGAGTGGGGGAGGGGAGGCTGGAAGCCGTCCCGTCTTCCTCCTCTTCCTCTTATTTGCCTTCTCCTGTCCGTCCTTCCACTCTCCATGCCTCCCTCCTCTCTTTCTCTCTCTTTCCCTCCTTCACTTCTCCTGTCCGCCCGTGCTCCCAGCCTCCCTCCTCCGTACCACTCTCCCACCCACTCTTTCTTTCATCCTCCTGCCTCTCTTCCACCCTGCCACTCTTCTTTTCAGACTGCCACCTTCCGAGCTTCTTTTAGTCCACCTTTCCGTCTCACCCACTTGTCCTCTCCCAACTTGATCCTCACATCCTCCCATCCCCCCTTCTCCCCTTCCACCCTCCAACCCTTGCGCTCATCCTCCCTTCGTCTCACCCTCCTTTTTTCTCATCCTCCCATCCTCCCTCTCTTCCCTCCCCCCTCCCTTCCTCCTGTCCTCCCTTCCTCCCTTCCTTTCTTCCTCTCTTCCACCCTCTGTCCTACTCTCTGCTTCAGTGTCTTTCTCCCCTCTCTTTCCCCTTTCCTCCCTCCCTTCATCTCATCCTCTCTTCCGCCCTTCCTCCTTGTCTCCCTTGCTCATTTCTCCCTCCTCATATTCCCTGTTCCCTGCGTCCCTCGCTGCCATCCTCCCTTCCTCTCAGCCTCCTCACTTCCTCTCGTCAACCATTCCTCCGCACCCTTCTACCCTGCCACGCCTATACACTCCTACCTTGTTCTAGGGGCTTGTTTCTTGTTGCCTGCCTGCCCTTGCATTGTCATTGTTTTGTATCCTTCCCCGCTGCTTCGACTCTTGGCACATTAGATTTTGTGGTTCGTGTTTGTGCAGGTCTGCCATGTATCTAGCTGTGATGCCTTCACTCTTTGATGATAGTGGTATGACAAATAGCCATGCCATGTATGTTGGATGCTTCTCATGATACAACACTTTGGGCCTCGGAGCAGCCATGTACGTGAGCACGACCATGAAATGCAACAAAGCAAGAGATTTTCTTCCTTACAGTTGTCGCCAGTGGACTACAGGCACAATGCACAAATCTGGAAGGTGGTAACTTTCCATCCCACTCCTGTTGGGACCCATGGTGCTGGGCACCTGTACAAGCATGGTTCTGTGATAGAACGGGGAGGGAAGAGTGGGTATGGCGAATAAGCAAGGGCTGGAGGTTGGAGGTACAGAAGGGCATGTATAGCTGTGGAGCGAAAGGCAGTGCGGATGGTGGTGGTGCTGCTGCTGCTCGAGCTGTTGCTGTTGCTCTAGGAGTTACAACTGCTGCTACTTCTGCTGCGCCAGCTGCGCGCCTTTCTCCCTCCCCCTCCTCCTCCTCCTCCTGCTGCCGTGTCAAGAGCGGCTCCCTCAGCACGTCCCCAGCACCGCCAGCACTCGCAGATGCGGGCACATGGGGTCCCTTGCGCGCCAAGTCAGAGGAGGCACCTTGCGCAGAGGGGCGTCGCGAGGAGCAGCGCTGTGACGCTGGTGCCAGGGAGGCTGCCAGACCCACCGGGCTGCGCAGGGCGGACGCACCAGCAGCACCAGCAGCAGCACTGCCTCCGGCACCTGTGCCTGCAGCTGGAGAAACGGGAGCAGCGGCGGCAGCAGGAGCAGCAGGCGCAGCAGTGAGAGTGAGTGCAGGAGGCGGGGGCGAGGCGCCAATGGTGAAGGCAGGAGAGGGCGGGGAGAAGGTGGATTGAGAGAACACCAGCCTGGCCCTTGCAGGCGCCAGCGCGACCGCCGAGTCAGAGGAGGGGGGGATAGAGCCGGGCGGAGGGTTACCCTCCCGTGCTGCTGGAAATCCCCCCCTGCTGCTGACCGCCCATGGGGCTGCTGCTGCCCCCCATGCCTTGCACTGCAAGGAACGCACCCGACGACGCACCACCGGCGCCCATGCTGCTGCTCCCCTCCGTCGCCCAGTACGCTCCCGAGGCACCCTCCATCGCACCACCGCCACCCGTGCCCATGCCCACGAGCAAGGGCATGGCTAGCGCGCCTCCCACTCCCCCTCCCCCTCCCCCTCCGCCTCCTCCTCCGCCTCTCAGCGAGGGAGCTGACGCGGCTGATGTCTGACAGCAGAGAGTCGTAGCTCTCACTCCGCTCCAACACACCCCGGCCCCCCCCCGCGTGCCCTCCCTCTCCCCCTCCCTCCCCCGCCTGTCCCCCCCCAGACGCGCCTCGTCCTCGGGGAAGCTGCCCAGCATCACTGCCCGCTCCTCCCTCCCCAAGCTCCGTGCGGGGGAAGCGAAGGCTCCGCGCGGGGAAGCGAAGGCTCCGCGCGGGGGAAGCGAAGGCTCCGTGCGGGGGAAGCGAAGGCTCCGCGCAGGGGAAGCGAAGGCTCCGCGCGGGGGAAGCGAAGGCTCCGCGCGGGGGAAGCGAAGGCTCCGCGCGGGGGAAGCGAAGGCGACGCGCGGGGAAATCGAAGGCGACGGGGGGGAGAAGCGAAGGCGACGGGCGGGATAAGAGAAGGCAACGGTCATCCGAAAGCGAAGGCGGCGACGGGCGGGGGAAGCGAAGGCGACGGGATGGGGCCGCGAATGCGATGGGCTGCGGAAGCGAAGGCGACGACGCGGGCGATGGACAGAGGAAGCGTGGGACCCGGGTGAAGGAAAGCGAGGGCGAGGGATGGTTACGCTTGGCCGAACGTGAGGGTTATGCGAAACCTGCATTTTTACACCATATCTCATCGCACGCCGCTCAATATCCTTACGCTTCGAACTCACATTCCACACCACACACCATCGCATCGCGCCTTGATCGCTCTAGAGTCAACGGCTACGCCCTGCCTACACGTATTCTATATTATGCCTAGTTTTAGTCTGCTGCTAGGATTGTCAAAGTGTGCACAATTTGGTAGGCACGCTCAACTCTGGTTGTGGGAAGCACGCCATTCATCACAGGTCTTCTTCCAAGCGACACAACTTTGTTGCAAACTGGTTTCGCGAGTGAAAGGGTTTCGCAGCCAAACCGAACCTCTTCCGAACCTAGTTTTTTGGCGTTGACTTCCGTTGAGTAATTCAGGTCTTGGGCTTTAAAGCAGCAGTATACATTTGACAGTACTGTTTGAGGATCTACAGTACGCACGGCGTTTTCGCCAAAACGAAAACAAAAGATTGGCGAGAGGGTTGGCGAAAATCTGAAGCGGGGAACCAGGGTTGGGTTGGGGGGTCACAACAAAATGGGAAACTCTCCCGTCACCAAGCTACGTTGCTACTCTCACACACTTGGCGATTGAATCAGCGACTACTAGTAATTTCGGCGACATAACTAACCATGCTGGGCTGGAGGCTGCTATACTAATAGCGCGACATCTCACATGGTCGGCTGGGAGTATCTACACATGTACAGATTAGGCTATGCCTCGAAAACGACCATCAATCGAGCCCCGCATCTCTCTTTCGGTTTGCCCCGCCGCTCTGCATTCGGACTGCCGCCGCGTGGCATTCGCCGAGCCCGCAGTGTATGCGGCGTGCCTGTCGTAACCTATTTCTTAGGCGCCACGGCTAGTCGCATTCGGCGGGATCGCTGCAATGCAATCGTTGCATTCAAAATCGACAAATTTGGTAAGGCAACTGTCTGCCCACCTTCCTGGCCCGCCGCGTTGCCCTCGGCGGGCTCAACGCGTTCAGGCCTGCGAGCTTAGCGCCTCACCCGCTTAGCGCCTCACCCGCTTAGCGGCTCACCCGCTTAGCGCGTCACCTGCTGCTCGCCTCACCTGCTTAGCGCGTCACCCGCTTAGCGCGTCACTCGCTTAGCGCCCCTCTGTCCCCTCCTTTCCGCCCCTGAATTCCCTCCTTTTCCCCCCCCTTGCTTCCCCTCCTTTCCCCCCCTTGCTTCTCCTCCTTTCCCCCCTTGCTTCCCCTCCTTCCCCCCCCCCTGATTCCCCTCCTTTCCGCCCCTGCTTCCCCTCCTTTCCCCCCCTTGCTTCCCCTCCTTTCCCCCCCTGCATTCCCTCCTTTTCCCCCTTTGCTTCCCCTCCTTTCCGCCCCTGCATTCCCTCCTTTCCCCTCCCTTGCTTCCCCTCCTTTTCCCCCCCTTGCTTCCCCTCCTTCCCCCCCCCCTGATTCCCCTCCTTTCCGCCCCTGCTTCCCCTCCTTTCCGCCCCTGAATTCCCTCCTTTTCCCCCCCCTTGCTTCCCCTCCTTTCCCCCCCTTGCTTCTCCTCCTTTCCCCCCTTGCTTCCCCTCCTTCCCCCCCCCCTGATTCCCCTCCTTTCCGCCCCTGCTTCCCCTCCTTTCCCCCCCTTGCTTCCCCTCCTTTCCCCCCCTTGCTTCCCCTCCTTTCCCCCCCTTGCTTCTCCTCCTTTCCCCCCTTGCTTCCCCTCCTTCCCCCCCCCCTGATTCCCCTCCTTTCCGCCCCTGCTTCCCCTCCTTTCCCCCCCTTGCTTCCCCTTCTTTCCCCCCCTGCATTCCCTCCTTTTCCCCCTTTGCTTCCCCTCCTTTCCGCCCCTGCATTCCCTCCTTTCCCCTCCCTTGCTTCCCCTCCTTTTCCCCCCCTTGCTTCCCCTCCTTCCCCCCCCCCTGATTCCCCTCCTTTCCGCCCCTGCTTCCCCTCCTTTCCGCCCCTGAATTCCCTCCTTTTCCCCCCCCTTGCTTCCCCTCCTTTCCCCCCCTTGCTTCTCCTCCTTTCCCCCCTTGCTTCCCCTCCTTCCCCCCCCCCTGATTCCCCTCCTTTCCGCCCCTGCTTCCCCTCCTTTCCCCCCCTTGCTTCCCCTCCTTTCCCCCCCTGCATTCCCTCCTTTTCCCCCTTTGCTTCCCCTCCTTTCCGCCCCTGCATTCCCTCCTTTTCCCCCCCTTGCTTCCCCTCCTTTCCCCCCCTTGCTTCTCCTCCTTTCCCCCCTTGCTTCCCCTCCTTCCCCCCCCCCCCTGATTCCCCTCCTTTTCCCCCCCTTGCTTCCCCTCCTTTCCCCCCCTGCATTCCCTCCTTTTCCCCCCCTTGCTTCCCCTCCTTTTCCCCCCTTGCTTCTCCTCCTTTCCCCCCTTGCTTCCCCTCCTCCCCCCCCCCCCCTGATTCCCCTCCTTTCCCCCCCTTGCTTCCCCTCCTTTCCCCCCTGCTTTTCCTCCTTTCCACCCCTACTTTCCTCCTTTTCCCCCTTTGTTTCCCTCCTTTCCCTCCGATCCCCCCCCCCCTTGTATCCCCTCTCCCCCCCGTGATTCCCCTGCTTTCCGCTGCTGCTTTGCCTCCTTTCCCCCACTGCATCCCTCATTTCCCCCACTGCATCCCTCCTTTCCCCTACTGCATCCCTCCTTTCCCCCACTGCATCCCTCCTTTTTCCCCACTGCATTCCTCCTTTCCCCCACTGCATCTCTCCTTTCCCCCACTGCATCCCTCCTTTCCCCCACTGCATCCCTCCTTTCCCCCCTGCTAGCACATCGTTCCTGCCTGACTTGAGGTCACTCCTCCCCACCCTTCCTTCCGATCTCTCCTGCCTTACACGCCATCTCATGTCTCTTCCTTCCCAACACCCTTATGTTCCTCACCATTTACCCTCTTTGCCTTCGCTTTTCCAGGCCCTTCCATCCCATCCCCCCTCTCGTCCCTTTCATCTCCCTGCCAACACACCTGTCAAGACACTGGCGTATGCACTGCAAGTGATGCAGGCACTGGCAGGGTGTGAGGTGCGGTGAGTCAGAGCGGTGGTGGTGTTGCCCACTCGAGACCAACTCACACCTACCTCAGCTCACTTTCCCAGCCGATGTTTAACCATCAACCTTCCTCTCCCACCATTGCCCCGCAATCTAACTTGTCTTTTTGCCCAACACACAATCCCGCTCTCCCCCTCTCCCTCTCTCGCCCTCCTCGCCCACGACCGTGCCATTCTGCCTACTCCAGCAGGTGAAGCACGTGTTTGACACCATGGCGCCAGCTGTCGGCCTCTCAATGGATCCCATCAACGGCCAATCATCACTCGCTGACGAGGCAATCCACCTGAGGGGCCCTTCACATCTCCACTCCCTGCCTTAACATCTCCACTCCCTGCCCTTCCCTTTTCCTGCCCCACCCTTCTCTTCCCGATCCCTTTTCCCTTCCCTTCCCTTGCATGCGCTCCCCTTCCCCCTCACCCACTTTTCCCTTCTGCCCCGCGGTGCTTGTGCATATGGTTCCCTTGTATGCTTGCTTGTATTCAGGGTCTGTTTCTCCTCTTCCGCCTCATAGCACGTCCCCACTGGGTCTTCACACAATCGTTTATGCCTACTCTGCTAATTGGTAGTGCTGAAACAGGGCAGCAGATGCAAACAAAGGCACAGCTTGTAGTGGATGGTGCTCAGAACTTTCGTATAGTCTCATGTGCGTTGTACGGTATTAGTGTGTTACTGCTAGAGATATTCGTCACAAAGCCCGCTATGTGCTACCACGATTTCAGCAGTGAAAATTATTCATCCAAGATGCGTGGACAGTGAAGGTGTCACATCACATACAGGTAGAAAGAAATATGTTCTCGCTAAGTCGAATACAGTACTATTGACCTTTCTCTAGCTTATTTGACATGAGATGGTGTGAGGCGAGTTGAAGCATGAAGATCTTCAGAGCAGTTGGTCACTGAAATACAGGTAGTCGGGGAGGGGGAGTATTTGATTCAACCATGGGCTGTGATGACAGAAGTGAGGAGGGGAAATGAGGGGAATCAGGGGGGGAAATGAAGGGAGGCAGGAGGGAGCAGGGGAGAATAAGGAGAAGCAGGCTTTGGAAGGGTTTCGGGAGGATGCAGGGAGGGGAGATGGGGATGCAGGGAGGGGAGATGGGGATGCAGGGAGGGGAGATGGGGATGCAGGGAGGGGAGATGGGGATGCAGGGAGGGGAGATGGGGATGCAGGGAGGGGAGATGGGGAAACATGCAGTGGATATGGGGAAGCAGGAAGGGGAGAGAGGTATGCAGGGCAGGGAGATGGGGATGCAGGGAGGGGAAGGGAAGAGGGGTTGAGGAGATGGGGAGGCGGGGTGGAGGGGTGAGGATGAAGAGGTCGGACGAAAGGGCAGAATGAGAGGAACTGAGAGGAAGGGGAGATGGGGAGGCGGGGTAGCGAGATGGTGAGGCGGGATGTGAAGAACAAAAGGGGGAGAAACAAAAGATGCGCAGAGAGGGTTGGCGCTGATGGGGGCAGTCCGGAGGGATGGAGGAGAAGGTAGGGGGGAGAGAGAAGGGAGGGAAGGGAGAGAAAGGAGGGAAGGGACGGAAAGGGAGGAAAGGGAGGAAAGGGAGGGAAGGGATAGAAGGTAGGGAAGGGAGGGAAGGGAGGGAAGGGAGAGAATGGAGGGAAAGGAGAGAAGGGAGGGAAGGGAGGGAAGGGAGGGAAGGGAGAGAAGGGGGAAGGGAGGGAAGGGAGGGCAGGGAGAGAAGGGAGGGAAGGGAGAGAAGGGAGGGAAGGGACGGAAAGGGAGGGAAGGGAGGGAAGGGAGAGAAGGGAGGGAAGGGAGGGAAGGGAGGGAAGGGAGAGAACGGAGGGAAAGGAAAGAAGGGAGGGAAGGGAGGGAAGGGAGGGAAGGGAGAGAAGGGAGGGAAGGGAGGGAAGGGAGGGAAGGGAGGGAAGGGAGGGAAGGGAGGGAAGGGAGGGAAGGGAGGGAAGGGAGGGAAGGGAGGGAAGGGAGAGAAGGGAGGGAAGGAGAGAAGGGAGGGAAGGGGGAGGAGGAGAAGGAGTGGGGGAGGACGAGAAGGCACGGCGGGAGGGGGAGGAGGCAGGGAGGGAGGAGGAGAGGGGGTGGCAGGAGGAGGAGAAGGCATGTTGGGAGGAGGAGAAGGGGTGGCGGGAGGAGGAGAAGGCATGGTGGGAGGAGGAGGAGGGGGTGGCAGGAGGAGGAGAAGGCATGGCGGGAGGAGGAGAGGGGGTGGCGGGAGGAGGAGAAGGCATGGTGAGAGGACGAGAACCTATGGCGAGAGGACGAGAGGGGGTGGCGGGAGGGGGAGAAGGCATGGCGGGAGGAGGAGAAGGGGAGAAATGAGGGCAAGCAGGGGAGAATTGAGGGCAAGCAGGGGAGAATTGAGGGCAAGCAGGGGAGAATTGAGGGCAAGCAGGGGAGAATTGAGGGCAAGCAGGGGAGAATTGAGGGCAAGCAGGGGAGAATTGAGGGCAAGCAGGGGAGAAATGAGGGCAAGCAGGGGAGAATTGAGGGCAAGCAGGGGAGAATTGAGGGCAAGCAGGGGAGAATTGAGGGCAAGCAGGGGAGAATTGAGGGCAAGCAGGGGAGAATTGAGGGCAAGCAGGGGAGAAATGAGGGCAAGCAGGGGAGAATTGAGGGCAAGCAGGGGAGAAATGAGGGCAAGCAGGGGAGAATTGAGGGCAAGCAGGGGAGAATTGAGGGCAAGCAGGGGAGAATTGAGGGCAAGCAGGGGAGAATTGAGGGCAAGCAGGGGAGAATTGAGGGCAAGCAGGGGAGAATTGAGGGCAAGCAGGGGGGGAAATGCGATCGTGCAAAGGGGGAAAATAAGGCGTACAAGGGAGAAAATGAGGGCGTGCAAGGTGGGGAAACGAGGGCAAGCAGGGAGGGAAAACGAGGGCGTACATGTGGGGCAGTGAGGGCATTCAGGGGGGGCTTTTGAGGGCGTGCAGCAGGGATGCGGAAGCACAGCCGTTGCAAGAGAGTGAGAGAGGGCCGAGGGCCTTATTCGAGTGCAGCTCGCGAAAGGAGGCCGCCGCGAGACGCGGAGAGGCAGCGAGGGGAGGCATGCTAGATGCGCATGCTAGATGCGCATGCTAGATGCGCATGCGCGGGAAGGCGAGGAGGAAACGCGTGGAGGCGAGAGGAGCAGGCGCGGGGAGGCGAGAGGAGCAGGCGCGGGGAGGCTAGAGGAGCAGGCGTGGGGAGGCGAGCGGAGAACGCGCGGCAAGGCGAGAGGAGGCCGCGCGTGGAGGCGAGAGGAGGCCGCGTGGTGAGGCGAGAGTCGAGCGCGCGGGGAGGCGTGAGGAGGAAGCGCGGGGGGAAAGCGAGAGGAGAGCGCGGGGATGCGAGAGGAGCACGCCCGGGGAGGCGAAAGGAGAATTCGAACCGGGAGGCCATAGGAGCAGGAATGGGTAAGGCGGCGGAATGGGGATTGCGGGCGGAAATGAGGTTGCGGAAAAGGGGATTCCAGTGCTCTGGAACGAGGGCGTGCAAGGAGGGAAACGAACGAGGCAGCGTGGTTCGGCGAGGGGAGACTCACTCCGGACGTCGTCCAGCGAAAGGCGAACGACGGAAGGCGAACGTGAAAGGAAGGGCACGCGAGCGGCGAGGCGTCCAGCAGCGGCTCACCGCGCGCGGCGAACGGCGGACGGCGAGCTAGGAGTGGAGGACGGGATGGGATGGCAGATGCTAGCGCGTCGAGGCTAAGCAGGACTCTGTGGGGAGGGGAGGCGCTGGCGCTAATGGCCTCGCGGTGAGGCAGCGAGAGGAGGCGTGGGGCGGCCTTGTCTAAGGTGGCGTGGTCTAAGCGAGTGCGTACGAATGGGCAATTTGTCCGCACATGCGCTTGAACAGTGTTACGCGGTTCAATAAATAATTCTGTCCCTAAATCCAGCGGTTAGGTTAGAACGTTGCCCAGTCTACGGGGAATCAGCTGCCGAAGTAGGAGCTTGTGGGCTATCCTCTCACTACTGCAGTTTCAGTTTCCTTTTGCAATTCCTTAGGTTTTGAACTGTGAGTGCGGGGAGCTGGACGTGGGGCGTTTGGGGACTCACTTCGCTTGTGAAGCGGGGGGTTGGGGTTGTAATCGCGTAACCAGTTTTTCAAGTTCCTAAGGTTTTTGAAACTCCTGCTTGCAAAAGTATACTGTTGCTTTAAAAGGCCTGCACAAGACACATGTGGCAATGATAATTATTAAATCAGAAGGCACACCACCACCAGAGGCTGCTGAAAGACGTACCTCCCTCAAATGGTAACTCTGAAATGAACCCAGAGAGCCATACCTGTCATGATAGAATCCAGAGAGCTGTGTCACAGGTGATTACCGTATATTGTACGCTTAGGCCCGCCATTGACCAACGGCATGTCCCTTTTCCGTGGTGTATGCATATTGTCACGTGTATGTTTTAGCTTTAACTACCTTGCATGTGCATCTGTTCAATATGCAATTAAAATACATACGGTAGCACGTGTATGTAAGGACTCGCAAAAAAAAAAAAGGCATACCGAGCACAACTTTACACGGTGTAACGATGATGTTCTTATGCTGTATTTATGAACCGATGATGCGGATTCTGTTTTCGCAACAGGTAACTCCCAGATAATTTTGCGCGAGACGCGGCGCGCTGATCCATCTCGTCGACCGACTTGGGATTCGAAAGGTGTCTCGTCATACAGCGTGGTGTACTGTAGTCCAATTCTGCACGCCTGGTCGAGTACAATATCAAAACGGTTGAGCAGGGTTCGGTGGATATATTCAATTCGTCCCAGCAAGCGGCCCCTTTTCCCATTGCGCTGTTTGCGGCGGCAAATTTGGACTTCACCTGACTGAGCACTTGAGATTTCCTGAATGCTTCCCGCGCATTCTGCGAGAGGCATACGACGCGGCGAAATAGGTTGCATTAGGACGCGTCACCTGAAGCGGATCGGCCAAGGATCGGCCGATCCGCACTGATCTTCATTTTGAGCCCAGGCTCGGCAGCGATTGGTGCCCGGGACTGCAAAACTACAATGGCAGCTGCCACACCGATATACAGGTGACAGGTTTGGTTGGGCAGGTTTGGGGTCTGGGGTACCCAACCTGCGACAACCAGGCCCTACGATATCATGAATTTTTCCCTGAAATTCCTGATTTCCATGGATTTTTTTGTACCTACCCTGATTTTCCAGTGTTCAGCTTTTTGGGGGACTGATTTTTCAGCCTTTAGGGGCCAGATGACTCTGAACTTTCAGGTTTTTTTTTTTAAGGGACACTGATTACACTACGTTGTAACAAAACTGACACTGAATGCGATTCCTACACGTTCCGAGTGTAGTTGCCCAGAAGTACAGGGAATCTCAGATTCCCGCCCGCGGTGTCAGCACCGCCTGGCGGTGACTACCAGACAAATTTGCCCCGTGTTATTCACTTTGAGGGCTGCTTTGTTGGCGCGCTTGGTCCGATCATTGGCCCCGTAAATGAACCCTCTTGAGGGCTGCTTTGTGTCAGAATACTAGGCAAGAATCAGAAACAGGAAAGAAGGGTTTTCACTAGCAGGCAGTTGAGTACATATAGCAAACCCTAATTTGGGCTGTACTCGCTATAGAGTACCCCACTGCAGGCTAGACAAACATCACATTCTGACGCACCCCCATAGTCAAAGTGGGGTATAATCAGCACAACAAGCAGACAGAGCAATAGTTCACAATGATAAGCAAAGCTAGAGGCTATCACAGAGGGCAAGTGAGGAGGAGGAGAAACTGTGAGGGGCGAGAAGATGAGAGGTGACGGCTGAAGCTGCAGACACACGGACAACAGGAGTGCGCAGCACTGACGCTACCAGGCTAAACCCGGGCTACACGGCGACAGGCGCAGCTGGCTCACTGTGCTCCCAGGAGTGCTCACACTGCGGCTATCGGGCGCAGAGCCCCGGACTACACGGCCACAGGGGGTCGTGACTCTCTGGACTACCAGGAGTGCTCACACTGTGGCTACCAGGCGCAGAGCCCCGGACTACACGGCCACAGGGGGTCGTGGCTCTCTGGACTTCAGGCGCTGCGGACGACAAGTCGGCTACCTCCGGTCAACCTCCCCCAACTGTCCCACACCCCTTTCACACACCCCCTGCTGAACCACTAGCACCGCTCACACACCACCCCCCTCGTATCACTCCGACGGCTCCAACACATCCACCCCCCTCAGCGGCAGCTGCAGCAGTGGGAGACGGAGGAGGAGGAGGAGGAGCAGGGGACGGCGCACACACCCGTCACCCCCACACTCGCCACCCCCACACTCGCCATCCCCAAACCCTAACACAGGCAGCAGCGGGGGGCGGTGCGCGGGCAGCAGCTCGAGGGATGGCGCGCGGCTCGGGCAGCAGCTGGACGGGCCGCGCACGGGCCTGGCGCGGGCCATACGAAACGCGCGCGGGCTGCCCGGGCCGCGCGCGGGCCTGGCACAGCCCGTACGAGCCGCGCGCGGGCCTGGCGCAGGCCATACGGGCCGCGCGCGGGCCAGGCGCAGGTCGCGCGGGCCGCGTCGGGCGACGGGGGGCGACGCGTGGGTCTCCGGGGGCGCGGCGGCGGGCGACGGGGGCGACGCGCGGGTCGACGGGGCAGGAAACCGCCGCGCGCTCCCGGGGCGCGCGGCGGGCAGGGGGCGCGCGGCGGGAAGAAAAACGCAGCGCGCCCCGAGCGCGCGGCAGGCAGAAAGCGACGCGCGCCCGAGGCGCGCGACAGGCAGGACAGCAGCGGAAGCTAACGGTGGGCCCATCCACAGGATCGACCCAGGAGGGTCGACCTGCTCTGATAGCATGTTAGAATACTAGACAAGAATCAGAAACAGGAAAGAAGGGTTTTCACTAGCAGTCAGTTGAGTACATATAGTAAACCCTAATTTGGGCTATACTCGCTATAGAGTACCCCACTGCAGGCTAGACAAACATCACATCCTGACACTTTGTTGGCGCGCTTGCTAGCTAGTTAGTGTTATCTTATTTAAAGTTCAATATCAGCCTTTACAAAAAGGGAACACTTATGCATCATACTTTTTTTTAAGGTAACAGTGAATTTTCAGGCTTTTTTTTTTTGGGACACTGGTGATCAGGGATTCTACATAGAGGGACCCTGATGCATTAACGTGCCTAAAAGTGAATCATAGGCCCTGGCGACAACTCCTCTGGGGTCGCACGCGACGAACGAGAAGGTGTCGCATGTGCGCGAACAATGTAACCCTTTGTTTGCGAAGTCGCTCAGTGACTTTGCGACGAGGATCTAAGGCGATCGATAGTGCCTGTCACCCCTGGCGCGAAGTCCCACACCACGCCCCCCAACCCCACGATCGATATGGGACCTCCCTATATCGATCTGGGGTTGTACAGGTGACAGAATCAAAAGTACATTTGTACTGTACATTCGTTAACATCCGCGACATCAGGTTACCTGGTTGATTACGACGCTATAGTGGTACACCCCACGCGCAAAACCGAACCTACAGCCGATCGATCCGCTTCAGGAGACGCGTCCTTAGGGTTCAGGAGTAACAACGAGAAGCAAAGCCGCAGCCAGTGGCGTTTGCCTGTACATCACGCCGAGTTATGACGCCAGTGACGCCATACAACCCAAAGCGCAAGGCAAGCACCAGCTCGCTGGAAAGATGGGGTGAAGGCACCTGAAGCGTCGGAGACCGCCGCCTGGCGCTCCCCGTCCCTCCTTCCTGCCTGATCGTTGAGCCTGACTAGCGCTTTCCACGCCTCGTAGCGCTGCATCACTGAGACCGCATAGCCCTTGAGTCATCCGTACGCGGATGTTTTATCCTACCGAGTACTACTAGCCCTCTCGACTGGCTATGAAGCTCACATGCTATTCCTGGAGTTTATATCATTCGTGTCACACCGTTCGAGCTCCATTCTCTTCTGTAAGGACAGACCCGTATACACGTCATCACACGCAATTGGCTCTAGTAGAACTACTTCCCTGCGACCACTGCAGGGATTCTCTTAGATTTCTAAAAACATCATCGCAATTGGCTCTAGTAGAACTACTTCTCTGCGACCACCACTAGCAGCAACCATGACGCACACGTCGCTGCGACCTGCGTTCGTCTTCGCAGGTGAGCTCCTGATACGTGATCCCCCCGTTGTTCCCTGTTACTCACTATGATACAGACGCCTGGCCGCCTGTCGCTGATCACCCTGGCCATTAAACTGCTGCTTCGTGCTCAATCTGCTCGCACGCCCTGCGATGCTTTTCGCAAAGAAAACAAAAACACGCCCGTGATTTGCTCCCAACTAGGTCGACGAAACAGGACCAACACTGTTCAGCGATGAGCAACCACGACGAGGAAATACTAGATCTGACTAAATATGTGAAGCTCTCAAATAACTCCTAACAATCATAATATATTTTGCTGTCGTTCTTTCCGTGCAGTGCTGCTCTCTCTCGCCTGCGGCGCCATCGCCGGCCGTCATCTGCTCCAAACCCCCAACACACGCTGTACGACGACACTCTCTTGTTGCTTGCCTCACTGTCTTGTTGCGCGCCGCACTGCATTGTTGCGCGCCGCACTGCATTGTTGCGCGCCGCACTGCATTGTTGCGCGCCGCCATCTGCTCCAAACCCCCAACACACGCTGTACGACGACCCTTTTGTTATCACTCGTCGAGTGACTCACTCACTCATCGGATGCACTCGCTCTCCTTTACACATGCTTCCAACTTGGTTGAACCTGCTCCCTCCTTTGCACGCGCTCTCTTGTTGATCCCGCTTAACATTTTCATGCTTTTCTTTCGACCTTTCTCCGGGCTTGTTCCCCCTCTACGTGCTTATTCCTCTCCGCGTTGCGCAGACCAAGTCTCATCGACTCTTGCAAAAACGGGCTCCATGGCTGGCTCGTGCAATGTGGATGTTACCGTGTAAGCGCCAAATCGTTTTTCTTCTCATACCGTTGATGAAATATTTCCCCATTATATCCTCATACCGTTGGTCACGATGACTGGCTCGCTCGTGCACCCTGGATGCTTCCGTGTAAGCGCCAAACTCCATTGATCACTCACTACCCGAAACCCCAACCTCGATTTTCATCTTGGCAACTCGTTCACGTTGTCACGCTGAACGTGCAAAAGACAGCCTCTCCGCTGGAAGCGAAGCTGTATTTGTAGCAGCAGCCTAACTTACTGTTCGCATGTGCTCTCGCATACGTCTGTCTTCCCTAACCCCCTCCCCTCTCCCCTCCTTCCCCTCTCCCCTTGCAGCGCGGCAACTTCCCAAACCACATCCTTCGCTTGTAGCGTTACGGGCGTAACAGGGGCGGCCCCGACTTTCTCCTCGCCTTCTTACTACAATCTCAACAATGATTTCTTCGTAACCGGGTTTCCGTGCAAATTTGCGGTGGTAGCCAACGGCGTTTGGAATTGCACCCGCAACCAGAAGTTTCTACTCGCTCCAAATGCGCCTTACGTGCCAACCGCGCAGCTCAAGTCGTTGGTCGACGCTGGGTTGTTCGCGAAACCAACTGACTTCTATCTCATGGTTAAAGTTAACAACGTGGAGGTAAGGGGGTCGATCACACCATCCGCGGTATGAGATATCTCGATATCCGCGTCAGTTCGGGGCTGCCAGTGGTAGAGAAACGTATCCACAGTGTGTGGAACATCCTTATTCTGATTAACCATGCCCTGTGATGTTGCTTCCTTGCAAGCTGCCCCCTTCTCCTCGTCTGCCCTCTCCTCTGGTATTGAGGCCTGGAGCCTTTCTTGTACCCATGTCTCAATATAAGAGCTTTACATGCCTTGCAATGTGTGTGCAAGAGATATAATGATGATATCTAAACAAAAGACAGACTGCTGAAATTCTGACTGCAATCCTCATAGAATTCTTGATTGTGAGTGCGCCTCAATACGGTATTGCAAATGCACAGGTGACAGATTGGGGTGTTCGAAGAGTGTTTGAAGTTCATTTCTCAGAGTAGAGTTGAGGGGAATGCTCAATGCAGGAGCTTCTCTAGGTTATCTGCATCGAAAAAACAAACTAACCGAGACAAGTGTTTATGTATTACTACCGGTACCTAGAATAACACCGCCTATAATGTAAGGGCCTTGACAAGTACCTCCAAGGCACCCTCACCTCACCCGCGTTGGTGTGCGTGTTGCAAGCACCTTAGATTCCAGGGCCATTCTGTCAAACCACAAATATGCATGCTAGTCTATTGTGGGGCACACACTAGGGGGTATAACATATTTATGGTTAGTACTTGTACGGAAAATGCATATAGGTGCACCATTCCGAGCATTAGCGCATGCAGCAAATGAAGGGGTGCACCTATATTCGGGGGATTAATGTACACCCATGTCTGCTATTGTTTTTTAATCAACAAAATTGTATATACAACAGTAACTTGTTATACCGAACAGCGAATTTGTTGGGGACCCCTTTTTCTCCCAACAACAATTACTTGGCGGGAGATGCGGCGCCTGGAACGACGCATGGCTCCCGTCCCGTGCCGTTGTCCTATCCAGATCGACCCTGCACGCTTTAGAACGTCTTATTGTGAGTTTAGAACGGTCTAACGAGGTTCGGCGAGTGATAACCTCGTTCGAAGAAGTTGTGAACCCCTTCCCTAGCTGCGCGAAATGCGGCAGCAAATTCTGGGCTTTCCCGAACTGAACCCTTCGAATTTCCTAAATGCTGCGGTGCGGTCTTCCTGAGCCACATGCGCCGAAATGGGATTTGGAGCATCAGGAGGAGGATTCAGGAGAAAAGAGAAGCGAAGCGAAGGAGCACGATATAGCGCGCGAAAATGTGTTCGTTTATTGGTGACGCATTACCCAGGCGCAAGGCAACAACCAGATCTGAGACCTTGAAAGAGTAGCACCTGAGACCGCCGTCCCCAGTTGCGGTCCCCGAGTGTCGATGGCATCTGACAAGACTCCTCCTTATCTAGCAGTTGTGACTTAGCAGCGAGTTCTACGTCAAATTGCTAGCGCCGTTTCTCCCTCCTGGCTGATAATAACCTGACGAGTAGCGCCTGCCACGCCGATTCGTTGCGACCACTTACTGTAGCCCTTCAAACCTCTTTACGCGCGGCTGTTTTATCGAGCAGTCATCTCTAGTGGCTATAAAGCACCTAGTTTTTCATTCAGCTTATCATCTCATTCATTTCATTCCGTCGGAGCCTCTCCAGTTTCTTTCTGTAAACAGCGTCCTAATTCGCTGCACCACCCGCAATTACCAACCCTAGTATCTCACTTAGCAGCCATGGCTCTCACCTATCTGCGACCCGCGTTCGTCCTCGCTGGTGAGTTTCTAACACACTGACCGCAGCTCGTCCTCGCTAGTAGTAAGATGACACTGAGCCCCGCCTGACCGCATGTTGCTGGTCTCCCTGGTCGCGAAATTGTTGCTTCGTGCTGGAATCTGCTTGCCCGCTCTGCGATATCCCGTTAGATTTCCGCGATTTTCTCACCAAGTCGGGAAAATATTTAGGATCAATAACCTTGAAGCAATCATTTTGAGGTTGAAATGTGAACCAATTTTCAGGAATTTCGACTACTAAATGACAACCCTAATTTCCTTGTGCACGTTGCTCTGCGCAGTGCTGCTCTCTCTCACCTGCAGCGCCATCGCCAGCCGTCATCTGCTCCTAACCTCCAACACACACTGTACGCCGAACTATCTTGCTGTACTGACTCCCTTGTTTTGTACGCTATCCTTTTTCGACGCATTATCATCACGTTCAATACACGAATACCAGTCTCATGCTCCTTCGCTTATGCTGACAATCGTATTCCGTGGCTTCTCCCTTGGCTGGTTCTCCGTTCCTTCTTCCGTCCACCGACCCCTTGTTGTGGTTCTCCATTCTCCGTGGCGCGCAGATCGAGCAACGTCCAAGCCTCTCTCAATCGATGGTAGTTTGACTGGCGTGTGTATCCTCGATGCTAACCTGTAAGCGCCACTTCATGTGTGCATTTTAACTGCTTTTCGTAACGTTTGTTATTTATTTTCACTGACTACGCCGTGACACTGCATTCACGTTATCACTAAAACGTGCATAGGGCTCCGCACAAGCAGCGAAAGCTGCACTCGTAACAGCAGCGAAAGCTGCACTCATAACAGCAGCTTACAACCCTCGGAAAATTACTCGTTTATCCTTCAAACTGTTAGCATGACTAGCATGAGTGAACCTGCAGGACCGAATTTTCTATCCCTGCTCTCGCATCTGCCTGTCTCCCCCAACCCCCTTCCCCCTCCCCCTCCCCCCTCTCCCCTTGCAGCACGTCCACTACCCAAGTTCAATTATTCTCGTTCCGCGTTTTCGGCGTACCCACCACGAATCCAACATTCTCCACTCCTGGTTATTTCAGACTCAGCACCAAATTAGGCGTAACGCAGTTCCCCTGCACATTCCAGCCGGAAACAACACCCGGCAATTGGAACTGCACCATCAGAGGAAAGGCTTTGCTCAATTCGGCTTTCCAGCCAGTTGGTGCCATCAAGACGCTAGTTGACGCTGGGTTGTTCACAAACCCCGCGGACTTCTTTGTTTCGGTTGGAGTTAGCGGCGTCACCGTGAAGGGGGCCATCATCCAAGCAACTGTGACTTAGACATTCGCATCGCTAGCGTCGGGTTTGGCAAGAACCACCAAGGACCGACTCAATTGGTTTTGAGTTGCTGCCTACAGAATGATATGTTGGCCATTGCACCTGGAAAACTACTTGGTTTATGCAATTTCATGTCCGCCCAATGAGACTAACGAGGGTCCGCATTTGCCGTTGGGGGTTTTCGGGTTTAGGCTTTGAACCAGGCTTGCCAGCTCGAAAGTGTGAGTTGGCGAAAATTCTGAATTTCGTGCAAACACTTTTCTTCCGCAGTTCCACTTCGCCAGGATTTCGGGTTTCGGGAGTTAATAGTTGGAAAAACAAAAATCTGACCAATGAGACCCCAAGCAACTTCATGTACCGTAGTAGATACGGTAGCGCGTATATGAAAGACAAAATAATTGAAATCAGCAACGTTTCCAAGTTCCAGCACCATCTGTTCTGTACATCACAATCTGCATAACTACCCAATTTCCTAGAGAGGAAGGCTGGCTGGCTGCTGTATTTAATCCCTCCCCCCCCCCCCCCCCCCCCCCCCCCTCCTCCCCAAAGCCTTCATTTAATATATAAGCAGCATAGAAAATACGCCTCCATTGTCGTTGAAAATCACCTTCACTCCTTCCCCTCATATCACCTTCACTCCTTCCCCTCACTGAAGTCACCTCCCCCGCCTCAGCACCACCCCGTGAAGTCACCTCCCCCGCCTCAGCACCACCCCCTGCCTCTCTCTCTCCTCCTTCCTCTGCTGAAATGCTGCGACCTGCTTCTCCAACTGAGCCACCCACACGTGAGGAGAGGGAATGGGGCGGAGGGGGGGGGGGGGGGGGGGGAAGGGGAGTGGAGGGGGAGAGAAACATGGGAAAGAAAAGGAATGGGGAAATAGTAGGGGTCAGAAAGACGATAGGGTTCTCTCTCCCCCTTCCTCTGCTGCAATGCCGCCACCTGCTTCTCCAACTAAAGAAGCCCACATGGGGACGGAGGGAGGGGGGGAGCGGGGGATGGGAAGGCGGGAGAAACACGGGAAAGGGGAGGTGGGGGCAGAGCAGGGGTCAGAAAGGACAATAGGGTTCTCTCTTCCTTCCTTTGCTGGAATGCTACCACCTGCTTCCCCAACTGAAGCAACCCACATGTGGACGGAGGGAGGGGGGGATGGGGAGGGCAGGGAGAGGAGTGGAAAAGGGGAGGAGGGTTTAAGGAAGGTTGAAGGGTGAAAAGGAAAGGGGAGGGCAAGAGAACTTCGTGATTGTCGGGGGAAAGGGAAGAGCAGGGGCCAGAAAAGACTGTATGATTCAGAGAAGGGAAACAGAATTTGCCAGAAAACCTCTTGGCATTTCATATTGCCTCACCCGTTACGTTTACTGGACTCACTTCAATCTTGGCTGCTACAGGTCCACCTGAGAGGCGTGCTGCGGTTGGCACGATGACAACTTTTGAGGCGCCTCAAAAGTAGACGCCTCGAAAATCGTTGCAGATCCACCTGAGAGGTGTGTTGCGGTTAGCACCATGACAAACCAGACTCGTCTGGGCAGTCCGGTTGAATGCAAAGGATGCAACGGACTCAGCATTGTGACAAGTTGACACTCACCTTTAACTGCACTGAACTGTGCGGTTCGGGTGTATGATGTATCAGCTATTGTGATGCCAACACTACAACACAAACCTGGGCGTTGCGGTTGCGGTAGGTGATGACGTTATATACCAGCGTGGCCACTTTATTGTTGTTGTGGTGTTGTCTTGGAGAGTTACAGACAAACTCCTGCAACAACAACAGCCCCAAGCCGCACCACTCTCTCACCTGCGCGTTGCGGTTGCGGTAGGTGATGACATTATCCACCAGCGTGGGCACTTTGCTGTCGTGGACCTCTGTTTGCGCACTGTATGCAACACAAAGGGCCCAAGGAAAGCCGCACCACTCTCTCACCTGCGCGTTGCGGTTGCGGTAGGTGATGACATTATCCACCAGCGTGGGCACTTTGCTGTCGTGGACCTCTGTTTGCGCACTGTATGCAACACAAAGGGCCCAAGCAAAGCTGCACCACTCTCTCACCTGGGCGTTGCGGTTGCGGTAGGTGATGACATTATCCACCAGCGTGGCCACCTTGCACCTCATCTCCGCTATCTGCTGCATCAGCTATTAAGGTGCCTACGCCACACGACAAGCGGCACTCAAGACAAACCTGGGCGTTGCGGTTGCGGTAGGTGATAACGTTATCCATCAGCGTGGCCACTTTGCACCTCATCTCCGCTATCTGCTGCATCCGCTGGGCATTGCGGTTGCTTTGAGACCTCTCAGAAGCAACTCACTTGCGCGTTGCGCTTGCGGTAGGTGATAACATTATCCACCAGCGTGGCCACTTTGCACCTCATCTCCGCTATCTGCTGCATCAGCTCACGCTCCCTCTCTGATGGCAGCTCCACCTGCATACATGCACGCATGGCATTGGAATAAGGCATGACCAGGGTGACAATAAGGAAGGTGACAGTAACCCAATCATAGTTCAGACCCAATCTGCTACATCAGCTCTCGCTCCCTCTCTGATGGCAGCTCCACCTGCGTGCATGCATGCATGCATGCATGCATGCATGCATGCATGCATGGCATTGGAAGAACGAACGATCAGGGTGACAACTACAAAGGTGGAATGACGACACGACAATATCGAAGCTCGCTGAAGCGGAAGAGCATGTGGCGTACCTTGATGCCTCCCAGCAGCGCCGCTGATTGTTGGGAGTCACTTTTGAGAATTCATAAAAGTGACTCTTGAATGGAAGAGCATGTGGCGTACCTTGATGCCTCCCAGCAGCGCCGCTGACTGCTCTGGACTCTTAATCTCTGAAAGAGGGAAAAAGGCAAGGATGCAGAGAGATGGAGATGGCAGAGGGAGAGAGCACAGAAGGGCATGAAAGGCTTTGAGGCACCTCAAATGTCTTGTATCGACCATGCTAGGGGAGCATCAGAAGGGGATGGATGGGACGTTACACATACGACTTGGTCTCACTACAAGCAGTGAGAGGCGTAATACGAGCGAGTGCTGACTAAATTGAGGCTCCTGAGAAAGAAGTGACTTTTGAGTCGACTCAAAAGTCACCTTGGTCTCACTACAAGCAGTGAGAGGCGTAATACGAGCGAGTGCTGACTAAATCAAGGCTCCTAAAGAAGGCCAGCATGAGCAGGAGGAACGGAAAGCAGTAAAGGGCATAGAAGTGAGTGAGCATGCCAACATGCTGACATGGATCTCACCTGGATGTGCGTCTGAGAGCTCTTTGATTAGCGTGAAGAGCACCTTTTGAGGCGCCTCAAAAGACCACTTTTTCTTAGGAGTCTCAAATCCGCGAGGCATGAGACGAGACGACTCTCTCACCTGGATGTGCGTCTGAGAGCTCTTTGATTAGCGTGAAGAGAACCTCCTGTGGTTCAACAGTGCGTGGAAACACATGGCAATGGAGGGCAGGACATGGGAATGCATTGAAACACATGGCAAACACAAGACACATGCGAACAGAACGGCTCTTCATAATTCTTAGAGATTTTCCACAAGAACCTCCAGTGCATCAGCAACACAAGGCACATACGAACAAAAACATTTTATGAAAAGGGAGGAAACGAGAGAGACACGCACGAGAACAAGATAGCTGCTGAGAGGAGAGGTACTGAGAGAGAGCCTTAAGCAGGAGGTATCATTTCATGTATCGGACACAGCGGCAGCAGAGGGGGCTGAGAGGCTCGTGGCAGCAGAGAGAGCCGTGATGGCAGGCGTGTCATAGCACATAGCACATATCACATAGCACATAGCACATAGCAGAGGAGAGCACAGCACAGCACAGCACAGAAGAGCAGAGCAGAGAACACCACAGCGCAGAAAAGCAGAGCTGAGCACAGCACAGCGCAGAAGAGAAGAGCAGAGTGTATTGTACCTGCTGCTCCGAAGCATGCTTGAGTAACGCTCTCAAGTGGGGAACCACAATAAGAGCATCGGAGACAGCGGAGGCAGAGGAGGCAGAGGAGCGAGCAGGTGCAGAGAGGATGGTGGAGGGCAGCGAATGCACCGATGGTAGGGATGCTCGGCCTGAGGGCTGCAGGGAGGGGTGGGTGGTGAAGCATGAACAGTAAAGAGGGAAAGGGAGTTGTTTAGGCGCCCTGAGAACCAAGGGCAGAGAGGATGGTGGAGGGCAGCGAGTGCACCGACGGTAGGGATGCTCGGCCTGAGGGCTGCAGGGAGGAGGGGTGGGTGGGTGAAGATGAACTGTAGAGAGGGAGATAGCCATTTAGGAGTCCTGAGAAGCAAGGGCAGAGAGGATGGTGGAGGGCAGCGAGTGCACCGACGGTAGGGATGCTCGGCCTGAAGGCTGCAGGGAGGGGTGGGTGGTGAAGCATGAACAGTAGAGAGGGAGAGGGCTGTTAGGCGCCACAAGAAGCAAGGTCAGTGAGGAGGATGGTGGAAGGCAGCGAGTGCACCGATGGGAGGGATGCTCGGCCTGAGGGCTGCAGGGAGGGATGGGTGGGAAAGCATGAACAAAAGAGAGAGTGAGAGAGCCGTTTAGGCACCCAAGAAGGGGGCAGGGAGGATGGTGGAGGGCAGCGAGTGCATTGATGGTAGGGATGCTCGACCTGAGGGCTGCAGAGGGAGGGACGGATGATGAAGCATGAACAATAGATAGAGAGTCGTTTAGGCGCCCCAAGAAGCAAGGCTAGAGAAGTGGACGAAGGAGGGTAGAGAAAATGATGGTGGAGGGTAGAGAATATGATGGTGGATGTAGCAAATGCACGGATGGTAGAGAATATGATGGTGGATGTAGCAAATGCACGGATGGTAGGGGGGTTGCAGTGGATGGGTACAAAGAGGGTGAGGTGATGTGATGGGTGAGGATGGGGGGGAACAAGAGGGAGAACGAGATGTGAATTTTGAGTGGAGCTAGAAAGCAGAAAGGACGGTGAGGTGAGAGGGCAGGCGGGGAATGTGCAGATGGTAGGTACATGCTATGCTGGTGTTGCTTTTGAGAATTCTAACAAGCAACACTAGCAGGCGGGGAATGTGCAGATGGTAGGTACACTCAATCGGATAGATGAGTGAGCTGCTGCAGGGAGGGAGGGATGGCTAGTGGTGAACTCGGATGTAAGAGATCCAGGCGTTACTAGGGCAGGGCGTACCTCGTTTGATTTTTGAGACATCTCAGAACTAGGGAGTTACTAGGGCAGGGCGTACCTGGTTGGTTTGACTTTCGAGACATCTCAAAACTAGGGCGTTTCTAGGGCAGGGTGTACCTGGCTTGATATGCTTTGGAGCATGAAGGAGAGGGAGGGCATTGAGGAGGGCGGCAGCAGGGAGCGAGCCAGGGAGGCGGAGGAGAAGGAGGAGGAGGAAAGGACGACACCCTTCACTGGCCTGAGGGACGCCACAGACGGACTCTGATTGGGGGAGAGGAGGCGGGGGGAGGGGGGACGGGGAAAGGAGGAAGAGATGGTGAATGAGGGGAAGTGTGGGAGGAGGAGGAGAGGAGGACACCCTTTACTGGCCTGAGGGACGCCACAGACGGACTCTGATTGTGGAGAAGGGAGGAGAGACGGGGAAAAGGGGGAATGGATAGTGGATGTTGGGAATCGGGAAAGGGAGGGGGAGGGGGGACGGAAGGGAGGAGGTGGTGGGATGGAGTGTGGGTGAAACTCCTTGGTGGTTCAAATGGCAGAAGACCATTAAGGGCGGGGAGGAAGAAGGGGGGGGGGTTGTGACGGAGAAGGGTCAACCCGTGACTCAGAGGTAAGCTTGTGGGCGTGTGTAAGGGGGGTGGGGGGGCGTTGGGGGGGAAGAGGAAGATAATTGGGATTGATGGAAGAGGGGGTGGAAGGAGACACGAGCAAAAGAATCAACGGTACACGGGCAAAGTGAACAATTGGATGTGAACTGCTGTGTGCACAGCCATGTGCACCGCAACGCGCATGGCATGACGAGCATGTGGGTAGTGAGGAGTGCAAATCTGATGGGCATGGCGCGTGGGAGACAGTAGGGTTGTGGTGTTTGGGTTACGAGCCTCGTAATACGAGGTAAGGAGCGCAACATACCACTGGCTGGGTGCGAGAAGAGGAGGAGGAGGACCTCCGGCGCAGCAACTGCTGCTGCTGCTGCTGCAACAGAAGCTGCATTTGCTGCTGCTGGTTTAGCAGTTGCTGGCTTTGTAGCAGGCTCTGCTGCTGCTGCTGCTGCTGCTGCTGTGCGTTGAGTTGTCTCCTCGTGCGGGGAGTCACCAGCAACCCTGAACCTGCTCCCCCACCTGCTGCTGCTGCTGGTGTTGTGGGAGTGGAGTGGGCTGAAGTAGGGGAGGAGGAGACCTGATGGAACGAAGGGTCAGATGGCAGGGAGAAAGCGGGGCAAGAACGAGAGAGCGTGAATTTAGAGTCGACTCAAAAGTCAACTGAAGTGGGAGAGGAGGAGACCTGATGGAACGAAGGGTCAGATGGCAGCGAGAAAGCAGGGAAAGGGAGAGAGAGCGCATGTGTGTGCATGTATGCATGCATGCATGTGAGTGTGTGCGGCTGTGTGCGCGTGTGTGTGCGTGCGCGCGCGCGCGTGTATGCATGCATGTGTGTGTGAGTGTGCATGCGTGTGTGAGTGTGCATGCGTGTGTGAGTGTGCATGCGTGTGTGAGTGTGCATGCATGTGTGTGAGTGTGCGTGCGTGCGTGCATGCGTGCGTGTGCAAGTGTGCGAGTGGATGCATGTGTGCGAGTGCGCATGCATTTGTGCGTGTGAGCGTGTGCACGCGCGCATATGTGCGACATCGGAGGAAAGAGAAGATCAGTTGGAGCACAGGCAGCATTAAGCAGTCCACAACAATGGCAGCCAGAATTACCCTTGTTCTGTCTTCTCATTCCAACATTCACCTGAACTGTCGTCTCATTCCAACATTCACCTGAGCTGTCGTCTCATTCCAACATTCACCTGAATTGTCGTCTTCCAACATTCACCTGACCTGTCGTCTCATTCCAACATTCACCTGACCTGTCGTCTCATTCCAACATTCACCTGAACTGTCGTCTCATTCCAACATTCACCTGAACTGTCGTCTCATTCCAACATTCACCTGAGCTGTCGTCTCATTCCAACATTCACCTGAATTGTCGTCTTCCAACATTCACCTGACCTGTCGTCTCATTCCAACATTCACCTGACCTGTCGTCTCATTCCAACATTCACCTGAACTGTCGTCTCATTCCAACATTCACCTGAACTGTCGTCTCATTCCAACATTCAACTGACCTGTCGTCTCATTCCAACATTCACCTGACCTATCGTCTCATTCCAACATTCACCTGAACTGTCGTCTCATTCCAACATTCACCTGAACTGTCGTCTCATTCCAACATTCACCTGACCTGTCACCGCATTCCAACATTCACCTGACCTGTCACCGCATTCCAACATTCACCTGACCTGTCACCGCATTCCAACATTCACCTGAACTGTCGTCTCATTCCAACATTCACCTGACCTGTCGTCTCATTCCAACATTCACCTGTCCTGTCACCGCATTCCAACATTCACCTGACCTGTCACCGCATTCCAACATTCACCTGACCTGTCACCGCATTCCAACATTCACCTGTACTGAAGTCCAACGAGTGCCCTGCTGCCCCGGCTGCACCTTCACCAATCCACCTGCCGCTCCTGCCGCTACAGAAGTCCCTGCCGCTGCTACAGATGCTGCTGCACCCGCTCCTGCTGCCCCTGCCCCTGTCCCTGCCCCTGCTGCTGGTCCTGGCACAGACGCAATCTTTGAGGGAGTAAGAGGAGTGACGGAGTGGAGGGAAGAGGAGGAGGTCGAGGAGTGAAGGGAGGGGAGGGGGCCAGAGGAGGAGGAGGATGTGGAGGAGGTACGGGGGGAGGGCGCTGCTGCAGCAGACAGCGGCCCGCTTGCTGTAGCTTGAGAGTCCTGCTCAGAGAGAGAATGACACACAGGAATGAGAAGAAAGCATGAAAGAGGGAGGGAGATGGAAGGTGGAAGGGGGGGAAGGCACTGCTGCAGCAGCAAACACGGACCTGCTTGCCGTAGCAAGAGAGCCCTGCGCAGGTTGACTTTTGAGTCGACTCAAAAGTCAACTCGGTTGACTTTTGAGTCGACTCAAAAGTCAACACGGGCCTGCTTGCCGTAGCAAGAGAGCCCTGCGCAGGGAGAGAACAGCACACAGAAGAGAGGAGAAGGCTTGAGGGAGGGGGGGAAGGTTGAAGGGGGGGAGGGCGCTGCTACAAACAAAAAACCACTTGCTGTAGCAAGAGAGTCCTGCACAGGGAGAGAACAGCACACAGGTGCGAGAAGAAAGCTTGAATGGCAGACAGAGGAACAATTGCAGCAGCAAGAGAGTCCTGTGCATGGAGAGAACGGCAGACAAGAGCGAGAAGAAGGCTTGACATAGGAATTGAGAAGGTACGAAGAAGGCCGTGGGTGGGCGGGAGGGTGCGGGAGGGGAGTAGGAAGAAGCTTGGGGACGGATGCGGCAGGAACGAATGAAGAATAAAACCACAGAGAAGATAAGAAGCAATTCTAAAAGACCCACCTTTCTGAAAGACGGGAGGTGGGAAGACCCAGCAGCAGCAGCAGCAGCAGCAGGCGCCCCATGAGAGGGTGTGGGAGGGCGGTTGGGTGGCAGCAGCACGCCTCCACCTGGCTGCTGCTGGGCTGGCGGGCGTTGCATGAGTGAGCTGCGCAGCACAATGGGCGCCATGCCCATGCTCTCCTCCTCGCCATCCGAGTCGTCTGTTGTCACTGAGAACCGCCCCTTCTGCTGCACTCCTGCTCGCCCCGCCACTGTTGCTCCTCCTCCTGCTCCTCCTACTCCCCCTCCTCCTCCCCCTCCTCCTCCTCCTCCCACCCCTCCTCCTCCTCCTCCTCCTCCTCCCCCTCCCCCTCCTCCTCCTCCTCCTCCTCCTCCTCCTCCTCCTCCTCCTCCTCCTCCTCCTCCTCCTCCTCCTCCTCCTCCTCCTCCTCCTCCCCCTCCTACCCTCTCCTCCCTCCCCTTCTCCTCCCGCCCTCTCAACTCTCTAGATCCGCCTCCCTCCTTGCTCCTCTCCTCCCTCCTCTTCTCCTCTCGCACCCTCTCCTCCTTAGGCTTCCCCAGCTCACGAGAAAACACCCTCTCCTCCTTAGCCTTCTCGTCTCTCGTCCGTGCATCCTTCCCTCGCTCTCCCCTCTCCTTCCCCTCTCCTCTCTCGCTCGCTCGCTCTCTCCCCCTCTCCTCCTTCCCCTTCTCCTCTCTCCCCCTCTCCACCTTCCCCCTCTCATCTCTCCTCCGCTCCCTCTCCTCCTCTCTCACCCGCTCACCCCCCCACCTCTCCTCCCTCCCGCCCTCCTCTCTCCCTCGCCCCTCCCGCACCTCTGTGAACCTGCCTGTAGTTCCACCTGGGCCTCTATGAACAGTGAAGGCACCGCCCCCTGTGGCCTCATGTGGGGAGGGCGTACCTGGTGTAGGCGGCATCTGGCCGGAATAGGACTTCACAAGAGGAGCGCCTCTGCTTGAAATGGAAGCCGCAGATGAGCCTGCACCAGATGCACCGCCTGTGGTTACGGACAAAGCGGCAGCAGGCCCAGCAACGGAAGCACCCGTACGGGCAGCCGGGGCAGGACCAGAATCAGCACCAGCAGCGGCACCAGCAGTGGCGGCGGCGGCAGTGGCGGCAGCGGCAGGAGGGTAGCCGGCAGGAAGAGAAGCAGCAGAGGTGGCGGTGGAAGCAGCAGCCGTGGCTGGGAGGGAGGAGGTCGCAGTGGGGAGGGGAGAGGCTTCGTCAAACTCCAAAGGGTCGTGTGTAGGCTCGAATGTGAAGCGCGATGGCAGCTTGCCTGGACGAGATGCCTTGGAGCCTGCATGCCTGCTCGCACAGGGGGCACAGGGGGGTGCAGGAGGGCGCAGGGGGGAAAAGGCGGAGAAAGAGGGGCGCAGAGGGGGACAAGGGAGCGCAGGGGGGCGCAGGGGGGCGCAGGGGGGCAAAGAGGGCAAAAGGGGGACAAAGGCGGGGCGGGGAAAGGGGGCGCAGAAGGGGACAAGGGGCCACAGGGGGGCGCAGGGGGGCACAGGGAGACAGTGGATGACAGCGGAAAGGGGATTATTAGGGAATTCAGCGAATAGGGGAGTGAGTAGTAGGGGGTGGGGAGGGAGGAGAGGGGGAGGGGGGGATGGGGGAAGGGGAGGGGGGGTGGAGGAGAAGGGGTGGCGGAAGAGAGTGGGGACGGGGGAAGAGTGCATAAGAAAGTGCAGAAAGCATAGAGGAACGGGCAGACAAACAGCGATGCTTGTTAGGTGCCTGAAAAGGAAGGGCAGACACACGGCCACGCCAATAAAGTGATGGTGATCATGACAACGTACTGCTCTGCTCTGCTCTGCAACCTTCGCTATACTGCACACAACCACCACGTACCGCTCTGCATCGTCCTTCACCAGAAACCGGTCCACCACAATCACCCCGGCTGCTGCTGCAGCCTTGTCGCCCAACAGTGGCCCACTCTTCGCCTTTCCCCTCGCACCCCCCGCCTGCCCCTCCGCCCCACCCGCCTTGCCGTCCCCCCTCGCCCCAACTCCTGCTTCCCTCTCCCCCCCTCCTGTCACCACAGCAGATGCTGCCCCTTCTGCTCCTCCTCCTGCTCCTGCTACTGCTGCTGCTGCTGCTGCTCCTGCTGCTGCTCCGCGCGACAACCCAGAAACACCGGCGACACCAGCACGACCACCAGCACCACCACCACCACCGGTAGCAGCAGCAGCCCCAGCAGCCCCTTTATCTGGCAAAGGCCCGGACGACCACGCTCTCCCAGCCAGATGCGCTGAATCGCCCCCTGCTGCCTCTGCAACACAAGAGACAGCCCTACCAACACCCAGATATGCAGCGCCATTGCCACCACCACTACCTGCTGCTGTAGCAGCAGCGGCCTCCTCTTCTGCTCCCCCATCAGCAGCAGCCCCTGCTGCTGCGCCTGCTGCCTTTATCCCTAGCCCCTTGCTCTCCGCCCTTTGCCCCCTGCGCCAATCCTCCCCCGGACCCTCGTCCAGGGCAGGCAGAGGCCCGGATAGAAACTTCCTGGCGCGAGGCTCCTGGGAGGTAGCACCTGCGCGGGTGCTACCTGCACTAGATGAGCCTGCACCAGATAAGCCCGCACCAGTGCTGATAGAGCCGGCGCCGCCGTTGCTACTGCTGCTGCTGGTGGGCCCAGCAGCAGCAGCAGCAGCCACAGAAGCAGCAGCAGCGACAGATGCTGAAGTCGCAGCAGCAGACGCAGCGATGGTGGCAACTGAGTCAGCAGCAGCAGCAGCAGCAGCAGCAGCAGCAGCAGCAGCAGCCGGAGTAGCAGAAGCAGCAGGCAGAGGACCACTGACACTGTCCAACACCCGCCGACGATCCAACGGCCCTGATCCCTGCTTGGCCAAGCCTCGGCTCGGCGCTCCTCCTCCTCCTCCTGCTGCTCCTGCTGCTGCTCCTCCTGCTGCGCTTGCTGCTTCTGCCGCGCTTGCTGCGCCCGCTGCTGAAGGAGCGCCGGCTGCTGCCCTGCCGGCGGCTAGCGACGAGGCGGAGGACGGCGGCCACGGGGAAACGTCGATGTCGCTGTCGGACTGATCGCCTTCTATTACCTGGAACCTTCCTCTGCGAGGGGAGCATGGAGCAGGCCGTGAACAGGTAGGGGTAGGACGGAAGATTCTTTTGTGTGTGGATTGGCCTTTAGAAAGCAGACGAACAGGTGGGGTAAGAAAGATGTGTAAATATATTCTTAAATATAAAAACGGGTTGAATCCCGGAATGTGTGTTCTCGGATGACCAGAACGAGCCATTGTCTGTGACAAACGCAATACCGAAGCTAGTCTCTGGATTAAACGACTAAGCCATAAAACGAGTCAGCCCAAAGCGAATTAGCAGCTAACTGCGTGATGGGAGCTATAGGCGTTAAGTTTGATATCTTCAAAATATGCTTACCGGGTGATAGGAGCTTTGGGCGGCATTACGTCACAGAGGGTTGGCTCCAGAAGAGAATCCTTCGTCACCGCAGCGACTTCTGCGGGATCTCACTTATTTTCCGCACCGCAACGACTTATTGCTTATTCGCGATAAGTTAACTGTGTCGACGCAGCTGCCTATAAATAACAAAATTAAAGACCTCGACCTTCAGCACTAGAACTGGTCGCGTCGAAATGGAACTGGAAACAGCGCTTCTGCTGGAAGCGGAGCGGCTATGCCGACCCGCTTTGGATAAGCCGCGTATAGGTCACCCAATAATATCCGCATTAATATCAGAGTACGCCGAGGAGCACGCGAAAAATAAGGGGCCCTTCTCCCGTTCGTAGGCTGACATAATTAGCAATCCGTCGTCTCTCTTGTGAGACACTTTCCCGCAAAGCGCGGGAACCGAGATAAGGTGTTGCAGCTAACAAAATGACCTGGCGTGCTGCACAGGCGAACGCTGCTTGTTGCTGCTTTGCATCTCGTCTCTTTTCTCTTGAATCCTGATGCTTCCCCCTATTCCGCTGCATGTGCCTTTGGGCGATGTTGGAAAATACCTGTTGCGAGAAAACATGGTTCGCATCAGTTTCGCAGTTCGGTACAGAGTTTCGCGGCACCAAGCATATGTCCGAAGCTCCTAGTCAGTCCCTGTACAGTTGAAAATCAGGGTTACATCTCAAACAACAACTGCTAGTTCGTGAAGTTCGTTCAAGGACTCGCATCCCAGATGTCACGGATGGCACGGATGACACGGATGACACGGGGTACATGGGATTTTGTTTGGGGAGTTCGTAAAGTTGGTTGGAAACAGGTGCAATCAGAACAATTCCCTGGAATTGACAGCCCTCAACGTCTCCCGAAGGGTTGAGGGACTACTTCGCCTTGCGTTGGGAATTTAGCCTAAAACCAGCAGGCTCGGTTTAGATGCGTACACGTGAAGGGGAACTGGATTTGCTCTCAAATATATAGAACTGCAATATTATCTCTCTTTACATTCTTACAGTTCAGGATATTCTTCCAGTTTCATATGCTAAAGGTTACAGGTTCACACAAGTTTCCAATTTATTCGTGCACTCAATCACCACATAATACCACAGAAACTACTGGTATTAAACCACAATAATCCACTTATACAAGACATGGCCAATAACACTATAGACCCCACAGAGGCTCTAATAGCTCTGCTCCGACACAGGGGTGCCATCTCCCAAGGCAGCAGCCTCAACACTCTTCTCCACGCACGCTTCAATATGCTCCGTGTCATCCTCTCCCTCCACCATCAGACAAGCCTGGTGGGACATAAGGGGGTGACGGGTGGGGTGGGATTGGGGGGAGAGTGTGGGGAGGGCAGGTTGGTTATATGTGCTAAGGTATATGTGCCATCCTCACCGTCAGCACGGCGGAGCTTGTTACGGTGGGGTGAAGTGTGAGGCGGGGTATCAAGGGCATAGCAGTGCACAGCAGAGTCTCATGCACTGTTTGACATCTCATGCAGCAAACAAGTGTGGTTACAGAAGAAACCAAGCCTTGAAGCGAAAGCCCCTCCCCTGCATGCGCCACACACTTCCCATTCCTCCCATTCCCTTCAACTCACATCAACTGCTTCCACCCGTGCCTGCTCCACGCCCTTCGGATACGCGCTCCCGTTCGTGGCACTCCCATTCGTTGCGCTCCCATTAGTGGCACTGCCATTGGTGGCAGCGCTCCGCTCAGCAGCATCAACAGCAGCAACACTCCTGGCAGCCACCGCCACGAGCTCCCTCTCCTCTGCAGCCATGTCCACCTCCTCGTTGCGCATCACATACGCATCGATGTTCGCCGCTGCCCCACGGCCCTCCGCGATAGCCCACACCACAAGAGACTGGAGAGGGGGGGAGGGAGGGGAGATGAACGGGGTGAGTGAGTGTTGATGTTGGTAGTAGCTGACATGAAAAGTAATATGAATGAAAAGCAGGAGGTACCTATACGCGCCTGCAGTTCAGTTTTCGGCAGCGGAAACGCGCTTGAATTGGTGGGATCGAGAAAACCGCCAATGGAGAGCAAAGGCAATGAAAATCGCCAATGGCAGCACCTGTCCGCGTTTGCAGTTGGGTCTCCAACAGCAAACAAGGAAAAGCAGCAAGGCCGTACCTGTCCGCGGCGGCAGTCGCCGGCAGCAAAGACGCCCTCCAGGTTGGTGGCGAACTGCCCATAGTCCGCCTGGAAGTTGCTCCGAGCGTCCGTCTTGAGCCCCAGCTTCTCCGCCACGTTCTGCTCCCAGGGGAGGGAAGGGGAGGGGGAAGGGGAAGGGGTTGACTCCACGAGCTCCTCCGTGAGCCTCAGCTCTCAGCCAAGAAAGATAGAAATCACAGCACTCCCAACCACTCCCAACCACTCAGACACTCCCAACAGAGGCACTGACCTGCTCCGGGCCCAGGAAGCCCATGGCGAGCAGCGCGAGGTCCACGGGAATCACCTCCTCGGACCCGGCCACCTCGCTCATCTGGAACCTTCCGGACGCGTCCTTGGCCCACTGCACGCGCACCGTCTCAATCCCCGCCAGCTCGCCTGCATCGTTGCCGATGAAGCGCTTGGTGAGCACCTCGTACGACCGCGGGTCGGCCCCGAACTTCGTCTTGGCCTCCTCGTGCCCATAGTCCACGCGGAAGACACGCGGCCACTGGGGGAGGGGGGAGTTGCGAGGGGGGGTGGGTTGCAAGTGTGTCGTCGTTAAAGAGGGAGTGAGATGGCGACTTCAGAGGGGGTAAGGAGGCGAGCAAGCAGAGAACAGCGCACGCGTCCACCACTACTCACACACCATCAGCCGCGACAACAACCATACCTGCGGCCAGGGGTTGCCATCGGCGCGGGACGGCGGCGGCTGCGGCAGCAGCTCCAGATTCACCAGCGACTCGCACCCATGCCTCAGACTGGTGCCAATGCAGTCCGTGCCCGTGTCACCTCCACCAATCACCACCACCTTCTTCCCCTCCGCCGAGATAAACCTCCCGTCCTTCAACCCGCTATCCAGCAGCGACTTGGTGTTCGCAGCCAGGAAATCCATGGCGAAATGCACCCCCTTGAGCTCCCTCCCGGGGACGGGCAGATCCCGCGGCTTGGTCGACCCGCACGCGAGCAGCATCGCGTCGTTCTCCGCTCGGAGCTTTTCCAAGCTGTAGTTCTCGTCCACCCCCACGTGCGCGCTGGTGACGAAGGTGATGCCCTCGGCTGCCATGAGGTCCACGCGGCGCTGCACCACGTGGGTCTTGTCCGTCTTCATGTTGGGCACGCCGTACATCATCAGCCCGCCGATACGGTCAGAACGCTCGTACACGGTGACTGTGTGCCCCCGCTTGTTCATCTGATCCGCGGCGGCCAGGCCTGCTGGGCCGCTGCCAATGACCGCCACCTTCTTGCTGGAAAGGGGGAATGGAGGGAAAGGGGGGAGGAAACAGTAACAGGTGAGGGATTGAAAATCGCAGGATTCCCAGCACGCACAGCCATGGCATGTGGTTTGAAGTTGTGGTGATTTAGTATATCTCGGTACCTTTCCTTTCCCTCACACTCACCAGCCAAGCACTCCCTCTCCCCATTACTCACCCAGTGCTTTTGGCAGGCGGGCGAGGCACCATCCACCCCATCTCGTACGCCTTGTCACTGATGCTCAGCTCCATAACATGCGCCTACCCTTTCCCCCACACTCACCAGGCACACACCCCATCAGCTCCCAAGTCCTTACCCCGTGCGCTTGGCAGGCGGGCGAGGCACCATCCACCCCATCTCGTACGCCTTGTCACTGATGCTCAGCTCCATAACATGCGCCTACCCTTTCCCCCACACTCACCAGGCACACACCCCATCAGCTCCCAAGTCCTTACCCCGTGCGCTTGGCAGGCGGGCGAGGCACCATCCACCCCATCTCGTACGCCTTGTCACTGATGCTCAGCTCCATAACATGCGCCTACCCTTTCCCCCACACTCACCATGCACACACCCCATCAGCTCCCAAGTCCTTACCCCGTGCGCTTGGCAGGCGGGCGAGGCACCATCCACCCCATCTCGTACGCCTTGTCAATGATGCTCAGCTCCACTGTCTCAAACCACACAAAGCTCTCAATGACCCCCAGCACACACAGCCAAGGCACACAAAGCTCTGAATGATCCTCACACTCATTGGCCAAACACTCCCTCTGCACAGTTCTTACCCGGTCCTCTTGGCGGGCGGGCGAGGCACCATCCATCCCATCTCATACGCCTTGTCAATGATGCTCAGCTCCATGGTCTTAATCGACACCGGGTTCTCTATGATCCCCAGCACGCACGCGCCCTCGCACGGCGCAGGGCACACCCGCCCCGTAAACTCAGGAAAGTTATTCGTCTCCAGCAGCCGATCCAACGCCTCCTTCCACCTCCCCTGGTACACCAACTCGTTAAACTCGGGGATCTTGTTCCCCAGCGGGCACCCAGACTTGTCCTGGTTGCAGAAGGGAGTGCCGCAGTCCATGCAGCGTGCGGATTGGGTTTTGAGGAGCTCGGGGCGGCCGGGGTCGGAGGCCAGCACCTCGCCCCAGTCGGTCAGGCGCTCCTCTGCCGGGCGGTATGGCAGCGGCTCCCTCTCGTACTTTATGAACCCCCCGAACTTGACGGGCGCAGGGAGACGCGTGGGGCGCTTGGGAGCAGCCTGCGGGGGGAAGGGGGACCCGGGAGCGGGCAGTGGAGGGGGAGTGGGAGGAGGGGTCACAAGCAGAAGAGAGGAATGGGAAAGCGTGAGAGGGATGGTGGGTGATTGGTGGGGGACGGAGGCGGCCGGGGTCACAGGTGAGCAGACGGGAGGAACAGGAAGTGAGAGGGAATGAAAAAAAGGTAAAGACTTAGCGTGGGCTTCAGATGATCACTCCATCACCAACATCCGAACGAGCAGTGCAACAAACAGCTGAACGAACAGGAAAACGACCAGTCAGGCTGACATCAGCAGCTGTCACTCACCACAGCAGCGGACCCGTTGACCTCCTCCTTTCCACTGGCAGCCGCGAGCTTCTTGAGCTCTTCAAACGCGTCCTTCTCCTTGAGCGCCGCCGCCTCCATCTCGCTCTTCACCCGCTTCTCCTCCAGCACGCGCTTGAAGTCCCGTGGGAACACCTTCACAAACTTGGGCAGCAGCTCCTCAAACTCCGCCAGCACCTCGCCAGCCAGCTTGCTCTTGGTGTACCTCTGATGCTGCTGAATCATGGAGCGCAGCAGCAGCACATCCGCTTCTGCCACTACAGGGTCCAGGTCAACAAGCCCTGTGTTGCACCTCTTGTGGAAGTCCCCTTCCCGGTCGAGAATGTACGCCGTCCCACCGCTCATTCCCGCGGCGAAGTTCTTTCCAGTGCCGCCCAGAATGACCACCGTGCCGCCCGTCATGTACTCGCACCCGTGATCCCCCACCCCCTCCACCACCGCCCTCGCCCCGGAGTTCCTCACAGCAAACCGCTCCGCAGCCATACCGCAGAAATACGCCTCGCCAGACGTAGCACCATACAGCGCCACATTCCCGATGATGATATTCTCCTTGGGATCAAACGTCGACGAGGTCGGCGGGTAGATAATCAGCTTCCCCCCAGACAGCCCCTTGCCAACATAATCATTGCTATCCCCCTCAAGCTCCAGAGTCAACCCCTTGCAGGTAAACGCGCCGAAGCTCTGCCCAGCGCTACCCGTGAGCTTGAAATGGATCATATCAGCAGGAAGGCCCTCCAGGCGATGCACCTTGGTCACCTCATGAGACAGCATGGTTCCCACCGCACGGTTCACGTTCACAATCGGCACCTCGGCAAACACGGGAATCTTCTGCGTGATCGCGGGCTGCGCGAGCTGGATCAGCTTCTGATCGAGCGCCAGCTCGAGCGCATGGTCCTGCTTCTGCACGCACCGCTGGGCGGCCCCTGGGCGGAGGGTCGCGGCGGGGGTGAGCAGCACAGAGAGATCAATGTTTTGGAGTTTCGGGTTGGAGTTGCAGAGGTCCATGTCTTGTTCCAGCATGTCGGCGCGGCCAATCATCTCATCCATGGACTTAAAGCCCATCTGTGCCATGTACTCCCGCGCCTCCTCCGCCACCATGAAGAAATAGTTTATCACATGCTCCGGCTGCCCGTTAAACTTCGCCCGCAGCACCGGGTCCTGAGTCGCAATCCCCACCGGGCACACGTTCTTATGACACTTCCTCATCATGATACAACCAAGAGTGATCAGCGGCGCCGTCGAAAACCCGAACTCCTCAGCACCGAGCAGCGCCGCGACAGTAATATCCTTTCCGGTTTTCATCTGCCCGTCTGCTTGGAGCACAGTGCGGCCGCGCAGGTCGTTTGCCACGAGCGTCTGGTGGGTTTCTGCGAGACCCAGCTCCCAGGGGAGACCGGCGCTCTTGATGCCGGTCCAGCGGGAGGCGCCGGTGCCGCCGTCGTGGCCTGAGATGAGCACGTGGTCTGCATGGCCCTTCACCACTCCGCTCGCGATCACTCCCACGCCCGCCTTGGACACCAGCTTCACGCTCACACGGGCGCGCGGGTTGGAGTTCTGGTGAAGGGTGGGAAAGGACAAGGGGCAGAGGGAAACAGGCAGCAGCAGACCAAGGCGGATGGGGGGGGATTAGAGAGTAAGAATTCAGTGTGTGGGCGGTAGGTCGCACCACTCAACTCCCACACCACTTTCAGTTTCACCATTCTATTCTGAGGCGTCCACACATGGGGGGCTTTGACCAAGTAGCACTCAGCTGCATCATGCATACCCACACAAGGCATTCCCAACCGCCCTCTCATGTCCCTACCGCCCCACCAAGCACTCACCTTGAGGTCGTATATGAGCTGCGCCAGGTCTTCAATGGAGTAGATGTCGTGGTGGGGTGGCGGGCTGATGAGCCCTCAGATGCACACACATGCCTCCCCACCCATGCTTACCCCCCTTTTCCATGTTCCCAACCAACCCCACTAACACCAGCTCACCTTGAGGTCGTAAATGAGCTGCGCGAGGTCTTCGATGGAGTAGATGTCGTGGTGCGGCGGCGGGCTGATGAGCCCCTCATTCCCCGCATGCATACACATGGATACCCTCCCCCTTTTCCACGTCCCCCCATCCACCAGCAAGCGCTCACCTTGAGATCGTAGATCAGCTGCGCGAGATCCTCAATGGAGTAAATGTCGTGGTGGGGCGGCGGGCTGATGAGCCCCACCCCCGGCGTGCTGTTCCTCGTGATGGCGATATCCCCAATCACCTTGTGCCCGGGCAGTTCCCCTCCCTCTCCGGGCTTCGCGCCCTGCGCCATCTTAATCTGAAGCTCATCCGCGTTCGTCAGGTAATACGCCGACACGCCAAACCGCCCGCTCGCAATCTGCTTAATCGACGACCTGAGGATGTTGTTACTCCCGTCCGGGTTAGGATCCAGGCGGGCCGGGTTCTCGCCTCCCTCGCCCGTGTTCGACTTTCCTCCAATCGTGTTCATAGCGATGGCCAAGCTCTGATGCGCTTCCAGGGAGATAGACCCGTAGCTCATGGCTCCCGTGCAGAACCGCTTCACGATCTCGCTCGCCGGCTCCACCTCCTCCAATGGGATCGCGCCACCTGGCGCCGGCTTGAACTTGAGCATGCCGCGCAGGTTGCACTGCTGGTTCAGCGTGTTGGTAATCTGGGCATACTCCTTATAAGCCCCTGGGCTGTTCGTCCGCGCGGCCTCCTGCAGGCGCGAGATCGCGACCGGGTCGTTCAAATGCACCTCCCCGCCCTTCCTGTAATGATACTCCCCAGCATTCGGCACAGCAATAGCATCAGCCGAATCCTCCGCAAGATTCTTCTCGGTTCCCAGCGGGAACGCCTGGTCGTGCATGCGAATAGCATCCGCGGCAAGCACGTCAAACGACACGCCCTGAATCCGGCTCGCCGTGCCCCGGAAGCAGCGGTTCACCACGTCGCTCGACAATCCCAAGGCCTCG
Organism: Closterium sp. Naga37s-1; assembly: GCA_947471745.1. Taxonomy (NCBI): domain Eukaryota; kingdom Viridiplantae; phylum Streptophyta; class Zygnematophyceae; order Desmidiales; family Closteriaceae; genus Closterium; species Closterium sp. Naga37s-1. The sequence continues at coordinate 3,826,561 of CANJKZ010000008.1, read as the reverse complement.
AAGATCTGCGCGCCCTTGTACGAAGCCAGCGTCGAAATGCCCATCTTGGCCAGCACCTTGAGCATGCCCGCGTTGCTCGCGTTGAAATACGTGCGGATGAGCTCGTCTTTCGTGCGGAGGGAGCCGTCCGCCTTGGGCGGGATCTTGCCGTCGACCTGGAGCCGCCAGATGGCCTCCGTGGCGACGTAGGGCGAGATGGCGTCGGCGCCGAACCCCACGAGCGTGCAGAAGTGATGCACCTCGCGGGGCTCGCCCGATTCGACTACGATTCCGATACGCGTGCGCTGCAGCGTGCGGACAAGGTGCTGATGGACCGCTCCTACTGCCAGGAGCGCACTCACAGGGATGCGGGTCGGGGACGTGGCTGCAGGGAGGGGAGGGGAGTGGGTAACGGGTGGGGGGGATTGGGGGGGGGGATGGACATGGGGGAGGGAGTGAGTGCGACGTAGGGCGAGATGGCGTCGGCGCCGAACCCCACGAGCGTGCAGAAGTGGTGCACCTCGCGGGGCTCGCCCGATTCGACTACAATGCCGATCCGCGTGCGCTGCAGCGTGCGGACGAGATGCTGGTGCACCGCTCCTACTGCCAGGAGCGCGCTCACAGGGATGCGGGTCGGGGACGTGGCTGCAGGGAGGGGAGGGGAAAGAGAGGAGAGGAACATAAGGGAAGGTGTGATTGCGTGCGCTGCAGCGTGCGCGCGAGATGCTGGCGCACCGAGCCCGCGGCCAGGAGGGCACTGACAGGCACGCGGGTACGGGACGTGGCTGCAGGGAAGGGCGGGGAGAAGGGGTAGGGAGTGGGGAAGAGGGAAGAATTAAGGGACGTGTGAGTGCGTGCGCTGCAGCGTGCGCACGAGATGCTGGAGCACTGAGCCCGCGGCCACCAGCACACTGTTCGTACCAACTACCAACTCCTACTGCCATAACCCTGAACCCCTGCTCACCTCGGTCGGACAGCACGAGCATCTTGTACCCAGCCTCGATGGCCAGGCTCGCCTCAGCGCAGATCCGATCCAGCGCCTTCTCCAGCCCGTCCGGCCCCTCACTCCGCGCGAACGTGACATCCACAACGGCCGTGCGCCACCCGCGGTGGTCCATCTTCTTCATCGCCTCCGTCTCCTCCGGCGTCAGCAGCGGGCCCTTGAGCGACAACCTATGCGCCTGCGCCTCAGTCGTCTCCGTCAAGTCTCCCTCGGGCCCCACCATGCACTCCGTGGAGGTAACAACGGCCTCGCGAATGGGATCGATCGGGGGGTTGGTGACCTGCGCGAAGAGCTGTTTGAAATACTCCGCCATGAGCTTCGGCCGCGTGGACATGCACGCCAGCGGAGTGTCGTTCCCCATGGATCCCAGCGCCTCGGATCCCGTCTGCGCCATGGGCAGCAGCAGCATCTCCAGAGCCTCGATCGTGTATCCAAACGCCTTCAGCGGCGTGGTCAGCCCGCTGATCCCCATCGTCTCCATCGTCTCGTCTGCTGACGAATCGACTTCCGTCGCGCCCGCGATCGGCGGCGGCACGCGATCAGCCTCCGGGACGGACGCGACGATGTCGCCAAGTGTCAGCTTCTGATTGGCCAGCCACTCGCCGTAGGGGCGCTGGCTCGAGTACTGGCGCTTGAGCGCCTCGTCATCGACCACCTCGTGCTTCTCGAAGTCCACCAATAGCATCATTCCGGGGTTCAGGCGCCCCTTGCGCGCCACGTCAGCAGGGTCCACGTCGACGACGCCCACCTCGCTGGCCATGATGACGCGGCCGCTGTGCGTCACGTAGTAACGGCCGGGACGCAGACCGTTGCGATCCAGCGTGGCACCCACGTACTTGCCGTCAGAAACTGCGAGGAAGGGGGATGGGAGACAGGGTGGGAGAGGGAGAGGAGAAGAGAGAGGTGAGGGCACAATTCGAATGGGAAGAAAACAGACGGAAAGAAAGATAAGGGCGTAGAAAAGATAATGGAGGCAGACCGGGAGACAACGACTCACAGGCAATGAGAGCGGGCCCATCCCAGGGCTCCATGAGCGCGGAGAGGTACTTATAGAGCGCCTTCTTCTCGGGGTACATGTTCTTGTCGTTCTGCCACGCCTCGGGAATCATCATCATGACGGCCTCGGGCAGCGTGCGGCCGGCGCGCACGAGCATCTCGAGCACTCCGTCGAACGCGCCCGAGTCGGAGGAGTTGGCGTCGATGACGGGCAGCACGGCGTCCAGCTCCTCCTTGGAAATGCCGAGCCCGGGACACTTCATCAGCCCCTCGCGCGCGCGCATCCTGCGGCAAGGAGAGGAAAGAGGGTCGGGGGAAGCAAAGGTGAGGAAGTAGTGTTGGTTGATTCCTGAGTAACCTGGAGGCAGCTTTTTCACGCCGCCTTCTCAGTGTACGACAGACCCAGAGTGCGCGACAGGACCAGTGTGCGACAGACCCAGCGTGCGACGGGTCCAGTGTGCGACAGACCCAGCGTGCAACAGACCCAGTGTGCGACAAACCCAGAGCGCGACAAACACAGCGTGCGACAAACACAGCGTGCGACGAACACATATGCGACAGGACAAGAGCAGGGCAGAGACTGACCAGTTGACGTTGCCCTGCAGCGTGTTGATCTCGCCGTTGTGCCCCAGAATGCGCATCGGCTGCGCGCGCTCCCAGCTCGGAAACGTGTTCGTTGAGAACCGCGAGTGCACCTGGAAAGGGAGAGCGAGGGAAGGGGAGGGGTGGGGAGGAAGAGAGAGGAAACAACGTTACAAGGAATGCAGATATCGCTAGAGGCGACATTCCTAGCCCGTGGCTGTGGAATGAGCCGTGTCAAAACGATCAATGCCGGCTGGATTGCAGTGTGTGATCAATTGCGGGCAAACGGGTATACGCGCGGGCGAGCGGACGGGAGGGCGGTCGAGCGGGCAGACGGGCAACTCACGAGGCCCATGTAGGAGGTGAAGCGATCGTCGTCGAGGTCAGCGTGGTAGTAACCCTGCAGCTGCTCCGGCTTCAGCTGCCCCTTGTACACGATCGTCCTGCATTGCTCCAAGCACGCACGGACACACACACGCACACAAACGCGTGCAGAAATAGGCACACCGAGGAACCGCGTGTCAACTGAGCTGACAGCACGGTAACCTTGTACAATCACGATCACTTTTGTCCCCGCTTATCACCATCGTATCTATCAACGACGTGCTCAGACTATTGCGGAGATGCTTCAAACTCCTTCAGTGTGAAGGCCGGTGGGAAGCAAATGATTTTTTTAAACAATACCCTGAAGCAACCAATCCTCAACAAGCGAGAGGACCACGGGACAAACAGACCGACGGACCAAGCGAAAGGATGAGGGGACGGGACGAGACGGACCTGGTGGAGAGCGAGCAGATGTAGAAGTCGCGCGTGCCGCCGACCTTCAGATTAAGCGCCTCGCGGACGGCCTTCATGGCGGTGCGGCGCAGCAGCCACATCTGCTGCTCGGCCTCGAGGTGCGAGTCCTTGTTGACGAGCAGGAAGAGCTGCTCCACGATGGGCTCCGTGTCCAGCGCCGCCTTGCCCAGATCCGCGTTGTCCGTCAACACGCGCCGCCACCCCAGCACCTTGCACCCCATCTCCTCCGCCACCTGCGGCGGGAGATCACCAGGAATGAATTCCAGAAAGGACAAACAAACCACCAACAGGGGGAGTCAGAGTCAAGCGAAACGAAAGGGAGTTCGGGTCCTGAACGAGCATTTAAGGCGAGCATTTGAAAACATGCGCAAGAGAGAAAGTTGGAGATGGGAGGTACGACGCGGCTGGGGTGTGCAGAGCCGAACCTTGTTGAATGCCTCCTTGCCGCGGTTCCTGCGCTTCTTGTCCGTGGGGAGGAAGCACATTCCCACTCCGTACTCTCCCAGCGCCGGGAGAGTCACACCAGCATCCACCTTGGCAACCTGCACAATAAGAAAAAGGAACAATCGAAACAAACAAACAAACGAAGACGCACGGTGAGTTAACGACAAAATCCGTCGAACATATTTATGGAGAAAGGGACAAGAGGGAAGCGGAAAATGCAGCTGCCATAACTGCATTTTTGTGGCACGAACATATCGTATAGCTCGAATCTAGAGACGAGGAGGCTGGGGTGACGGCAGTCACCTTGACGAAAAAGTCGTGCGGTAGAGCCACCATGATACCAGCACCATCACCGGTGTTAACCTCGCAGCCGCACGCGCCGCGATGCGCCATGCGGATAAGCATCTCGAGCGCGTCAGTCACCTGAAGACGAAAACGAACCACAGCGTCGAGGTAAGCTATACCGGCAATAGATTCATCACACAAGAGCGCAACCGTGTGATTCTTACGAGAATTGAAGAATTACGGAAAGAAAACAGATGCGATCGAGGCAAGCTAGCCTGCTGACGAAAGACGTGCTCTTTTTTTAAAGGCCCCCGTGCAAGGAATTCTGAAGCCGGAATAGAAGTTTGAGAAGGTTTGTGAGCAGCTTACAGTCTTGCGCGTGGGGATCTTGGAGAGCTCGGCAACGAAGCCGACACCACACGCGTCGCTGTCCAATGCAGGGTCGTACAGGCCCATGGGCTCCTGGGGAACCTTGGAGAACTCGGCCGTCGTCACGAGGCGTCGAACGGGGTCGTTGGATGCCTTGCGCGACATCGCAGGGGATCGCACGGCCTGCTTCGACGAAGGCAGACCGGCGGTGCTCTTGAGGCCATTGAACTTGAGAAACGCACCGCGCGGCTGGAAAGGAGTCGAGGATTCCTGCTGGCGGGCAGACGCGGTGAGGCCTGAGCCTGACACTACCGCTGACGGCAGCGACAGTGACAGTGCACGGACAGCCGCCATCGCTACTGCTTAGCGCTTACAAACCGAAAAGAGGAACCCTATGACAGGTCGTAAGCACATGCAAGGAGTACACCAGTTGTGAGGCCTGTAGGGTCCTCTTCGAAAAAAACTTCTCCACAAGAGAAGCTCAGAGATAAGAGCGAGAATGAGAGTGACTGGACTGTTCGAGTCAGGACATCTATTCTTCAGCATTCAGCTTTGCTCTGACCCCATCTCCAAGCTGTTCCGCCAAGCCGATGGACGGATGGATTCGGCTTCACCAAACCGCTAGGCTCTCTCTGGGCTCTCTAGGCTCAATCCATCCGTCCATCCAACCAAATCTCCCATCATCCAACCATCCATCCATCCATCCATCCATCCATCCATCCATCCATCCATCAACGGATTCCATGCTTCCGCCAGCGAAACCCCGAGTTTCGGGTTTTTTTCGCCCTGTTGCTGCGTGCCACCTCGTCCCGTGCGTGTGGGGGGCTGCCCAGGTAGGCAGCACAGCACTTCCTGTACCCAGACCAAACTTGGGTCTCTCAGACTTTCGGTTTGGTTCGGACAAACATATTCCTTGACTCGAGCCGAGTGACTCGGGCTAGGTTCGGCTTAACGGTGCAGATGCGGCTTGAATGGTTATCTTGCGATTGGACGAAAGCTACCTAGCTTTTGCTTCTGACGCGCTGTCCGAATATCATGCGTGCCGAGCCTCGTCTCCACCAATAATACCTATTTGTGTCTCCTCCGAACCCGTTGAGGCTCACTTTCCGTTGGAGATTGCTCACACATGCCACCCTCACAAGCTGGACGCGGATCTGGTTCGGCTCGGGCAGTTCCCATCCCATGGATGAAGCTTGGTGGTGGGAGCTGTGTTTCTATCTTTTTGCTGCTCCAGCTGGGAGGATTCGCAGTTGCGGATTGGTGAGCCGCGATATAAATGGCTCAGTGCCACATCGGCACTCTGTCAACGTGTCCAGCGCTCACTCGGCAAATTCTGAGTTGGGGCTAGCACGGGCTCATCTTTAGCCAACCACGCTCCCGTATTCATACTCTCTATAAAAAAATAGTTATCACTTGATGACCCAGCTGAATCCGTAATCGAGATGGTTGTTCACTAAGATGATTTTGCTAGGAATAGGAGAGGGGTATTGATTATTTTGCAGTCTCATGGCTATTTAGTGACTCCTATTCATTCCAAAGCGTAACTTTGGTTTTCCGGACTCCATACACACGCAGATGTGGTCACATTGACTTGATGATCTCAACCACCGACCGACGAGCCTTCATTCCATGGAAACCGACACTGGCACAACTACGGTAGGTACCTAGTCAGAAACTCAGACAAAGGCCCAAGCAAGCACACCCACAGCACTATAACAAGAGGTTTACCCCATCACATCGTTGTATGTAGGCTGAAGTACATCGCTCAGCCAACCAGCACCTTGGTTTCCTCCAGAAACTTGTAAGTCGGCACTTCCAGGTTGGTGGGAGCCGGACCCTTGCGAATACGTCCTGAGATGTCATAGTGCGACCCGTGGCATGGGCAGAACCATCCGCCATAATCCCCGGCATTCGGCAGCGGCACACACCCCAGATGCGTGCACACACCAATCACAACCAGCCACTCTGGGTTCGGCGCCCGGGCCGAATCAGGCTCGGGGTCCCGGAGCTCCGAAAGGTTCACGTCATTGGCCTTCGCCACGTCAGCAGGCGTGCGGCGGCGAATGAACACCGGTTTCCCGCGCCACTTCACGGTAACCGTGTTACCAGGCTCGATGTTCCCAAGGTCCACTTCGAGCGACGCCATCGCCAGCACATCCTTGCTAGCGCTCATACTGAGAATGAATTTCAGCACGAGCAGGCGGAGAGCAGAGGCGTAGATGAAACGCCCGCCCGTGAGGACGAGGTAGGTGAAGGCACGCTTGGAAGGGTCCCCGGGCGGCAGGCGCTCGTGGATGGTCGTGTCGTAGGTGATGGTGGCGGAGGGGGTTTTCAGGGCGAGCTCCGTTGGGGTGATGGGCGGGGCAGTGGTCAGTGCTGCGTCGGCAGCAAAGCCTGGAGGAGGGGAGGGACAGAGCACGAGGGGGGGGGGGGGGGGGGGGGGGGGGGTGGGAGGGGTAGAGGAACAGGGCATAACCGCGGGGAAATTGTGAGTGTTTTGGTCGTAGGTGGTGGCAGGTGGGAGTCTCAAGTCTCGAGTCAGAACATGGCAGGCGCTCGTGGATGGTCGTGTCGTAGGTGATGGTGGCGGAGGGGGTTTTCAGGGCGAGCTCCGTTGGGGTGATGGGCGCGGCCGTGGTGAGGGCTGCGTCCGCTGCGAAGCCTGTGAAGGGGGAGGACGGAAGGGATGGAGCATAATTGTGGGGAAATGGTCGTAGGTGATGGTGGCGGAGGGGGTCTTCAGGGCGAGCTCCGTGGGGGAGATGGGCGGGGCCGTGGTGAGAGCAGCATCGGCAGCGAAGCCTGTGAGTGGGGAGGGGAGGGAGCGGAAGGAGGGGAGGGGGGGTGGGAGGCGAGGGACGGGTGGGAGGAACAGAGCATCCGAGAGGAAATGGAGGATGGTTTGGTCGTGGGTAATGGCAGAGGTGGAAGTGTTGAGTCGACTCAGGACACGGCAGGCGCTCGTGGATGGTTTGGTCGTAGGTGATGCTGGCGGCGGACGTCTTTAGGGCGAACTCTGGTGGGGAGATGGAGGGGTGGTGGTGGAAACCTGGCAGGGATAAGAGGAATGTGAGGGGAGGACTAGGGGAAGGGGTGCTGAATGGGAGGGTTAGTGCAGATATGGGACGGGTAAGGGAGGGATGGATGGAAGGATGGATGTGGGGATGGGAGAACGGATGGAAGTGTAGCAGAGGAAGGCCTGAAGAGGCGAGACGGGACCGATGCGAGGATTGAAAAAGGCATGAGAGGCTCAAGAGGATTGACAGCCTTGGAAGGCATTGAGTTTGTGAGGGAACCAGATGACACACATACGAGGAGGAACAGGGAGGGACGAAGAACGGATTGTTGGGAGAATGAATGAGGAGAGACGATAGAATATATACGAGGGAGCGGAAAGAGGATGATGGAAAAGAGGAGAAATTTCTTTCACTGTATTTTGACAGAAAATGCAGGAGCCCGCACTGATGCAACATGCGCCAGCGAGTGAGCCCATTAAAGTGCCTCGTGCGCAAACAATCAGACATGTTGACGCTCGCACGTGCCATGCACGCTCCCACGTGCCATGGACGTGTGAAAAGTCGGCAAAGGGGAAGACGAAAGACATCAGGAAGAAAACAAGGGGAAGGGGAACAGGACAAGGATAGCCGAGGCCAAGACGCCGATAGGTCGTACGACGACAACCATGCAACAAATCTAGCGATTCGACATAAACAAAGTCAGCCATTAAGCGGAAGCCGCGTCCTTCATTACAAAAATTCTGAAAAAGGCACTGACAACAATCGTCCACCAGAGTTGTTTTTTTACGGATCGATTGAATCCACGACAGACCACGCAGGAGAATATTCGTCGCGTCCGTGCGGAACCATGAAAACCACACAAAAAAGGCCCTAAGTGCTTCTAAACTAGCAAACAAGGAAACCCTAACCGCGGCTGCACAAGATGAACAACCGTTTCATCGACTCTCGCGAAAACGAACCTCGGGAGAAGCTGAAGTGGGGAGGGGAGGGGATCGCTGCGGGCGATTCGGTAATGGAAGACGGAACGGGCGTGAGAGGCGGCGACGACACGATCGCATGGCGGTCGACGATGGGAACGGTTGCGATCGATCGCAGCAGCGCCGGAGACCGCGCGATCCCGAGATCCGCGGCCTTGCGGCCGAGATGGCGCGACAACATGGCGCTACCTCGTATCAGATGCGCGCGTGGGAGCAGATGCGACGGTTTAGGAGGCACTGACACGAACCTCCTAAAGATGACGTACGACAGAGGAGTAACAGCCTGGGCTGGAAGGCTATGGAGGGGGGGGTGGCAGGGTGTACCTTTGCACTCGTTATGAGCTTCGGTTCGAATTTGTGCTTCTGCGCACCTTTGTCATATTCGACAAAGACGACCTTCTCAGTCAAGAGATTGCTGGCATTATAACCTGATTTTTTATTCCAAACATAATCATGTGATGTGTCGGATTTGACAGAAGAGGGGAGGTACGAAACACAATATAACGGAACCATGTGCACTCTGCTTCGCTTTATTCTTCCGTAGGCTTTGATGCTTCTCAATTTCAACTACACATGCGTACCTACCTAATCTTGATTCGCGCGAATCAACTACAGCTGGTGTATGCCCTTCTATCCTTCCTCCTATGTGCCGCTATGGAAGGTCGGGCAGCGCAGTGGTCAGTGACTGCTCAGCACCGAACACAACAGTGCATATCAACCGGCGAAGATTCCATTCTTTGACATAACATGACCATTTTTTGGCCCCAGGAGCGCATGGGCGCAAATGTGAGCAGCAACCAAATTCGATCGAAGATCACTCGGCCTTCTTGCGGTGGCGTCGGGAGCGCGTGGGAATGACGGAAAGCAGCACGTTGAGCAGGATGGGGACGATCGTTCCCATGAAGAAGAGCGACCGCCACACTGCTATGGTCTGCCCCGCTTGCAGCACCTGGAGGAGGGGGCGAAGGCAGTGTGGATGATGCGAATTTGTGAGTGCACAGGCACAGGAAAGGAGCGGATGGGAGAGGGGGGGTGGAAGAGGGGGGCAGGCTAAAGGAATGGGAGAGGATGCGGCGCATGAGAGAGAGAGAGCGACACAGGGACGATCGTCATGAAGAGGAGTGAACACCACACCACTATGGCTTGCCCTGCTTGAAGCATCTGGGGGGGGGAGGGGGAGGGGGGATTGCAGAGGAGTAGTTGACAATGAGCATCTTGAACACGGCTTGCAGCACGTCCAGGGCGACCTTCACTGCTGCTGCCTTGTGAGAGGGCACGGCATACCAGGAAACCACTAGCACACCAGGACCCCATCAGCACCACAGTACCAACAATGCTCCACATACCAGGAAGCCAGCGAAGGAGTAGTTGACAATGAGCATCTTGAACACGGCTTGCAGCACGACCTTCACTGCTGCTGCCTTGTGAGAGGGCACGGCATACCAGGAAACCACTAGCACACCAGGACCCCATCAGCACCACAGTACCAACAATGCTCCACATACCAGGAAGCCAGCGAAGGAGTAGTTGACAATGAGCATCTTGAACCCGGCTTGCAGCACGTCCAGGGCGACCTTCACTGCTGCTGCCTTGTGAGAGGGCACGGCATACCAGGAAACCACTAGCACACCAGGACCCCATCAGCACCACAGTACCAACAATGCTCCACATACCAGGAAGCCAGCGAAGGAGTAGTTGACAATGAGCATCTTGAACCCGGCTTGCAGCACGTCCAGGGCGACCTTCACTGCTGCTGCCTTGTGAGAGGGCACGGCATACCAGGAAACCACTAGCACACCAGGACCCCATCAGCACCACAGTACCAACAATGCTCCACATACCAGGAAGCCAGCGAAGGAGTAGTTGACAATGAGCATCTTGAACCCGGCTTGCAGCACGTCCAGGGCGACCTTCACTGCTGCTGCCTTGTGAGAGGGCACGGCATACCAGGAAACCACTAGCACACCAGGACCCCATCAGCACCACAGTACCAACAATGCTCCACATACCAGGAAGCCAGCGAAGGAGTAGTTGACAATGAGCATCTTGAACCCGGCTTGCAGCACGTCCAGGGCGACCTTCACTGCTGCTGCCTTGTGAGAGGGCACGGCATACCAGGAAACCACTAGCACACCAGGACCCCATCAGCACCACAGTACCAACAATGCTCCACATACCAGGAAGCCAGCGAAGGAGTAGTTGACAATGAGCATCTTGAACCCGGCTTGCAGCACGTCCAGGGCGACCTTCACTGCTGCTGCCTTGTGAGAGGGCACGGCATACCAGGAAACCACTAGCACACCAGGACCCCATCAGCACCACAGTACCAACAATGCTCCACATACCAGGAAGCCAGCGAAGGAGTAGTTGACAATGAGCATCTTGAACCCGGCTTGCAGCACGTCCAGGGCGACCTTCACTGCTGCTGCCTTGTGAGAGGGCACGGCATACCAGGAAACCACTAGCACACCAGGACCCCATCAGCACCACAGTACCAACAATGCTCCACATACCAGGAAGCCAGCGAAGGAGTAGTTGACAATGAGCATCTTGAACCCGGCTTGCAGCACGTCCAGGGCGACCTTCACTGCTGCTGCCTTGTGAGAGGGCACGGCATACCAGGAAACCACTAGCACACCAGGACCCCATCAGCACCACAGTACCAACAATGCTCCACATACCAGGAAGCCAGCGAAGGAGTAGTTGACAATGAGCATCTTGAACCCGGCTTGCAGCACGTCCAGGGCGACCTTCACTGCTGCTGCCTTGTGAGAGGGCACGGCATACCAGGAAACCACTAGCACACCAGGACCCCATCAGCACCACAGTACCAACAATGCTCCACATACCAGGAAGCCAGCGAAGGAGTAGTTGACAATGAGCATCTTGAACACGGCTTGCAGCACGTCCAGGGCGACCTTCACTGCTGCTGCCTTGTGAGAGGGCACGGCATACCAGGAAACCACTAGCACACCAGGACCCCATCAGCACCACAGTACCAACAATGCTCCACATACCAGGAAGCCAGCGAAGGAGTAGTTGACAATGAGCATCTTGAACACGGCTTGCAGCACGTCCAGGGCGACCTTCACTGCTGCTGCCTTGTGAGAGGGCACGGCATACCAGGAAACCACTAGCACACCAGGACCCCATCAGCACCACAGTACCAACAATGCTCCACATACCAGGAAGCCAGCGAAGGAGTAGTTGACAATGAGCATCTTGAACACGGCTTGCAGCACGTCCAGGGCGACCTTCACTGCTGCTGCCTTGTGAGAGGGCACGGCATACCAGGAAACCACTAGCACACCAGGACCCCATCAGCACCACAGTACCAACAATGCTCCACATACCAGGAAGCCAGCGAAGGAGTAGTTGACAATGAGCATCTTGAACACGGCTTGCAGCACGTCCAGGGCGACCTTCACTGCTGCTGACGGCTCCGGGAACGCTGCTGCCGTGTGCCGGAATGCCACTGAGGTGGTGCATGCCATGCCATGTCATGCCATGCGATGCCGTGCCATGTCACATACAGACACATGAGCGGGCATGCATGCGGGCGGGGGTTAGGATCCACGTGTATATAGTGTATTTTCAAAAGTGCATGAGACGCCTAAAAAATACACTATATACACATGAGCGGGCATGCATGGGGCGGGCGTGGGTTGGGATCAAGAAGTGGGTGAGTGTGCCTTGGAATGGAAACTTGGCTTGAGCCTCGGAGTAGGCATGAGACGAAGTGCTAGTGCACACACATGTCGTCAGTGACGTTTGAACAAACAAACAGGTATGGAACGAGGTTCTGCATCTCAAAGAGGCAATGGCAGTGAGGCTTGGAAACGCACGCTTGGAGGTGTGTTGGCCGATGGCACCATTGACAAAGAAGAGGTAATAGCCTGGGTGAAGGCCCTGGGAGGCGAGAGAGGGAGGAAAAGGAGATGGGTACGAGGGGGTAGAGTGTGGTGGGACTCAATGAGCCGACGGCAAAAGGGAGATAATCACTGGAGAGGAGACAGTGAGATGAGGGCACGGCGATGGGAGGCAGAGGGGTATGAGGGGGTGGAGTGCGGTGGTACTCGGCAAACCAATTTGCTGAGGGAGACAACGTGGAGACGAGGAATTGACAGAGACGAGGCGTTAGAAAAGGGAGATAAGGTGGAGAGTGTGGGACGGGTGGGGACACGCAGGGGCTTTTGAGACGACTCACATGCCAGAGCGCGGAGACGACTCACATGCCAGAGCGCGGAGACGACTCACATGCCAGAGCGCGGAGACGACTCACATGCCAGAGCGCGGAGACGACGCACATGCCAGAGCGCGGAGACGACTCACATGCCAGAGCACGGAGACGACTCACATGCCAGAGCGCGGAGACGACTCACATGCCAGAGCGCGGAGACGACTTGAGTGAAAACGAGCGTCCACATGGTGGGCTTGCCGGATCGAGGTGTCACCCGGTCGTACACGTCTGAAGGAGGGAGGTGGAGAGAAGGGGGAGGGAAGGGGAGCTTTGAGTAGAGGTTGATACGGGCCGACCACATGGTGGGCTTGCCGGATCGAGGTGTCACCCGGTCGTACACGTCTGAAGGAGGGGAAGCAGGGGGGAGTGGGGAGGTGGAGAGTGGGGGGTTGAATCGGAAGCATGGATTGGAGGTTGAAAAGAGGCCGTACCTTACCAAACGTGAAAGAGCAACTTGAAACAAATTGCGACTTGAAACGTTCCTTATCAAGAGCTTGCATGCCCCAGATGGTTAAAGGGAATGCTTGCCCTCGCACCCTCTTCCCCTCACCTCCCCGCCTGCTTCCACCCTCGCTTTCTCAACCACCATCCTACCACTGCCGGCTCCCATCCACATGTGCGCAACGCACCACCCCCGAGACCCCAAAAGCCTAGATACTGAGGAAACGTAACCCCCAATAGTCTGTATCGAGTCCCTCCCGCCCATGCACATGTGCGCAGCCAGCCACGTGCCAACACCCATGTTCCAGAAGGCAGGCAGCCCAAACGCGTAACTCTAGACCCATGGGTGGGGGACACCCCATAACTCAACCCAGAGATCCCACGCACATGTGCGCAGCCACGTGCCGACGCCCATGTTCCAGTAGGCAGGCATCTGCGCCAGACTCATCCCTCAACCACCCACCTTGCCCCTCAACCACCCACCTTGCCCCTCAACCACCCACCTTGCCCTCAACCACCCACCTTGCCCTCAACCACCCACCTTGCCCCTCAACCATCCACCGTGCCCCTCAACCACCCACCTTGCCCCTCAACCACCCACCTTGCCCTCAACCACCCACCTTGCCCTCAACCACCCACCTTGCCCTCAACCACCCACCTTGCCCCTCAACCACCCACCTTGCCCTCAACCACCCACCTTGCCCCTCAACCACCCACCTTGCCCCTCAACCACCCACCTTGCCCCTCAACCACCCACCTTGCCCCTCAACCACCCACCTTGCCCCTCAACCACCCACCTTGCCCTCAACCACCCACCTTGCCCCTCAACCACCCACCTTGCCCCTCAACCACCCACCTTGCCCCTCAACCATCCACCTTGCCCTCAACCACCCACCTTGCCCTCAACCACCCACCTTGCCCCTCAACCACCCACCTTGCCCTCAACCACCCACCTTGCCCCTCAACCACCCACCTTGCCCCTCAACCATCCACCTTGCCCTCAACCACCCACCTTGCCCTCAACCACCCACCTTGCCTCTCAACCACCCACCTTGCCCTCAACCACCCACCTTGCCCCTCAACCACCCACCTTGCCCCTCAACCACCCACCTTGCCCCTCAACCACCCACCTTGCCCCTCAACCACCCACCTTGCCCCTCAACCACCCACCTTGCCCTCAACCACCCACCTTGCCCCTCAACCACCCACCTTGCCCCTCAACCACCCACCTTGCCCCTCAACCATCCACCTTGCCCTCAACCACCCACCTTGCCCTCAACCACCCACCTTGCCCCTCAACCACCCACCTTGCCCTCAACCACCCACCTTGCCCCTCAACCACCCACCTTGCCCCTCAACCATCCACCTTGCCCTCAACCACCCACCTTGCCCTCAACCACCCACCTTGCCTCTCAACCACCCACCTTGCCCTCAACCACCCACCTTGCCCCTCAACCACCCACCTTGCCCTCAACCACCCACCTTGCCCTCAACCACCCACCTTGCCCCTCAACCATCCACCGTGCCCCTCAACCACCCACCTTGCCCCTCAACCACCCACCTTGCCCTCAACCACCCACCTTGCCCTCAACCACCCACCTTGCCCTCAACCACCCACCTTGCCCCTCAACCACCCACCTTGCCCTCAACCACCCACCTTGCCCCTCAACCACCCACCTTGCCCCTCAACCACCCACCTTGCCCCTCAACCACCCACCTTGCCCCTCAACCACCCACCTTGCCCCTCAACCACCCACCTTGCCCCTCAACCACCCACCTTGTCCCTCAACCACCCACCTTGCCCTCTTGCCCGCCTCGCCCCAGGGTGTTTGTTCCAAAGCACGTGTTTCATTCACACCCACACACTCAAGCCCAAAGAGTCCCACACACACGCTCCACCACATAGACTTTTGAGTCGCCTCAAGATTCACAGCAACACGCTCCAACACACAGCAGACTCGTCATGATCTCGTCGTGATCTCGTCGTGATCTCACACCTGATGAAGTTGGCGTTCTCTGCACGGCTCCTGGAGGTGTGGAGGAGGGGGGACGGGTGGGGGTGGAGGATGATCAGCACCGCCCTCCTCTTTCCACTGAATGCAATCAGAATGAACAGCCTTACGACGCCACCGTCCTCCTCTTTCCACTGAATGCAATCAGAATGAACAGCCTTACGACGCCACCGTCCTCCTCTTTCCACTGAATGCAATCAGAATGAACAGCCTTACGACGCCACCGTCCTCCTCTTTCCACTGAATGCAATCAGAATGAACAGCCTTACGACGCCACCGTCCTCCTCTTTCCACTGAATGCAATCAGAATGAACAGCCTTACGACGCCACCGTCCTCCTCTTTCCACTGAATGCAATCAGAATGAACAGCCTTACGACGCCACCGTCCTCCTCTTTCCACTGAATGCAATCAGAATGAACAGCCTTACGACGCCACCGCCCTCCTCTTTCCACTGAATGCAATCAGAATGAACAGCCTTACGACGCCACCGTCCTCCTCTTTCCACTGAATGCAATCAGAATGAACAGCCTTACGACGCCACCGCCCTCCTCTTTCCACTGAATGCAATCAGAATGAACAGCCTTACGACGCCACCGCCCTCCTCTTTCCACTGAATGCAATCAGAATGAACAGCCTTACGACGCCACCGTCCTCCTCTTTCCACTGAATGCAATCAGAATGAACAGCCTTACGACGCCACCGTCCTCCTCTTTCCACATCAGAAATCTCCTACCGGACGAATCACACAGTAGGCAGATTCACCAGAGAGGAAAACGGCCAATGGATTCGCGACAGCCCGTGATTACCATCAACCGCAGCCCTCACTGCACATCCCATGAGCATGGATTCCAGGCTCGGATCGGAACTTACCAGTCTGGGCGCGAGCGGAAGGATTTGGTCGTCTCTGAGAATGTTCGAGAACCGCCGTGTGCCACATCCCAATCTCATGTTGGCTTAAGTTGAAACGCACCAGTCTGGGCGCGCGGGGAAGGAGTCAGACCAGCCGGAGAAGCCGAAGCCAGAGAGGATCACAGCAGCCTCGGCCACACTCCAGATGAAGTAGTAGGAGCAGCGGAAGCAGATGCCCGCCACCACCAGGCAGAACCACCTGTGGGATGCAGTGCGGATCAGAATAAGGGGACGGGGTACAGAGAGACGGGTGGGAACGGGTGTGAAGAGATGAAGAAGTAGGAGCAGCGGAAGCAGATACCCGCCACCACCAGGCAGAACCACCTGTGAGGAAGTGGGATGGACGGCAGGGGATCGGAACCAGGGGTGGAGGAAGAGGAAGAGATAAGGCCGGGAAGAGGCGTGCAGAAGGAGGGACGGCGGTAGAAAGAACCAAACCAAAGCAGACTGCTTACGTAGCTACAATGTTAACTGATGCCAGCGATGCTACTGATGATGCGCGTGATGCTCACGCTGCTGCTGGCTGCCAGTTAAGCTAGTGAGCAGAAGCGAGGTGACTTTTGAGTCGACTAAAAATTCATCCTGATGCTGCCAGTTCAGCTAGTGTGCAGAAGCAATCCGGATACCCTCTGGCCTTAAGCATCTCAAAGAAGAGGACTTTCCTCTCCCAAAAGGTTTTGAATGATGAATTCTGCAGACAGTGACGTTTCAGCTCACTTGTGATGAACCCTCTCTTACAATCCTTCGAGTGGAAAGAGGAGAAGGGGATGTACAGATACCGATTCATCGGTTTCTGAAAGCTAGCAGCATCCAGAATTCTGGTTTTGTGGAAGCGTTCCCCTTCGTAGAACTGAAGGTCGAGGAAGTCGATCCTTTCCTAGCTGATTTCCCACGTCAGCTTGATCGTGGGCCGAAGGGAGTTGAAGGCTCCTAAGAATCCCTGGAGAGTCTCTACACTCCCCTCCCAAATGATGAACCCATCATCTATGTATCTAACATGACATAGTGGCTCTATGGTCACCTTCCGCATCAACTCCTCATCCAGCCAACTCATATACAGGATGGCGAAGACAGGAGCGACCAGGGTTCCCATTGCCGTACCTCTAACCTGTTTATACACAGTATCATCAAATTGAACATAGGAGTTACACATCACCCATCTAAGAAGAGAAATGATCAATGGCCTAAGAGGATGTCTATCTCTGTTGAGAATCCTGTCCACAGCTTCAATTTCCTCAAAGATTGGGATAGATGGATACAAACTACTTACGTCATATGTGCACAAAATCACTGAGGAAGGAACCTGCTGCTGCTCCAGCTGAAGGAGGAGGCTCTGACTGTCCCGAAGGTAAGTCTTCTGCTAACACCAAGGGACGGAGTTGGCAGTCCAGCCATTTAGAAGCATTAGCAGTGATCCATGAATGAGAGGCTGCAATCGGTCGTAGCAGTGATCCATGAATGAGAGGCTGCAATTGGTCTTCCCACAGGCACTTCCTTGTGCATCTTCTAAAGGATGTAGAAGAAGGCGGGTTGCCACCCACGGGTCGGAGAATTCTCCAAGAAATCCCACGTCTTTTTAGGAAGGCATGGGAAGTCCCCCAGTCCCACAAGGTAAGACGGTGTCCAAGGACTTTGGACTTGGGGCTGGGGGGGTTTTTGAAAATTCTCAAAAAACACTCGCTGCAATATATTTCCCTCCCACGGATGTTAGTGTGTTGGCGCCTACCAAAGAGGATACGTAACCTCTTGGTGAAAGCGAAGTTTCAAAAACGGGGATACACCACCCCCGTGAGTTGATGGGATTGAATTCGTCCCACCAACCTGCATGTTGGACTGTCATTGTAAATGTTGTACAGCCAGCTAGCGAGCCGCAATGACGAGCCGCACTGGATTTCTTGTTTCTTGGTTGAGTGCTGGGCAAGGTAGATGGGAGTAGATAAGGAGTAGTTCTTTCTTGTAACTCTGAGAGCGCTGATGAAGGCCACCAGCCGAAACGCGCGTACGCTCAGGTTTGAATGACAATTTTCTTACCTATTCAATCCCTACTAGCCTAAGCTCAGCCTAGAAGAGATTAGAACGAGTTAGCTCTGTTGGATCTAGGTCGAAACTATTTTCCTATGCTAAAAATTCACCCTGATGCTGCCAGTTCAGCTAGTGTGCAGAAGCGCCGACAAACGCTGCTCTGCTCTGCTCTGCTCTGCTTTGCTCTGAGATACACTGCACAGACTCACTTGTACGCAAACCCGTAGGTGAGGAAGCGCGGCTGGAAGAGCAGGGCGGGGCCGAAGTGCTGAGAGAGGAAGTGGTGCATCGCCAAGAAGATGATGGCCTTCCCCAGCGCCTGCGCCGCATACGGCAGCGGCTCCGGCATCTTTCGCAGCTTCCCCTCGCCCTTCCCCTCGCACACCTTTTCGCCCTTGCTCTCGCCCTGCGCCCTGTCTGCCTCCCCGTTTCCGTTCTGTGCCTGCTGCCCCTCCTCCCCCTTGCTGGTATCAGCTGTCTTGCTTGGCACCACGGCTCCAGAGGGCGACCATAGCTGGGGGAGGCATGGATGAACACAGGGGAGACGACAGGAGTGGAGACAGAATTGAAGTCAGGGTTGCAGGTACAGGGTACAGGGAGCGACTTTTGAGGAGCCTCTTTTGAGGCACCTTTTGAGGCGACTTTTGAGGCGACTTTTGAGGCGACTTTTGAGGCGACTTTTGAGGCGACTTTTGAGGCGCCTTTTGAGGCAACTTTTGAGGCGACTTTGGAGGCAACTTTTGAGGCGCCTTTTGAGGCGCCTTTTGAGGTGCCTTTTGAGGCGACTTTTGAGGCGACTTTTGAGGCGACTTTTGAGGCGCCTTTTGAGGCGAATTTTGAGGCGCCTCAAAAGGGGGAGGCACGGGTGAACACAGGGGAGACGACAGGGGTGAAGACAGAACTGAAGACAGGGTTGCATGAAGGTATAGGGTAGAGGGCGCGCAACGCAGGAGACGGGAGTCGAAGGAGAGGGAACAGGAGGCAGTGGACAGCGGACACATGGGATTGCCTCATTGCTCGTCTCACAGTGCAGTTGGAACTTTACTTTGATGGAGAATGAGAACGCTTCAAGTCTGGTACATAAGTACTCACCCCATTCTTTGAGTCGACTCAAAAGTTGGTACATAAGCACTCACCCCGTCCCCGGCCACATAAGCCTGGTATCGCTTCAGGTTGACCAAGCACAGCGTGTATTGAGTCGCCTCACTTCGACCTTCCCCTTCACTTCCCTCCCCGCACTCACCTTCACCCCTTGCTCAGCCACGTACTTGTGCCCAGCAACGTACCTAGTTGAACACAAGTCCCACGAGCACAGCGCTTTGACTTTTGAGACGACTCAAAAGACACCTGAAAAGTCACCTTTTGAGTCGACTCAGAAGTCACCTCAGCCACGTACCTAGTTGGACACAAGTCCCACGAGCACGGCGCTTTCTGTCCTTCGTCCCACTCAAACACCACCCCAACACACTCGCTTCGTCCTTCCTCCTCCTCCCTGAATCAACCCTTGCCTAGCCGCATACGCCCGCCCGCTTGAATTTGAACACCAGCAAGGCACTGGTTGAGACGCCCTTCTTCCTCCCACCCCCTCACTTCCTCCCACCCCCTCACTTCCTCCCACCCCCTCACTTCCTCCCACCCCCTCACTTCTTCCCACCCCCTCACTTCCTCTCTCCACCACTCCCGTCTCTCACCCCTTGCCCGGCGGCGTACACCTGGTACAGCTTGAAGTTGAACACGGGCCCCACCAGCACAGCGCGTATTGATTCCCCACCTCCCCTCTCCCTCACCCACCCCTCCCCGCACTCACCCCTTGCCCAGCGGCGTACGCCTGGTACTGCTTCAGGTTGAACACGGGTCCCACCAGCGCGGCGCCAGGGAAGAACACGAACGACACAAACTCCACCACAGACGGCAGCCGCGCCAGCCTGTTGCTGTACATGCGGTGCTGCGCCTGGGGGGGGAGGAGGGGAACGGAGAGGCATGTGGGTGGCGTGTTGCATGTCCCGAAAGAGGCGTGCCAGCCTGTTGCTGTACATGCGGTGCTGCGCCTGGGGGGATGGGGATGGGGAAGGGAGAAGGATGTTGGTGGGAAGTTGCATGTCTCAAAAGAGGCACCGCAGCCTGTTGCTGTACATGCGGTGCTGCGCCTGGGGTTCGAGAGGGGGGTGGGAGTAGAAGAATCTGGGTGGAGTGTTGCGTGTATCCCGACGGAGCTGCGTCAGCCTGTTGCTGAGTCAGCCTGTTGCTGTACATGCGGTGCTGCGCCTGGGGAGATGGGCAGGCGCGTGGGAGGAGGAAGGGGAAAGTAGAGTCCGCATGCAGGCAGGCTGAAAAAGGCACAGATGGCACCTCGTCACAGTGTTACCATACCACAATCGCGGGACCCACTTTGTCTTGAGCAGCGCGCTATCCTGGTAGTCCAGGGCATGGCACAGCCCGTGACTTGGACTGTAAGCACCATAAGCGCTTGCAGCCTTGTTACTGGAAAAAAGGCTAGGCCTGGGCGTGCGTGACCAGCTTCAGCGCGTGCGGGGCTGTTACCTTGCTGCTACTGCTGTTAACGCTGTAACCGTTGTTACTCCGTTACCTTGTTACTGAAATCATATCTCTGCTGAGCATACTATCTTGTCCGGCAATGCTCCGTCCTGGTAGTCCATGGCACAGCCGCCGATCTTGAGCGTGATCACCATGAGCAGCCAGCCTTGTTACAATGTTACCACAATACCTTGTTACCTTGTTACCACCGCAGTGCATACCTTGTCGTCTGGCAGTGCGCCGTCCTGGTAGTCCATGGCACAGCCGCCGATCTTAAGTGTGAACACCATGAGCGTGCCCGTGAAGTGTTGGTGCAACCCTACGGTTTGCACTCGGCTTGTTGTTGTTGGTGCAACCCTACGGTTTGCACTCGGCTTGTTGTCCGTGTGCGTGAATGTGTGTGTGTATGGAATGGTATGAGGGCATGGGATAATATATATTTCATGCTTATAATTGTGTGTGAATGTTGAGTCATGATGTCGAGTGTGTGTGTCGAGTCAATAGCGAGTTATCGCTAGACGCGTGTTACGCGGTCGTTTGTGTCTCGCGGGCGGTTTCTATTTTGTCGTGCGCGGTTTCTATTTTGTCCTGTGTCGAACGTTCGGCGTGTCGCAGGTGTGTGCAGCAGACCCATCAAGAACTCAAGGATGAGTTTGTGATGAAGAGCCCGAGCCTTGGTGTCAAGCCTCAAGTGATTTCGAAGCTTGCCAAAAGGGTACACCTCAAGATATTGAAGATAGTTACATTACTTTGTGTAGTGTAACATTTCACTTGGTGTAGGCCCTAGTGAAGGGTAGTTTCGAGACCCTTCGTGGTTGGGGACAGTGTGGCACTGTTCCACATCACTGTACCTCGGCTCTTGGGGTTTGTAGGAGCTGGGAGTCATTCCCAACTCGTAACTCTTCCTATCTTGTGTTCTAAGACTATAGTGGCTGCCATAGTACCGTTCGTTCAAACCGACGCTGTGTCGTCAATTCTTTATCAAATCGTGCAATCTAAATTGCTAATTGTAGACGACGTAAAGACGCTCCAGATCCAATTTGAATCAAGTCATTTGCAGCTGTGAGCAGAACGCTATCAACGTTTGAAGCCGCTGTGCAGAAATCCGTCTGTGCTCTCTATCTTTCGTTTTAGGCACATTCAAGCCTATTGTGACTATAACAAGTGGTATCAGAGCCCCTTGGAGCAGTTTCGACAATGTCTGGACCTGAGGAAAGGGGTGGCAGAGGTGCTGGTGGCAGTGGAGAAGCTCAAGCTCAAGGCCAACCCCGTGATTCAGCCATGGCGCCCATGCAACCAAGTCTTGGCCCACCTAGGGATGAGCCTAGGGTGTTTGGGCTTGACAAGTTCAACGGTGACAACTTTGCTGAATGGTCCTTCAAGATGGAGAACATCTTTGACCACTATGACCTGCTGGAGGTGATGGAAGGAACGGAGAAGCGCCCCGAGAACGACCCGGAGAAGAGCCCGTGGGTGCGGAAGAGCGCACAAGGCTATCTCTTACTTGGGCAAGCGTTGGGGAGCAGTCAGATCCGTCACATCAAGCCATTCCAGCGTGAACCAGAGAAAGGACCAAAGGCATGGGCTGCTCTCAAGGGTGTACATGCTCCTGCAACAGCGGCGGTAGCGGTGGTGTTGGAACGGCAAATGGCGGCACTACGAATTGAAGAAGACGAAGCGGTTGAAGAAGGGGTGCAGAAATTCTTCGACTTGTTGACGCGGCTTGAGGGAGCTGATTTGAACTACAGTGAGCTCCAAAAGAAGACCAAGTTGCTGGCCTTACTCCCAGAGTCATGGTCCTCGCTCATCATCAACCTTAATCGCGACTTGCCCCGCCTCTCGCTTGAAGACGTGAAGCGAGCTATCCTTCAAGAGGATTTCCGCCGCCGTGAGTTGGCGAGTGCGGATGGCACTGGGGCAGCGAGCATCGGCCGTGGATATGGTCGAGGAAGAGGCAGAGGACGAGGGGGAGGAAGGTTTGGTGGCAGCAACTTCGGCGGAGGCCGCAGGAGTGGCGGTTACGGCAGCGACGACAAGAGCTACGGACGCGGTCGCGGCCGATTCGACGGCGAGTGTCACTATTGCCACAAGAGCGGACACATGTGGCGCGACTGCTACAAACTCCCTGATGGTTGGACCCCTGCTCAAGGCCAAGAGGGTAGAGGAGCAGGAGGAGGGAGAGGACGAGGCCGTGGAGGCCGTGGCGGTCGCGGTGGCGGAGCTGCAAACATGAAGAGCGGAGACAACGACAAGGACCCGAGCGACGATCGATACCCGGGTCTATTCTACTTCGTGTCGACGCAAGTACCGGCTGGTCCAGAGAAGGATGAAGGCTTTGAGGAGCCAGCAGCTGTGGGGAAGGTGACCCTACACCCCCTGGACTATTGGGTGATTGATAGTGGCGCTACCTATAGCATGACACCTCGCCCGGACTTGCTCACCGAACTCGAGCCGTCACCGGTGAAGCATGTCACATCGGCTTTGGGGCAGCGAGCAGAGGTGAAAGGCATGGGCAAGGCCATGTTCAAGGGTGCTGATGGGAAGATGGTGGGCCTCAAGAACGTGCTTTGGGTGCCCAGCCTTGCTGCAAACCTGATTTCCGTGCGGCGGTTGGCAAAGGCCGGCATGGAAACGAACTCGAAGGGAGCCAAGACCTACACCGCAAGGCTTGGCGATCGAATTCTTTGGGACCTTCATGAGGACAGGGATGTCTACAACGAGATGTGGCAGATCCCAGTGGACCCTATGCCTAAGGAGAGGCAAGTGGCAGCAAGCATCAGCACCAAGGATGGAGCGGTCGGTAGCGAAGATGGCGCGAACGGTCGCGCTAAGGAGAATGAGCTCAAGAAGAGCAAACCTGGAGGGACCAGCAAGTTCAGTGAACCTAAGGAGAGTGGTGCAGCAACCAAGGAGCAGCAAAAGGGTGAGGAGAACCCAGAGGCAGCAGCGGAGGAGGACTACGGAGAGAGTATGTGGGGCGCTATTGCGAGCGCGGCATTCTCCAATCCAACTTCGGGCACGGGGGAGTGTGATTGGCTCACCTTGCATCGGCGCATGGGGCATGTGGCCCTGCCCATCTTGCAGCAGCTAGTGAAGAATGAGATGGTTGCTGGCATACGTGTGAAGGGGGAGCACGATGAGGTGCTTGGCTGCCCGACGTGCATTCAAGCCAAGTTCACCCGGTTTCCGTTCCCTAGTTCGGAGGCAACGGCAAAGGCACCGCTTGATGAGGTGGTGATGGACGTGGTGGGCCCCCTGAAGCTTGGAGCTGCTGGAGCTGAGTATTTTCTCACCATTGTCGACGTCTACACCCGCATGACTTGGGTGTACGTGCTGGCCAAGAAGAGCGACGTGGCTGAAACGTTGAAGACGGATTGGTTCCCGATGGTGGAGCGGCAACAAGACCGTCTAGTCAAGTCAATCCGCACCGATCGAGGGGGAGAGTTCCTGAGCAAGGAGTTTGGGTTGTGGCTGAAGAAGAATGGTCTTCGGCACTCCCTCACCATGCCATACTCCCCTGCAATGAACGGCATCGCCGAGCGAGCGAACCGCACAATCACGGAGGCGGCACGCGGGTTGCTCATTGAAGCCGGGCTACCCGACTATTTCTGGCCTGATGCGGTGCGGAGCGCGTGTGTGGCCAAGAACAGAGCCTTGACTCATGTGGGAGCAGACAAATGGGTGCCCTATGTGGAGTGGCTAGGAAGGAAGCCAAAGGTGGATATGCTTCGGGTGTTCGGGTGCATGTGCATGGCGCTCGTGCCTAATCATCTTCGGCACAACAAGCTTGGTGCCAAGGCGGTGTGGGCCGTGCACTTGGGCATGGCTCAAAACAGCAAGGGATGGCTTCTTTGGGACCCATTCACCAAGAAGTTCTTGGTGAGCAGGGACTGCAAGTTCATGGAGAACTTCATGTACAAGGATTGGAAGGCGGAGAATGAGGCGAAGATAGGCGTGCGGTTTGGGGAGGTGAAGAGTTCCGGTTTGGAGCATGTCGAGCTGCCTTTGGAGCTGAGCAGCGGCAGCACAACCACAAGGCAATCCTCCCTTGTGAATGGGGGAGAGGAGGCCAATGATGCAGAGGAAGAAGAGGAGGAGGTGCAGCAAGTGAGCGAGCGTGCACCGTCACTCCCTTCCCGTACTACGAGTGCTCCACGGATTCGAGCCACACCGCAGCAACGCCAAGGCCTTCAAGTCCCTGCAGCTGAGGAGGAAGGAAGGGGGAAGAGGAGAGTTCAACCCCCTAATAGGCTGACCTATGATGCGCCGGGAAAGCAGGGCAAGACAGCCCTGGCCGGAGCGGCAATGATGGTCGGAGACGACGAGGAGAGTGACTACGAGGAGTGTGCCTTCGCGTTCTTCTCTCCGGTGGAGATGCCGGGAGAACCAGCAACTCTCAAGGAGGCTTTGGAGAGTAGTGATGCTGAGGAGTGGAAGAAGGCCATGGAGAGTGAGCTGAAGAGCATCGAGGAGAATGACACGTTTGAATTGATGGAGCTACCGGAGGGGCGTACGGCGATAACGTCCAAGTGGCTCTTCAAAATCAAGTCGGATGCCGACGGCAAGATCGAGCGCTACAAGTCTAGGCTTGTAGCCAAGGGGTACCAGCAGAAGGAGAAGGTGGACTTCAAGGAGCTGTTTGCCCCTGTGGTGAAGCCGACGACGCTGCGAACCCTATTCGCGGGAGCCGCCATCAAAGGATGGGTAGTAAAGCAAATGGACATCGTAACGGCATTCCTTAACGGCATCCTTGAGGAGGAGATTTTTATGGCGCAGCCAGAGGGGTTTGATGATGGTAGTGGCAGAGTGTGGAAGCTGAAGAAGGCCCTCTATGGGCTGAAGCAGGCCCCTAGGCAATGGTACATGAAGCTGCGCGAAGTGTTGGAGGGGATCGGCTTCACTCCCTCAACGGCCGATCACTCCTTGTTCATGCTTGGCGAGGGGGAGCAGAGGAGTTTCATGGTGGTTTATGTGGATGACATCCTCATTTTCTCACCCTCTTCTGACCTTGTGAAGGAGGTGATGCTGAAGCTTCAAGACAAGTTCAAGTGCAAGGCCCTTGGTGACGTGAGCTTCTACCTTGGGCTCCACATCGAACGAGATGTGGAGAAGCGGTGCATGCGGGTGCATCAACGAAAGTACCTGGAGGCATTGGCTGCCAACTTTGGGCAGAGTGAAGGCCATGTGGCTACACCCTTTCCCTCTGGGTTCAAGTGTGTGAAGGGACCAGAGGAGGAGAGCGTTGGTGAAGAGGAGAGGCGCCGATTTCACTCGTTGGTGGGCAGCCTCATGTATGCGGCGGTAAACACCCGACCGGACGTCGCGTTTGCTACCGGGCAGCTGGCTAGGGTTGTGCAATGCCCTAATGAGGAGCAGGTAGCAGCTGGAATGAGGGTGGCCAAGTATCTTGGCCAAACACCGACCGTTGGGCTGCAATACTCGGCGGCGGCACAAAGGCGCCAAAAGGGCGCGGATGGTGTTGAACCCGGGCGTTTGTTCCTCACCGCCTACTCGGATGCTTCATATGCATCAGAACCAGAGGACATGACAAGTGTGGGAGGCTTCATATGCTGTGTTGGTGGAGGCCCAACTGCTTGGGAGAGCAAGAAGCAGGTGGATCAAGCTTTGAGCTCGGTGGAGTCCGAGTACATGGCACTCTTCCGTGCCGTACGGGAGATTGTGTGGCAGCGGCGTTTGTTGGCTGAATTGGGGGAGGAGCAGCAAGGACCTACCCCACTGTACTGTGACAGCCAGGGTGCCATTGCTCTTGCTAAGAACCCTGTGTTGCATGGACTCACGAAGCACATGAGGGTGAAGTGGCATTGGACGAGGAGCATGGTAACCGCGGGTGAAGTTGAGTTGCGCTACGTGAAGACCACGGGGCAGCCGGCTGACATGATGACCAAGAGGCTGGTGGAGCAGCAGCATTGGAAGTGTTGCAAGCTGGCTGGGATGGCTCTGAACTGAGAGAGCAACATATCCTAAGGCCAACAATCCGAGGGGGAGTTTGTTGGTGCAACCCTACGGTTTGCACTCGGCTTGTTGTCCGTGTGCGTGAATGTGTGTGTGTATGGAATTGATATGAGGGCATGGGATAATATATATTTCATGCTTATAATTGTGTGTGAATGTTGAGTCATGATGTCGAGTGTGTGTGTCGAGTCAATAGCGAGTTATCGCTAGACGCGTGTTACGCGGTCGTTTGTGTCTCGCGGGCGGTTTCTATTTTGTCGTGCGCGGTTTCTATTTTGTCCTGTGTCGAACGTTCGGCGTGTCGCAGGTGTGTGCAGCAGACCCATCAAGAACTCAAGGATGAGTTTGTGATGAAGAGCCCGAGCCTTGGTGTCAAGCCTCAAGTGATTTCGAAGCTTGCCAAAAGGGTACACCTCAAGATATTGAAGATAGTTACATTACTTTGTGTAGTGTAACATTTCACTTGGTGTAGGCCCTAGTGAAGGGTAGTTTCGAGACCCTTCGTGGTTGGGGACAGTGTGGCACTGTTCCACATCACTGTACCTCGGCTCTTGGGGTTTGTAGGAGCTGGGAGTCATTCCCAACTCGTAACTCTTCCTATCTTGTGTTCTAAGACTATAGTGGCTGCCATAGTACCGTTCGTTCAAACCGACGCTGTGTCGTCAATTCTTTATCAAATCGTGCAATCTAAATTGCTAATTGTAGACGACGTAAAGACGCTCCAGATCCAATTTGAATCAAGTCATTTGCAGCTGTGAGCAGAACGCTATCAACGTTTGAAGCCGCTGTGCAGAAATCCGTCTGTGCTCTCTATCTTTCGTTTTAGGCACATTCAAGCCTATTGTGACTATAACAAGTGGTATCAGAGCCTTGGAGCAGTTTCGACAATGTCTGGACCTGAGGAAAGGGGTGGCAGAGGTGCTGGTGGCAGTGGAGAAGCTCAAGCTCAAGGCCAACCCCGTGATTCAGCCATGGCGCCCATGCAACCAAGTCTTGGCCCACCTAGGGATGAGCCTAGGGTGTTTGGGCTTGACAAGTTCAACGGTGACAACTTTGCTGAATGGTCCTTCAAGATGGAGAACATTTTTGACCACTATGACCTGCTGGAGGTGATGGAAGGAACGGAGAAGCGCCCCGAGAACGACCCGGAGAAGAGCCCGTGGGTGCGGAAGAGCGCACAAGGCTATCTCTTACTTGGGCAAGCGTTGGGGAGCAGTCAGATCCGTCACATCAAGCCATTCCAGCGTGAACCAGAGAAAGGACCAAAGGCATGGGCTGCTCTCAAGGGTGTACATGCTCCTGCAACAGCGGCGGTAGCGGTGGTGTTGGAACGGCAAATGGCGGCACTACGAATTGAAGACGAAGCGGTTGAAGAAAGGGTGCAGAAATTCTTCGACTTGTTGACGCGGCTTGAGGGAGCTGATTTGAACTACAGTGAGCTCCAAAAGAAGACCAAGTTGCTGGCCTTACTCCCAGAGTCATGGTCCTCGCTCATCATCAACCTTAATCGCGACTTGCCCCGCCTCTCGCTTGAAGACGTGAAGCGAGCTATCCTTCAAGAGGATTTCCGCCGCCGTGAGTTGGCGAGTGCGGATGGCGCTGGGGCAGCGAGCATCGGCCGTGGATATGGTCGAGGAAGAGGCAGAGGACGAGGGGGAGGAAGGTTTGGTGGCAGCAACTTCGGCGGAGGCCGCAGGAGTGGCGGTTACGGCAGCGACGACAAGAGCTACGGACGCGGTCGCGGCCGATTCGACGGCGAGTGTCACTATTGCCACAAGAGCGGACACATGTGGCGCGACTGCTACAAACTCCCTGATGGTTGGACCCCTGCTCAAGACCAAGAGGGTAGAGGAGCAGGAGGAGGGAGAGGACGAGGCCGTGGAGGCCGTGGCGGTCGCGGTGGCGGAGCTGCAAACATGAAGAGCGGAGACAACGACAAGGACCCGAGCGACGATCGATACCCGGGTCTATTCTACTTCGTGTCGACGCAAGTACCGGCTGGTCCAGAGAAGGATGAAGGCTTTGAGGAGCCAGCAGCTGTGGGGAAGGTGACCCTACACCCCCTGGACTATTGGGTGATTGATAGTGGCGCTACCTATAGCATGACACCTCGCCCGGACTTGCTCACCGAACTCGAGCCGTCACCGGTGAAGCATGTCACATCGGCTTTGGGGCAGCGAGCAGAGGTGAAAGGCATGGGCAAGGCCATGTTCAAGGGTGCTGATGGGAAGATGGTGGGCCTCAAGAACGTGCTTTGGGTGCCCAGCCTTGCTGCAAACCTGATTTCCGTGCGGCGGTTGGCAAAGGCCGGCATGGACACGAACTCGAAGGGAGCCAAGACCTACACCGCAAGGCTTGGCGATCGAATTCTTTGGGACCTTCATGAGGACAGGGATGTCTACAACGAGATGTGGCAGATCCCAGTGGTCCCTATGCCTAAGGAGAGGCAAGTGGCAGCAAGCATCAGCACCAAGGATGGAGCGGTCGGTAGCGACGATGGCGCGAACGGTCGCGCTAAGGAGAATGAGCTCAAGAAGAGCAAACCTGGAGGGACCAGCAAGTTCAGTGAACCTAAGGAGAGTGGTGCAGCAACCAAGGAGCAGCAAAAGGGTGAGGAGAACCCAGAGGCAGCAGCGGAGGAGGACTACGGAGAGAGTATGTGGGGCGCTATTGCGAGCGCGGCATTCTCCAATCCAACTTCGGCTACGGGGGAGTGTGATTGGCCACCTTGCATCGGCGCATGGGGCATGTGGCCCTGCCCATCTTGCAGCAGCTAGTGAAGAATGAGATGGTTGCTGGCATACGTGTGAAGGGGGAGCCCGATGAGGTGCTTGGCTGCCCGACGTGCATTCAAGCCAAGTTCACCCGGTTTCCGTTCCCTAGTTCGGAGGCAACGGCAAAGGCACCGCTTGATGAGGTGGTGATGGACGTGGTGGGCCCCCTGAAGCTTGGAGCTGCTGGAGCTGAGTATTTTCTCACCATTGTCGACGTCTACACCCGCATGACTTGGGTGTACGTGCTGGCCAAGAAGAGCGACGTGGCTGAAACGTTGAAGATGGATTGGTTCCCGATGGTGGAGCGGCAACAAGACCGTCTAGTCAAGTCAATCCGCACCGATCGAGGGGGAGAGTTCCTGAGCAAGGAGTTTGGGTTGTGGCTGAAGAAGAATGGTATTCGGCACTCCCTCACCATGCCATACTCCCCTGCAATGAACGGCATCGCCGAGCGAGCGAACCGCACAATCACGGAGGCGGCACGCGGGTTGCTCATTGAAGCCGGGCTACCCGACTATTTCTGGCCTGATGCGGTGCGGAGCGCGTGTGTGGCCAAGAACAGAGCCTTGACTCATGTGGGAGCAGACAAATGGGTGCCCTATGTGGAGTGGCTAGGAAGGAAGCCAAAGGTGGATATGCTTCGGGTGTTCGGGTGCATGTGCATGGCGCTCGTGCCTAAGCATCTTCGGCACAACAAGCTTGGTGCCAAGGCGGTGTGGGCCGTGCACTTGGGCATGGCTCAAAACAGCAAGGGATGGCTTCTTTGGGACCCATTCACCAAGAAGTTCTTGGTGAGCAGGGACTGCAAGTTCATGGAGAACTTCATGTACAAGGATTGGAAGGCGGAGAATGAGGCGAAGATAGGCGTGCGGTTTGGGGAGGTGAAGAGTTCCGGTTTGGAGCATGTGGAGCTGCCTTTGGAGCTGAGCAGTGGCAGCACAACCACAAGGCAATCCTCCCTTGTGAATGGGGGAGAGGAGGCCAATGATGCAGAGGAAGAAGGGGAGGAGGTGCAGCAAGTGAGCGAGCGTGCACCGTCACTCCCTTCCCGTACTACGAGTGCTCCACGGATTCGAGCCACACCGCAGCAACGCCAAGGCCTTCAAGTCCCTGCAGCTGAGGAGGAAGGAAGGGGGAAGAGGAGAGTTCAACCCCCTAATAGGCTGACCTATGATGCGCCGGGAAAGCAGGGCAAAAGCCCTGGCCGGAGCGGCAATGATGGTCGGAGACGACGAGGAGAGTGACTACGAGGAGTGTGCCTTCGCGTTCTTCTCTCCGGTGGAGATGCCGGGAGAACCAGCAACTCTCAAGGAGGCTTTGGAGAGTAGTGATGCTGAGGAGTGGAAGAAGGCCATGGAGAGTGAGCTGAAGAGCATCGAGGAGAATGACACGTTTGAATTGGTGGAGCTACCGGAGGGGCGTACGGCGATAACGTCCAAGTGGCTCTTCAAAATCAAGTCGGATGCCGACGGCAAGATCGAGCGCTACAAGTCTAGGCTTGTAGCCAAGGGGAACCAGCAGAAGGAGAAGGTGGATTTCAAGGAGCTGTTTGCCCTTGTGGTGAAGCCGACGACGCTGCGAACCCTATTCGCGGGAGCCGCCATCAAAGGATGGGTAGTAAAGCAAATGGACATCGTAACGGCATTCCTTAACGGCATCCTTGAGGAGGAGATTTTTATGGCGCAGCCAGAGGGGTTTGATGATGGTAGTGGCAGAGTGTGGAAGCTGAAGAAGGCCCTCTATGGGCTGAAGCAGGCCCCTAGGCAATGGTACATGAAGCTGCGCGAAGTGTTGGAGGGGATCGGCTTCACTCCCTCAACGGCCGATCACTCCTTGTTCATGCTTGGCGAGGGGGAGCAGAGGAGTTTCATGGTGGTTTATGTGGATGACATCCTCATTTTCTCACCCTCTTCTGACCTTGTGAAGGAGGTGATGCTGAAGCTTCAAGACAAGTTCAAGTGCAAGGCCCTTGGTGACATGAGCTTCTACCTTGGGCTCCACATCGAACGAGATGTGGAGAAGCGGTGCATGCGGGTGCATCAACGAAAGTACCTGGAGGCATTGGCTGCCAACTTTGGGCAGAGTGAAGGCCATGTGGCTACACCCTTTCCCTCTGGGTTCAAGTGTGTGAAGGGACCAGAGGAGGAGAGCGTTGGTGAAGAGGAGAGGCGCCGATTTCACTCGTTGGTGGGCAGCCTCATGTATGCGGCGGTAAACACCCGACCGGACGTCGCGTTTGCTACCGGGCAGCTGGCTAGGGTTGTGCAATGCCCTAATGAGGAGCAGGTAGCAGCTGGAATGAGGGTGGCCAAGTATCTTGGCCAAACACCGACCGTTGGGCTGCAATACTCGGCGGCGGCACAAAGGCGCCAAAAGGGCGCGGATGGTGTTGGACCCGGGCGTTTGTTCCTCACCGCCTACTCGGATGCTTCATATGCATCAGAACCAGAGGACATGACAAGTGTGGGAGGCTTCATATGCTGTGTTGGTGGAGGCCCAACTGCTTGGGAGAGCAAGAAGCAGGTTGACCAAGCTTTGAGCTCGGTGGAGTCCGAGTACATGGCACTCTTCCGTGCCGTACGGGAGATTGTGTGGCAGCGGCGTTTGTTGGCTGAATTGGGGGAGGAGCAGCAAGGACCTACCCCACTGTACTGTGACAGCCAGGGTGCCATTGCTCTTGCTAAGAACCCTGTGTTGCATGGACTCACGAAGCACATGAGGGTGAAGTGGCATTGGACGAGGAGCATGGAAACCGCGGGTGAAGTTGAGTTGCGCTACGTGAAGACCACGGGGCAGCCGGCTGACATGATGACCAAGAGGCTGGTGGAGCAGCAGCATTGGAAGTGTTGCAAGCTGGCTGGGATGGCTCTGAACTGAGAGAGCAACATATCCTAAGGCCAACAATCCGAGGGGGAGTTTGTTGGTGCAACCCTACGGTTTGCACTCGGCTTGTTGTCCGTGTGCGTGAATGTGTGTGTGTATGGAATGGTATGAGGGCATGGGATAATATATATTTCATGCTTATAATTGGGTGTGAATGTTGAGTCATGATGTCGAGTGTGTGTGTCGAGTCAATAGCGAGTTATCGCTAGACGCGTGTTACGCGGTCGTTTGTGTCTCGTGCGCGGTTTCTATTTTGTCCTGTGTCGAACGTTCGGCGTGTCGCAGGTGTGTGCAGCAGACCCATCAAGAACTCAAGGATGAGTTTGTGATGAAGAGCCCGAGCCTTGGTGTCAAGCCTCAAGTGATTTCGAAGCTTGCCAAAAAGGGTACACCTCAAGATATTGAAGATAGTTACATTACTTTGTGTAGTGTAACATTTCACTTGGTGTAGGCCCTAGTGAAGGGTAGTTTCGAGACCCTTCGTGGTTGGGGACAGTGTGGCACTGTTCCACATCACTGTACCTCGGCTCTTGGGGTTTGTAGGAGCTGGGAGTCATTCCCAACTCGTAACTCTTCCTATCTTGTGTTCTAAGACTATAGTGGCTGCCATAGTACCGTTCGTTCAAACCAACGCTGTGTCGTCAATTCTTTATCAAATCGTGCAATCTAAATTGCTAATTGTAGACGACGTGAAGACGCTCCAGATCCAATTTGAATCAAGTCATTTGCAGCTGTGAGCAGAACGCTATCAACGTTTGAAGCCGCTGTGCAGAAATCCGTCTGTGCTCTCTATCTTTCGTTTTAGGCACATTCAAGCCTATTGTGACTATAACAAGTGGTATCAGAGCCTTGGAGCAGTTTCGACAATGTCTGGACCTGAGGAAAGGGGTGGCAGAGGTGCTGGTGGCAGTGGAGAAGCTCAAGCTCAAGGCCAACCCCGTGATTCAGCCATGGCGCCCATGCAACCAAGTCTTGGCCCACCTAGGGATGAGCCTAGGGTGTTTGGGCTTGACAAGTTCAACGGTGACAACTTTGCTGAATGGTCCTTCAAGATGGAGAACATTTTTGACCACTATGACCTGCTGGAGGTGATGGAAGGAACGGAGAAGCGCCCCGAGAACGACCCGGAGAAGAGCCCGTGGGTGCGGAAGAGCGCACAAGGCTATCTCTTACTTGGGCAAGCGTTGGGGAGCAGTCAGATCCGTCACATCAAGCCATTCCAGCGTGAACCAGAGAAAGGACCAAAGGCATGGGCTGCTCTCAAGGGTGTACATGCTCCTGCAACAGCAGCGGTAGCGGTGGTGTTGGAACGGCAAATGGCGGCACTACGAATTGAAGACGAAGCGGTTGAAGAAAGGGTGCAGAAATTCTTCGACTTGTTGACGCGGCTTGAGGGAGCTGATTTGAACTACAGTGAGCTCCAAAAGAAGACCAAGTTGCTGGCCTTACTCCCAGAGTCATGGTCCTCGCTCATCATCAACCTTAATCGCGACTTGCCCCGCCTCTCGCTTGAAGACGTGAAGCGAGCTATCCTTCAAGAGGATTTCCGCCGCCGTGAGTTGGCGAGTGCGGATGGCGCTGGGGCAGCGAGCATCGGCCGTGGATATGGTCGAGGAAGAGGCAGAGGACGAGGGGGAGGAAGGTTTGGTGGCAGCAACTTCGGCGGAGGCCGCAGGAGTGGCGGTTACGGCAGCGACGACAAGAGCTACGGACGCGGTCGCGGCCGATTCGACGGCGAGTGTCACTATTGCCACAAGAGCGGACACATGTGGCGCGACTGCTACAAACTCCCTGATGGTTGGACCCCTGCTCAAGACCAAGAGGGTAGAGGAGCAGGAGGAGGGAGAGGACGAGGCCGTGGAGGCCGTGGCGGTCGCGGTGGCGGAGCTGCAAACATGAAGAGCGGAGACAACGACAAGGACCCGAGCGACGATCGATACCCGGGTCTATTCTACTTCGTGTCGACGCAAGTACCGGCTGGTCCAGAGAAGGATGAAGGCTTTGAGGAGCCAGCAGCTGTGGGGAAGGTGACCCTACACCCCCTGGACTATTGGGTGATTGATAGTGGCGCTACCTATAGCATGACACCTCGCCCGGACTTGCTCACCGAACTCGAGCCGTCACCGGTGAAGCATGTCACATCGGCTTTGGGGCAGCGAGCAGAGGTGAAAGGCATGGGCAAGGCCATGTTCAAGGGTGCTGATGGGAAGATGGTGGGCCTCAAGAACGTGCTTTGGGTGCCCAGCCTTGCTGCAAACCTGATTTCCGTGCGGCGGTTGGCAAAGGCCGGCATGGACACGAACTCGAAGGGAGCCAAGACCTACACCGCAAGGCTTGGCGATCGAATTCTTTGGGACCTTCATGAGGACAGGGATGTCTACAACGAGATGTGGCAGATCCCAGTGGTCCCTATGCCTAAGGAGAGGCAAGTGGCAGCAAGCATCAGCACCAAGGATGGAGCGGTCGGTAGCGACGATGGCGCGAACGGTCGCGCTAAGGAGAATGAGCTCAAGAAGAGCAAACCTGGAGGGACCAGCAAGTTCAGTGAACCTAAGGAGAGTGGTGCAGCAACCAAGGAGCAGCAAAAGGGTGAGGAGAACCCAGAGGCAGCAGCGGAGGAGGACTACGGAGAGAGTATGTGGGGCGCTATTGCGAGCGCGGCATTCTCCAATCCAACTTCGGCTACGGGGGAGTGTGATTGGCCACCTTGCATCGGCGCATGGGGCATGTGGCCCTGCCCATCTTGCAGCAGCTAGTGAAGAATGAGATGGTTGCTGGCATACGTGTGAAGGGGGAGCCCGATGAGGTGCTTGGCTGCCCGACGTGCATTCAAGCCAAGTTCACCCGGTTTCCGTTCCCTAGTTCGGAGGCAACGGCAAAGGCACCGCTTGATGAGGTGGTGATGGACGTGGTGGGCCCCCTGAAGCTTGGAGCTGCTGGAGCTGAGTATTTTCTCACCATTGTCGACGTCTACACCCGCATGACTTGGGTGTACGTGCTGGCCAAGAAGAGCGACGTGGCTGAAACGTTGAAGATGGATTGGTTCCCGATGGTGGAGCGGCAACAAGACCGTCTAGTCAAGTCAATCCGCACCGATCGAGGGGGAGAGTTCCTGAGCAAGGAGTTTGGGTTGTGGCTGAAGAAGAATGGTATTCGGCACTCCCTCACCATGCCATACTCCCCTGCAATGAACGGCATCGCCGAGCGAGCGAACCGCACAATCACGGAGGCGGCACGCGGGTTGCTCATTGAAGCCGGGCTACCCGACTATTTCTGGCCTGATGCGGTGCGGAGCGCGTGTGTGGCCAAGAACAGAGCCTTGACTCATGTGGGAGCAGACAAATGGGTGCCCTATGTGGAGTGGCTAGGAAGGAAGCCAAAGGTGGATATGCTTCGGGTGTTCGGGTGCATGTGCATGGCGCTCGTGCCTAAGCATCTTCGGCACAACAAGCTTGGTGCCAAGGCGGTGTGGGCCGTGCACTTGGGCATGGCTCAAAACAGCAAGGGATGGCTTCTTTGGGACCCATTCACCAAGAAGTTCTTGGTGAGCAGGGACTGCAAGTTCATGGAGAACTTCATGTACAAGGATTGGAAGGCGGAGAATGAGGCGAAGATAGGCGTGCGGTTTGGGGAGGTGAAGAGTTCCGGTTTGGAGCATGTGGAGCTGCCTTTGGAGCTGAGCAGCGGCAGCACAACCACAAGGCAATCCTCCCTTGTGAATGGGGGAGAGGAGGCCAATGATGCAGAGGAAGAAGAGGAGGAGGTGCAGCAAGTGAGCGAGCGTGCACCGTCACTCCCTTCCCGTACTACGAGTGCTCCACGGATTCGAGCCACACCGCAGCAACGCCAAGGCCTTCAAGTCCCTGCAGCTGAGGAGGAAGGAAGGGGGAAGAGGAGAGTTCAACCCCCTAATAGGCTGACCTATGATGCGCCGGGAAAGCAGGGCAAAAGCCCTGGCCGGAGCGGCAATGATGGTCGGAGACGACGAGGAGAGTGACTACGAGGAGTGTGCCTTCGCGTTCTTCTCTCCGGTGGAGATGCCGGGAGAACCAGCAACTCTCAAGGAGGCTTTGGAGAGTAGTGATGCTGAGGAGTGGAAGAAGGCCATGGAGAGTGAGCTGAAGAGCATCGAGGAGAATGACACGTTTGAATTGGTGGAGCTACCGGAGGGGCGTACGGCGATAACGTCCAAGTGGCTCTTCAAAATCAAGTCGGATGCCGACGGCAAGATCGAGCGCTACAAGTCTAGGCTTGTAGCCAAGGGGAACCAGCAGAAGGAGAAGGTGGACTTCAAGGAGCTGTTTGCCCCTGTGGTGAAGCCGACGACGCTGCGAACCCTATTCGCGGGAGCCGCCATCAAAGGATGGGTAGTAAAGCAAATGGACATCGTAACGGCATTCCTTAACGGCATCCTTGAGGAGGAGATTTTTATGGCGCAGCCAGAGGGGTTTGATGATGGTAGTGGCAGAGTGTGGAAGCTGAAGAAGGCCCTCTATGGGCTGAAGCAGGCCCCTAGGCAATGGTACATGAAGCTGCGCGAAGTGTTGGAGGGGATCGGCTTCACTCCCTCAACGGCCGATCACTCCTTGTTCATGCTTGGCGAGGGGGAGCAGAGGAGTTTCATGGTGGTTTATGTGGATGACATCCTCATTTTCTCACCCTCTTCTGACCTTGTGAAGGAGGTGATGCTGAAGCTTCAAGACAAGTTCAAGTGCAAGGCCCTTGGTGACATGAGCTTCTACCTTGGGCTCCACATCGAACGAGATGTGGAGAAGCGGTGCATGCGGGTGCATCAACGAAAGTACCTGGAGGCATTGGCTGCCAACTTTGGGCAGAGTGAAGGCCATGTGGCTACACCCTTTCCCTCTGGGTTCAAGTGTGTGAAGGGACCAGAGGAGGAGAGCGTTGGTGAAGAGGAGAGGCGCCGATTTCACTCGTTGGTGGGCAGCCTCATGTATGCGGCGGTAAACACCCGACCGGACGTCGCGTTTGCTACCGGGCAGCTGGCTAGGGTTGTGCAATGCCCTAATGAGGAGCAGGTAGCAGCTGGAATGAGGGTGGCCAAGTATCTTGGCCAAACACCGACCGTTGGGCTGCAATACTCGGCGGCGGCACAAAGGCGCCAAAAGGGCGCGGATGGTGTTGGACCCGGGCGTTTGTTCCTCACCGCCTACTCGGATGCTTCATATGCATCAGAACCAGAGGACATGACAAGTGTGGGAGGCTTCATATGCTGTGTTGGTGGAGGCCCAACTGCTTGGGAGAGCAAGAAGCAGGTTGACCAAGCTTTGAGCTCGGTGGAGTCCGAGTACATGGCACTCTTCCGTGCCGTACGGGAGATTGTGTGGCAGCGGCGTTTGTTGGCTGAATTGGGGGAGGAGCAGCAAGGACCTACCCCACTGTACTGTGACAGCCAGGGTGCCATTGCTCTTGCTAAGAACCCTGTGTTGCATGGACTCACGAAGCACATGAGGGTGAAGTGGCATTGGACGAGGAGCATGGAAACCGCGGGTGAAGTTGAGTTGCGCTACGTGAAGACCACGGGGCAGCCGGCTGACATGATGACCAAGAGGCTGGTGGAGCAGCAGCATTGGAAGTGTTGCAAGCTGGCTGGGATGGCTCTGAACTGAGAGAGCAACATATCCTAAGGCCAACAATCCGAGGGGGAGTTTGTTGGTGCAACCCTACGGTTTGCACTCGGCTTGTTGTCCGTGTGCGTGAATGTGTGTGTGTATGGAATGGTATGAGGGCATGGGATAATATATATTTCATGCTTATAATTGGGTGTGAATGTTGAGTCATGATGTCGAGTGTGTGTGTCGAGTCAATAGCGAGTTATCGCTAGACGCGTGTTACGCGGTCGTTTGTGTCTCGTGCGCGGTTTCTATTTTGTCCTGTGTCGAACGTTCGGCGTGTCGCAGGTGTGTGCAGCAGACCCATCAAGAACTCAAGGATGAGTTTGTGATGAAGAGCCCGAGCCTTGGTGTCAAGCCTCAAGTGATTTCGAAGCTTGCCAAAAAGGGTACACCTCAAGATATTGAAGATAGTTACATTACTTTGTGTAGTGTAACATTTCACTTGGTGTAGGCCCTAGTGAAGGGTAGTTTCGAGACCCTTCGTGGTTGGGGACAGTGTGGTACTGTTCCACATCACTGTACCTCGGCTCTTGGGGTTTGTAGGAGCTGGGAGTCATTCCCAACTCGTAACTCTTCCTATCTTGTGTTCTAAGACTATAGTGGCTGCCATAGTACCGTTCGTTCAAACCGACGCTGTGTCGTCAATTCTTTATCAAATCGTGCAATCTAAATTGCTAATTGTAGACGACGTGAAGACGCTCCAGATCCAATTTGAATCAAGTCATTTGCAGCTGTGAGCAGAACGCT
Organism: Closterium sp. Naga37s-1; assembly: GCA_947471745.1. Lineage (NCBI taxonomy): Eukaryota > Viridiplantae > Streptophyta > Zygnematophyceae > Desmidiales > Closteriaceae > Closterium > Closterium sp. Naga37s-1. The sequence goes on along the minus strand of CANJKZ010000008.1, from coordinate 3,787,938 downwards.
ATCAACGTTTGAAGCCGCTGTGCAGAAATCCGTCTGTGCTCTCTATCTTTCGTTTTAGGCACATTCAAGCCTATTGTGACTATAACAAGTGGTATCAGAGCCTTGGAGCAGTTTCGACAATGTCTGGACCTGAGGAAAGGGGTGGCAGAGGTGCTGGTGGCAGTGGAGAAGCTCAAGCTCAAGGCCAACCCCGTGATTCAGCCATGGCGCCCATGCAACCAAGTCTTGGCCCACCTAGGGATGAGCCTAGGGTGTTTGGGCTTGACAAGTTCAACGGTGACAACTTTGCTGAATGGTCCTTCAAGATGGAGAACATTTTTGACCACTATGACCTGCTGGAGGTGATGGAAGGAACGGAGAAGCGCCCCGAGAACGACCCGGAGAAGAGCCCGTGGGTGCGGAAGAGCGCACAAGGCTATCTCTTACTTGGGCAAGCGTTGGGGAGCAGTCAGATCCGTCACATCAAGCCATTCCAGCGTGAACCAGAGAAAGGACCAAAGGCATGGGCTGCTCTCAAGGGTGTACATGCTCCTGCAACAGCGGCGGTAGCGGTGGTGTTGGAACGGCAAATGGCGGCACTACGAATTGAAGACGAAGCGGTTGAAGAAAGGGTGCAGAAATTCTTCGACTTGTTGACGCGGCTTGAGGGAGCTGATTTGAACTACAGTGAGCTCCAAAAGAAGACCAAGTTGCTGGCCTTACTCCCAGAGTCATGGTCCTCGCTCATCATCAACCTTAATCGCGACTTGCCCCGCCTCTCGCTTGAAGACGTGAAGCGAGCTATCCTTCAAGAGGATTTCCGCCGCCGTGAGTTGGCGAGTGCGGATGGCGCTGGGGCAGCGAGCATCGGCCGTGGATATGGTCGAGGAAGAGGCAGAGGACGAGGGGGAGGAAGGTTTGGTGGCAGCAACTTCGGCGGAGGCCGCAGGAGTGGCGGTTACGGCAGCGACGACAAGAGCTACGGACGCGGTCGCGGCCGATTCGACGGCGAGTGTCACTATTGCCACAAGAGCGGACACATGTGGCGCGACTGCTACAAACTCCCTGATGGTTGGACCCCTGCTCAAGACCAAGAGGGTAGAGGAGCAGGAGGAGGGAGAGGACGAGGCCGTGGAGGCCGTGGCGGTCGCGGTGGCGGAGCTGCAAACATGAAGAGCGGAGACAACGACAAGGACCCGAGCGACGATCGATACCCGGGTCTATTCTACTTCGTGTCGACGCAAGTACCGGCTGGTCCAGAGAAGGATGAAGGCTTTGAGGAGCCAGCAGCTGTGGGGAAGGTGACCCTACACCCCCTGGACTATTGGGTGATTGATAGTGGCGCTACCTATAGCATGACACCTCGCCCGGACTTGCTCACCGAACTCGAGCCGTCACCGGTGAAGCATGTCACATCGGCTTTGGGGCAGCGAGCAGAGGTGAAAGGCATGGGCAAGGCCATGTTCAAGGGTGCTGATGGGAAGATGGTGGGCCTCAAGAACGTGCTTTGGGTGCCCAGCCTTGCTGCAAACCTGATTTCCGTGCGGCGGTTGGCAAAGGCCGGCATGGACACGAACTCGAAGGGAGCCAAGACCTACACCGCAAGGCTTGGCGATCGAATTCTTTGGGACCTTCATGAGGACAGGGATGTCTACAACGAGATGTGGCAGATCCCAGTGGTCCCTATGCCTAAGGAGAGGCAAGTGGCAGCAAGCATCAGCACCAAGGATGGAGCGGTCGGTAGCGACGATGGCGCGAACGGTCGCGCTAAGGAGAATGAGCTCAAGAAGAGCAAACCTGGAGGGACCAGCAAGTTCAGTGAACCTAAGGAGAGTGGTGCAGCAACCAAGGAGCAGCAAAAGGGTGAGGAGAACCCAGAGGCAGCAGCGGAGGAGGACTACGGAGAGAGTATGTGGGGCGCTATTGCGAGCGCGGCATTCTCCAATCCAACTTCGGCTACGGGGGAGTGTGATTGGCCACCTTGCATCGGCGCATGGGGCATGTGGCCCTGCCCATCTTGCAGCAGCTAGTGAAGAATGAGATGGTTGCTGGCATACGTGTGAAGGGGGAGCCCGATGAGGTGCTTGGCTGCCCGACGTGCATTCAAGCCAAGTTCACCCGGTTTCCGTTCCCTAGTTCGGAGGCAACGGCAAAGGCACCGCTTGATGAGGTGGTGATGGACGTGGTGGGCCCCCTGAAGCTTGGAGCTGCTGGAGCTGAGTATTTTCTCACCATTGTCGACGTCTACACCCGCATGACTTGGGTGTACGTGCTGGCCAAGAAGAGCGACGTGGCTGAAACGTTGAAGATGGATTGGTTCCCGATGGTGGAGCGGCAACAAGACCGTCTAGTCAAGTCAATCCGCACCGATCGAGGGGGAGAGTTCCTGAGCAAGGAGTTTGGGTTGTGGCTGAAGAAGAATGGTATTCGGCACTCCCTCACCATGCCATACTCCCCTGCAATGAACGGCATCGCCGAGCGAGCGAACCGCACAATCACGGAGGCGGCACGCGGGTTGCTCATTGAAGCCGGGCTACCCGACTATTTCTGGCCTGATGCGGTGCGGAGCGCGTGTGTGGCCAAGAACAGAGCCTTGACTCATGTGGGAGCAGACAAATGGGTGCCCTATGTGGAGTGGCTAGGAAGGAAGCCAAAGGTGGATATGCTTCGGGTGTTCGGGTGCATGTGCATGGCGCTCGTGCCTAAGCATCTTCGGCACAACAAGCTTGGTGCCAAGGCGGTGTGGGCCGTGCACTTGGGCATGGCTCAAAACAGCAAGGGATGGCTTCTTTGGGACCCATTCACCAAGAAGTTCTTGGTGAGCAGGGACTGCAAGTTCATGGAGAACTTCATGTACAAGGATTGGAAGGCGGAGAATGAGGCGAAGATAGGCGTGCGGTTTGGGGAGGTGAAGAGTTCCGGTTTGGAGCATGTGGAGCTGCCTTTGGAGCTGAGCAGCGGCAGCACAACCACAAGGCAATCCTCCCTTGTGAATGGGGGAGAGGAGGCCAATGATGCAGAGGAAGAAGAGGAGGAGGTGCAGCAAGTGAGCGAGCGTGCACCGTCACTCCCTTCCCGTACTACGAGTGCTCCACGGATTCGAGCCACACCGCAGCAACGCCAAGGCCTTCAAGTCCCTGCAGCTGAGGAGGAAGGAAGGGGGAAGAGGAGAGTTCAACCCCCTAATAGGCTGACCTATGATGCGCCGGGAAAGCAGGGCAAAAGCCCTGGCCGGAGCGGCAATGATGGTCGGAGACGACGAGGAGAGTGACTACGAGGAGTGTGCCTTCGCGTTCTTCTCTCCGGTGGAGATGCCGGGAGAACCAGCAACTCTCAAGGAGGCTTTGGAGAGTAGTGATGCTGAGGAGTGGAAGAAGGCCATGGAGAGTGAGCTGAAGAGCATCGAGGAGAATGACACGTTTGAATTGGTGGAGCTACCGGAGGGGCGTACGGCGATAACGTCCAAGTGGCTCTTCAAAATCAAGTCGGATGCCGACGGCAAGATCGAGCGCTACAAGTCTAGGCTTGTAGCCAAGGGGAACCAGCAGAAGGAGAAGGTGGACTTCAAGGAGCTGTTTGCCCCTGTGGTGAAGCCGACGACGCTGCGAACCCTATTCGCGGGAGCCGCCATCAAAGGATGGGTAGTAAAGCAAATGGACATCGTAACGGCATTCCTTAACGGCATCCTTGAGGAGGAGATTTTTATGGCGCAGCCAGAGGGGTTTGATGATGGTAGTGGCAGAGTGTGGAAGCTGAAGAAGGCCCTCTATGGGCTGAAGCAGGCCCCTAGGCAATGGTACATGAAGCTGCGCGAAGTGTTGGAGGGGATCGGCTTCACTCCCTCAACGGCCGATCACTCCTTGTTCATGCTTGGCGAGGGGGAGCAGAGGAGTTTCATGGTGGTTTATGTGGATGACATCCTCATTTTCTCACCCTCTTCTGACCTTGTGAAGGAGGTGATGCTGAAGCTTCAAGACAAGTTCAAGTGCAAGGCCCTTGGTGACATGAGCTTCTACCTTGGGCTCCACATCGAACGAGATGTGGAGAAGCGGTGCATGCGGGTGCATCAACGAAAGTACCTGGAGGCATTGGCTGCCAACTTTGGGCAGAGTGAAGGCCATGTGGCTACACCCTTTCCCTCTGGGTTCAAGTGTGTGAAGGGACCAGAGGAGGAGAGCGTTGGTGAAGAGGAGAGGCGCCGATTTCACTCGTTGGTGGGCAGCCTCATGTATGCGGCGGTAAACACCCGACCGGACGTCGCGTTTGCTACCGGGCAGCTGGCTAGGGTTGTGCAATGCCCTAATGAGGAGCAGGTAGCAGCTGGAATGAGGGTGGCCAAGTATCTTGGCCAAACACCGACCGTTGGGCTGCAATACTCGGCGGCGGCACAAAGGCGCCAAAAGGGCGCGGATGGTGTTGGACCCGGGCGTTTGTTCCTCACCGCCTACTCGGATGCTTCATATGCATCAGAACCAGAGGACATGACAAGTGTGGGAGGCTTCATATGCTGTGTTGGTGGAGGCCCAACTGCTTGGGAGAGCAAGAAGCAGGTTGACCAAGCTTTGAGCTCGGTGGAGTCCGAGTACATGGCACTCTTCCGTGCCGTACGGGAGATTGTGTGGCAGCGGCGTTTGTTGGCTGAATTGGGGGAGGAGCAGCAAGGACCTACCCCACTGTACTGTGACAGCCAGGGTGCCATTGCTCTTGCTAAGAACCCTGTGTTGCATGGACTCACGAAGCACATGAGGGTGAAGTGGCATTGGACGAGGAGCATGGAAACCGCGGGTGAAGTTGAGTTGCGCTACGTGAAGACCACGGGGCAGCCGGCTGACATGATGACCAAGAGGCTGGTGGAGCAGCAGCATTGGAAGTGTTGCAAGCTGGCTGGGATGGCTCTGAACTGAGAGAGCAACATATCCTAAGGCCAACAATCCGAGGGGGAGTTTGTTGGTGCAACCCTACGGTTTGCACTCGGCTTGTTGTCCGTGTGCGTGAATGTGTGTGTGTATGGAATGGTATGAGGGCATGGGATAATATATATTTCATGCTTATAATTGGGTGTGAATGTTGAGTCATGATGTCGAGTGTGTGTGTCGAGTCAATAGCGAGTTATCGCTAGACGCGTGTTACGCGGTCGTTTGTGTCTCGTGCGCGGTTTCTATTTTGTCCTGTGTCGAACGTTCGGCGTGTCGCAGGTGTGTGCAGCAGACCCATCAAGAACTCAAGGATGGGTTTGTGATGAAGAGCCCGAGCCTTGGTGTCAAGCCTCAAGTGATTTCGAAGCTTGCCAAAAAGGGTACACCTCAAGATATTGAAGATAGTTACATTACTTTGTGTAGTGTAACATTTCACTTGGTGTAGGCCCTAGTGAAGGGTAGTTTCGAGACCCTTCGTGGTTGGGGACAGTGTGGCACTGTTCCACATCACTGTACATCGGCTCTTGGGGTTTGTAGGAGCTGGGAGTCATTCCCAACTCGTAACTCTTCCTATCTTGTGTTCTAAGACTATAGTGGCTGCCATAGTACCGTTCGTTCAAACCGACGCTGTGTCGTCAATTCTTTATCAAATCGTGCAATCTAAATTGCTAATTGTAGACGACATGAAGACGCTCCAGATCCAATTTGAATCAAGTCATTTGCAGCTGTGAGCAGAACGCTATCAACGTTTGAAGCCGCTGTGCAGAAATCCGTCTGTGCTCTCTATCTTTCGTTTTAGGCACATTCAAGCCTATTGTGACTATAACATGAAGTCCACGCCTCCCTGCCTCCACACGTCCGCTCCCAGGTTGCTCATGTGACTGCAGGGGCCATGCAAGAAATGCGCAGTCACAGATTCCAGAGCCCATTTGAAGGAGGCGTTTCGAATCAAATCGGCCTCCATATGTCTGCTCGCAGAATGCTCGCGTAACTTTCTGGTTCACGCGAGAAGGTGCCTGTTCCTGAGAGCCTAAGATGTGCGCTCTCAGGTTGTTCATGTGGTTGCTGAGTTCAGGCAGAAAAGTGCCATGTTTTTAAGACGGATCATGTCTTAACGGTGTTGGGTTTAAGAAGGGTCAAGCTTCAAAGACGGGGACACGAGCTAGCGCGCCATGAGAGAGTGGAGTGGAAAGCACGAGACAAGAAAGAATGTTTTCTTCAACACAACCTTGATGTGATTCTTACAATGTGCCATTGGGCCGGGAACAAAAGACAAAACTAAGAGATTGAGACAGGTGTGGAGGCATACCAGTAGGTGAGGTAGGTTCCCGAGTTTGTTTCTAAGGCGCTTGAAACTTAGAAGACAAGACGAAGAGGTGGAGAAAGGTGTGGAGGTATACCAGTAGGTGAGGTAGGGGAAGGAGCCGAAGAGCACGCCGTAGCCGCTCCACTTGCGAGGAAGGACGAGCATGAGCGCGTACGACGCGAGCGTGAGGCCCCAGAAGTTGAGGCTCGCTGCATTGGCGCACGCACGCGATGGAGTGGCGATTTCGATCAGTGGAGCGAAATGATGGAAGGGAATGTCGTTCGAAACCGACTAGCTGAATGCATTCCAGTCACTTGCAACGAGAACCACTGAAATGCAACGCGCGTATGCTGCTAGCTACGACAGAAATCACACTTGCCGTGAAGGCCGCCATATGCCACCCAGCAGAGAGCCCCTCCGGCGGCAGTGCTGTAGAGATGCTTCAGCGTGGGACCCGGGAAGAAGCGCACGACCAGAGCAGCGGGGATGGACGAGAAGAGGTAGAGCAGGAGGGTGATCAGCGAAGGAGCCACTCCCAGCGACGCCGCTAGCTCCTCTGAGATCGACATGCCTGTCTATTCAAGCTGGTGCTCCCTTTAACTACATATGAGTTAAGAGACACTCGAGATAAACTTGGTGCGTGTGTGGTTTTTGGTAGCTGATAAGATAGCTCACGGGCGTCGCGAACTTCATGCCTGATTGTCCACCTCGTAACTCCCCGTAAACTTGGTGGATTGGTTCGCTGATATTGCCGAACACCCGTAGGAAGTGAAAGGTTCATTCGACTGCCAGTGTCAGCTGTTTCCATGGTGTATGAGCGATCCTCCCAAGTTGGGCGAAATGCTAGATCGTTTGCCGAGTAATTCTGGTTTTGACGAAGAGAAAAGCTAGAGAGTACGGTGAGGATGCACGAACGGCAGATGGACGGACATGATGAGCTGTGAAATGCAGGAGGGTCTGGACTGGCACGTGGTAGTTTGATGCTTGAGAGTAGATTGACCCGGCAGAGATTAACCCGGCGGAGAGTACTAGTTAGCTCATCCGAAAGCAATCATTTCCCAAGTAGTTAGGGTTGCTGAATTGGGTTCCCGCGCTTTCTACAAAGCACACCTTGAAATTGGCGGGTCGCGTCAGAGTGCCAGAGCCAGGCCAAGTCCAAATGCTAGGAACACCCACTTCGAAACAGTCAAATCTCAGCTATATTGTAATGATGTGGTACTATATCCATCAAATACAGTCACCGCCTAGAAATAAATTAGTTAGGTACAGTGGATGTTATTTATTACTGCACAGGCCATACATATCGTAAACGCCAACTCAATGCCACCCTTCAAATTAATTAAACTAACCTATAAAGCACACGTGCCTCCATACATAGAACCCCACATAGGATAAGCAAGCACCCCACGACAACGCGCTACGGCGCCCCTCAAACTTGAGCCTCCACCCAAAGAGCACCCCCCACGTCCTTGAGGTCCTCCCCCTCGTTATCCACCAAATCAACATTGCGCCACCCATCGACGATGCAATGCGAAGCAAGATGACTCGAGCCTGGGCCAGTTGCAAAGCCACCCCGATTATCGCCTACGGGGATCCCATGAGACATGAAGAAAAATGACTTGTCATCCTCCCGACATGCATCCCTCGATACAGCAAGCCCAAAATGTGTGTCCTCCTGTCAAATGTTTATATAATTATAAATAAGTTGTAGTGAGGTACACATTTTGGGGTACACATTTTCTCTCGACCCTTATACTTGTACCATATGATTCCCGATGACAATCACTTCCGCTTACTATCTAAGATGGTATCGCGAGTAGAAACGTTCCTAGCCTAGTTCCTAGCTTAGTAACGCGCCCCGCCCTCCGTTACACGCCCTCCCGTCCCATCGCGCCCCACAGCCCGTCCCATCCCGCCCCAGAGCCCGTCCCATCCTGCGCCCACCGCGCCCACTGCGCCGCACGCAGCCAGCAGCGCACAGCCGCGCATGCGCTAGCGCACGCATACAGCCGCGCACGCGCAGTTGCTAGCACGAAGTCGCGCACGCGTAGATGTCCGCACGCGCGCGCATGCACAGCCGTGCCTGCGCGGCCGCACGCCCACAGTCGCACATGCGCAGCAGCATGCACGTAGCCGCGCGCACTGTTAGAATACTAGGAAAGAATGTGTGATGAGGTCAAGGGGGGGGTACAAGAAGAATGTCGAGAGAAATGTTGTACCCCTAGTGCTAACCCCCATACAGCCTAGATAACCTAAACATGCATATATGATTTGACACACCCCCATAGGCGAAATGGGGGATAGCCAGAGCAAGCAAAGGTCACAAGACCAGTGAAGAGAAGAAACAAAACACAGCTCAGGGTGGATCACAAAGTCACCACACACTCTGAGCACAAGCAAGAGGCCATAAGGCCTGTTCACATGCAGAGATGTATATGCAGCAATAGCTCAGTGATCACTACCTAACAAGAGCAAGCATTCAGGTATATATGTATAGATCACAGTACAAGCAGAATCTACAGCAAGTGTGGAAACGTAGGCACAAGGCCTAACAAAATACAAAAGCGCTGATGATCACCAGACGGAAGTGCCTTGGTGAATATATCAGCAGTGTTGGCCCGAGTGGCCACGTGAGCAAGACGAAGCTGACCCCCCTGCTGCAACTCTCGAGCCAGGAAGTAACGCAGAGCGATGTGCTTCGTTCTGTGCTCCAGTCTGTGCTCCTGACACAAGGCAATGGCTGCCTTGTTGTCGACGTACAGCACTGGAGGAGAACGAGGCCGCTCTCCCAGGTCGGTCAGCAGGTAGGTGAGCCAGCGTAACTCCTGTGCAGCCATGGCTGTGGCGTAGATCTCAGCCTCACAACTGGAGCTGAAAACTGAAGACGAGCGTGTAGAACGCCAAGAAACTGAACCAGAGCCAAGGCTGAAGGTGTAACCCTGTGACGACCGCTGCGTAGCCTAGTCGTCAACCCAAGAAGCGTCCGAGTGACCAGTGAGGACAACGTCGCCCCGTCCTCCAAGCACGAGCCCCATGCCCGATGTACTGCACAAGTAGCGCAGTACCCTCTTAGCAGCATCCATGTGCACCTTTCGGTGCCAACCAGGAGCCACGTAGCGAGCCAGAAGGCCAAGAGGGTACGCGAGGTCAGGACGAGTGCAGGTCATCAGGTACATGAGGCAGCCAACTAGCTCTGCGTAAGGACCACTCGGCTCTACGGACTCGTCCGAAGGTGGAGCTGAGAGCGAGTGACCTGTAGCCAGAGGAGTGGCCTGTGCCGAGGACCAGGTGAAGCCGAAGCGCTGAAGGACCTGCTGCACCATGTGTGACTGAGTCAGTGTGATGGTGCAGCGTGCTCTGTCCCGGGTGATCTGCAAGCCAAGGTAACTGCGCAGCTCACCCAGGTCTGTGCACGTGTGTCTCTTCTGCAGCTCCGACTTCACCAGGGCGAGAGCCTCAGTGTCAGCAGTGGCAAAGACCAAGTCGTCGACGTACACGAGGATGTAGAACGGCGGCAGCGAAGTGTCGGTGCGCAGAAACAGCGACGGGTCAGCAGTCGACGGAGCAAACCCAAGAGCAGCAAGTGTCGTCCTCAGTGTGTCGTGCCACTCACGTGGCGCCTGGAGGAGACCGTAGACCGGCCGCCGGAGGCTCCATTGGGTACCAGGAGGGAACGACCCAGTGAAGCCAGGAGGGCGGCGCAGCCAGATCTCCTCGTGCAGGCTGCCCTGTAAGAACGCTGTGCTGAAGTCAAGAGAGTGAAGCTCGTAGTCACGCTGAGCGGCAACGTGCAGCAGTACCCGAAGAGTGGTCATCTTCGGGGTGGGGGAGAAGGTCTGGAAGAAGTCGACTCCCTCCCGCTGACTGAAGGCTCGAGCAACGTAACGAGCCTTGAAGACGGGAGGAGAACCTGGAGGCCGCTTCACCCTGAAAATCCACATGCCACTGACGAGCTGCGTGCGGGCCTGGCGCGGGCTGTACGGGCTGCGTGCGGGCCTGGCGCGGGCTGTACGGGCTGCGTGCGGGCCTGACGTGGGCTGTACGGGCTGCGCGACGGCCTGGCGCGGGCTGTACGGGCTTCGCGACGGGCCTACGCGGGCTGTACGGGCTTCGCGACGGGCCTACGCGGGCTGTACTGGCTGCGCGCGGGCCTGGCGTGGGCTGTACGGGCTGCGCGACGGCTTGGCGCGGGCTGTACGGGCTGTGCTCGGGCCTACGCGGATTGTACGGGCTGCGCACAGCAGAAAAGGGCAAGGCAGCGCGAAACGCTGGGCAGGGCAGAAACTAACGGTCGGGCAGGTGAAAACGAATGTGGTGGGCCCTTAATTACGGTCCTAGGCTAGGACCGTCCTAGCTCTGATACCATGTTAGAATACTAGGAAGGAATGTGTGATGAGGTCAAGGGGGGGGTACAAGAAGAATGTCGAGAGAAATGTTGTAACCCCTAGTGCTAACCCCCATACAGCCTAGATAACCTAAACATGCATATATGATTTGACACGCACAACAGCTCACACAATACTGCCCGCGCAACAGCAGTCGCACGCACAGCAGCAGCCGCACGCACAACAGCGTCTGCACGCGCAGCATCTGCAGCACGCACAGCACCAGCTGCGCGCACAGCAGCAGCCACGAGCACAGCAGCAACCACGCGCACAGCAATAGCCGCACGCGCAGCACCCGCGCCTGCAGCTGCAACTGCATGCGCCTCCAACTGAAACCGCACGCACAACAGCGCCGTGCACATAACAGCATATGCACAACAGCCTCAATTACCAGCCCGTTCTCTTGGTGACACCTCTCGCAACGGCTGGAGGCCGCATCCTCACTCATTTACTCGCATCGTTCTTAGGGCTTCGTACTTCCTCCCGAGCGTCGTGTTAGGGTTTGCGCATCGCTTTTCACTTTCACCCGTCGTTGTGACCGGTTTTCCTCACCTTTTTATTCTAGCTGTGTTCGTTACCCGCCTCGCCGGTCCCTAGACTAGCTATTCTAGCGCCAACCGCTCTTCGTTCGCTTCCAGCTCCGGCCGTTTCTATCCTTTCGCTACTAGTCCAATCGAGCACTCACCATGGCGTCCTCTTGAGTTCTATGTCTCGATGCGGAGGGTAGAGCACTAGATTTTCCCAGCTGCCTCCTCCGCGCCAAGTTGTATCTCCAGAGTCAGCGCGAGGATGGTGACATGCTCTGGGCGCACGCCTCTGGTAACCTGCCTCCCCCCCCACGCCTTGCAGACCTGCCTCTTGAGCCTACTGACGCTAACCGGGAGCGCTTTGCTCAGGGCCGCACAGCTTTGTTAACATAGCAGGCTCGTGAAGCTGCGGCTCGTATTGCGCATACTAGCCTTCTCCCCGAGATCGAGTAGGCCCACTTCAGCCAGGTTCGCTTTGCCAAGGATTGTTTTGATGCGAGTAAGACCCGTTAATCCACTCCCTCCTCCGCCTCTCTTGGTCTCTTCATGCCTCTTTTGTTTCACGACCGGGACCGTTCACTTCTTCTGCTGACCTTGTCACCCACCTGCACTCGCTCGACGCTAGCTACCGTGCTGCATGTACCAAGTCTGAGCTTGCAGTCCCCACCCCCCCCCACCTGGCCCTATCCACTTCATAGTCACTAACCTCCTTGACCGCCTTGCACCTGTATACGACGAGTTTTTTCGGAAGCACCCCAGTGTGCTCACTATAGACGTCCTTGAGGTAGCTCTCAAGGACATCGAGAGCAAAATCGTCTCGGTTGCCTCCGCTTCTGCCGCCGTAGTTCCCCACTCTTTCAGGGGTGTACTGCCCTACAGCTTCACTGCATCTCTTGCCTCTCCAGTGTCTCCTGCTTCTGACGAGACTGCAGCCGTGTTCGTCTCTAGTATGAGGGCCCGAGAAAGGGGAGGTAAGAAAGGGGGGAAGGGTGGTGGCGGCGGCGGTGGTGGAGGGGGTGGTGGAGGTAGTGGAGGTATTAGTGCGTCTAGTGGAGGCGGCACTGGAGGTGGTAATGGGCCTGCAAGCCCGATGGGAGGGGGTGCTGGGCCAGTTGGTTGGTACACAGCACAGCAGCGGCAGCAGTTCTAGCAGAAGCAGCCACAGCATGGACAGCAACATCAGCCGAAGCAGGGACAGCAGCAGCAGCAGCACCAGGGATAGCCACAGCAGCAGGTACAGCAGTAGGTGCAACAGCACTCTCAGAAGAGGGGACCTGGTGGACTAGGGAGCGCTGGTCGTGGCGGTGGCCCACCTAGCTGGGCGTTGCGTGGTGTCGCTCCTACTCCTTGCGCGTACCTTATTTAGACGGGCACTCGTCAGGGTGGCCCCTGCGGACGTTTTCACCCTTCAGGCCAGTGATTTGCGCAGCTCACTGACCGCCTCCATGCTCAGTATGGTTTTGATCCCGCTCTGGACTGGGTTATGCTGGCTCGCTCCCTTGGCCTCGCGTTGTTTGATATGTTTGCACTAGAGTTGCTTGAGGCATTGTGATCTCATTCTATTATGTATGTCGATATTACCTATAGTGCTCCTGGATCTGTTTGCTCGCGTATTCATAGTTTAGGACCCTTCCATGTTCGCTAGTGTAGCTGCTCGTGCTTCCAGTCTAGGTGCTTGTGTAGTTACTAGCCCAAGTGTACCTGCGGCTGATGCGTCACTCTCCTTCACGCTGGACTCTGGCGCATCTAGGTGCTTCTTCCGCGACCATACGACTCTCACACCGATTCCTGGTCCGGTTCTGGTTGCACTGGCTGATCCTACTTTAGGACCACCAGTTGCTCGCAGCTCTACCACCCTCCCGTGCCTGGCTGCCCCCTCTAGTGTCCTCACTGGTTTACACATCCCCTCGTTCTCCAGTAACTTGGAAGGCGTGGGACCCCTTTAGGACCTCGGTGTTGGCACCTGGTTTCCGCCGCACGAGCGTGTTGCGACCTGCACGGACGGTGGCACTAGGGCTATACTGGCCACATTTCATTGCGAGCCCCGCTCAGGTCTTTCCACACTACACACCGCGCCCCCCCAGGTAGCTTCGTTTGGTCAGGTTGCTGCGTCATGCTCCTGTCGAGCACTCGTCCACCCGACAGTCGTGTGGCACCACCGTCTTGGACACCCGTCCCTCTCACGTCTCCTTCACATGTCTAGCCAACGCCTTGTCTTAGGTCTCCCGATCGTGTTTGCGTCTCTCCCTCATTCGCTTGCGTTGCCGTGCACTCTTTGCGTCGAGGGTAGGCTGCTTTCCACTCCTCACTTCCCAAGGGTAGGCTGAGGTCGAGATCTATGCCGGTGCCATGGCTGCGCAGGAACTTCGCTGGTTGACCTTCTTGCTCACCGACCTTGGTGAGCGGCCTCGCTCTGCACCGACCTTGTTCGCTGTCAACAATGTCATGATCCTCCTGTGTCGAGAGCCTCAACTGGAGGGCAGGGTGAAGCACATCGACGTGAGGTACTTTCTACTGCGAGAGTTGCGCCGATGCGGCCATGCACGCTTGGACTTTGTAGCTTCAACGGCCAACACAGCAGACATCTTCAACAAGGCCCTTCCGCCTGGTGACCACCACAGATTCTGTTTGCAGCTAGACCTTGTTGAGGCAGGCTCTCGGTTATGTAGTCTTGCCTCTTGTTTCTAGCTCTGTCTGTCTTGCTACTTATATATATATGTGAACTCTTGAACTGGCCTTTTGGCCCCTTGATTTCTCTCAGACAGTATGGTGAATTCGTGATCCACCTTTAGATTTGTATTCTTATTTCTCTTGACTAATCTTGTGACCATTTGTTTCCTTTGCTTGTTCTTATTTCCCCTACTTAGCATATGGGGGTGTCTCAAATGTTATATTAGCTCTTAGACTATAATGAGTAGCACTCTAAGGAGTACAACCCCTTTAGGGTTGGTATTTGTATCCCATTGCTACTAGTGCACATCATTCCGCTGTTCATACTTTGAGAGAATACGCCCTTACCTACACTGACACATGATATACATCGACCTCATTTTACGAGAGTGCGAACATGACCGCAAAGCGAATCATCTTGAACAAGGTAACTACAACTGGTATACGCCCTTATATCCCTCCGATTATGTGCCGCTATGGGAGATCGGGCGGCATAGTGTTCAATGAATGCTCAGCACCATACAAAAGCGCATACCAAACTGCGAAACATACCAATTTGGACATCACGAGACCATTTTGTGGCGCCAAAAGTGCAAGGGCGCGAATGAGAGCAGCGGCCGAATTCGATTGAAGATTACTCGGCCTTCTTGTGGCGTCGGGAGCGAGTGGGAATGACGGAGAGCAGCACGTTGAGAAGAATGGGGACGATGGTGCCCATAAAGAAGAGCGACCGCCACACCGCTATGGTCTGCCCCCATTGCAGCACCTGGGGGGTGTGGAGGCAATGAAGGGGACACCGATATCTGAGTTCACGCAATTGGGAGTGGATGAATGGGGTGAGGGGGAGAATGCAACACTTGCAGCGCCTGGGGGGGGAGTCAATGCAACGACGGGGAATACACATGGATAGGAAAGGAGCGGATGGGGTGAGGAGGGATGGGAGAGGAGGGACGAGAACAGGAAGGCAGTGGAAGCAAGGTTTTACAGGAAGCGAGAAGGTGAAGCAATTTCATGAAGGTGAAAGTCCTACCAGGAGGCCAGGTGGCAGACATACAAGGACGCCAGCAATGGAGTAGTTCACGATGAGCTGCTTGAACATGGCCTGGGGAAGGCAGGCATGACGTACCTTACCTTTCCCTTTCCCTTTCACTTTCACTTGCCCTTCGTCCTTTGCTCACCAGGAAGCCCGCGTTGGAATAGTTTATGATGAGCTGCTTGAACACGGCCTGCACCACGTCAATGGTGACCTTCACTGCTGCTGACTGCTTCGGGAATGCTGCTGCCGTGTGCCGGAACACCTCTGTGGTGTTATGTGCCGCGCCATGCCATGCCATGCCACAACATGCCATTCCATGCCATTCCATGCCACAAGGAGACACACGAGGGGGCGTGCAAGGGACGTGCGTTAGGTTAAAAAAGATGGAGCGAGAAAAGAGCGAGTGAGGATTCCCATCCCAACAAGGTCATGATGCTGGATGCTACTAAGAGGAGACAAAGGGGGAAACCCTAGAGCCCTCTAAGCAGCGCAGAGAGTAGAAGGCAAGGCACGAGAATCTTCCAGTGGCAGAGACACAGGCAGCCAGGAGACGTACGCTTGGAGGTGTGTTGGCCGATGGCGGCATTGACAAAGAAGAGGTAGTAGCCGGGGTGAAGACCCTGGGAGGGGAGGGAGAGTGGATGGATGACGGATGGGGGATGGATGAGGTGTGGATGGGGGATGGATGGGGGATGGATGGGGGATGGATGGGGGTTGAGGTACTGACGAGCCGATGGCGGCATTGACAAAGAAGAGGTAGTAGCCGGGGTGAAGACCCTGGGAGGGGAGGGAGAGTGGCAGAAGAAGGGATGGATGAGGGTTGGATGGGGGATGAGGGTTGGATGGGGGATGCGGGACTGACGAGCCGATGGCGGCATTGACAAAGAAGAGGTGGTAGCCGGGGTGAAGGCCCTGCAAGGCGACGGAGGGGGGCGAAAGGTGTATGGGTACAAGGGGGTGGAGTGCGGTAGGACTACACCAGCCGATGGTAGTGCTGACAGTGACAAAGAGAAATGGGGTGCAGATTGTACAGAAGAGGAGGGAGTGGAATGCGGTGGGTCAGGAGAGCTTATGGCAGCGCTGACAGACTGTGGAAGAGAGAAAGAGATGGTAATCAAGGTGCTGATTGTGGGACGAGCTGTTCTAGAGTCGGCTCAAACAGGCGAGGATTCATGCAGCAGGCAGGTTGACAATGAAGGCTCTGTAAGTGGGGAGAAGAGCTTTAGAGTCGACTCAAAAGTCATCGTGAGACAACTCACATGCCAGAGCGCGGAGACGACTCACATGCCAGAGCGCGGAGACGACTTGAGTGAAGACGAGCGTCCACATGGTGGGCTTGCCCGAGCGAGGTGTCACCCGGTCGTACACGTCTGAAGGAGGGAGGAGGAGAGAAGGGGGAGGGAAGGGGAGCTTTGAGTAGAGGTTGATACGGGCCGACCACATGGTGGGCTTGCCCGAGCGAGGTGTCACCCGGTCGTACACGTCTGAAGGAGGGAGGTGGAGAGAAGGGGGAGGGAAGGGGAGCTTTGAGTAGAGGTTGATACGGGCCGACCACATGGTGGGCTTGCCCGAGCGAGGTGTCGCCCGGTCGTACACGTCTGAAGGAGGGAGGTGGAGAGAAGGGGGAGGGAAGGGGAGCTTTGAGTAGAGGTTGATACGGGCCGACCACATGGTGGGCTTGCCCGAGCGAGGTGTCACCCGGTCGTACACGTCTGAAGGAGGGAGGTGGAGAGAAGGGGGAGGGAAGGGGAGCTTTGAGTAGAGGTTGATACGGGCCGACCACATGGTGGGCTTGCCCGAGCGAGGTGTCACCCGGTCGTACACGTCTGAAGGAGGGAGGTGGAGAGAAGGGGGAGGGAAGGGGAGCTTTGAGTAGAGGTTGATACGGGCCGACCACATGGTGGGCTTGCCCGAGCGAGGTGTCACCCGGTCGTACACGTCTGAAGGAGGGAGGAGGAGAGAAGGGGGAGGGAAGGGGAGCTTTGAGTAGAGGTTGATACGGGCCGACCACATGGTGGGCTTGCCCGAGCGAGGTGTCACCCGGTCGTACACGTCTGAAGGAGGGAGGAGGAGAGAAGGGGGAGGGAAGGGGAGCTTTGAGTAGAGGTTGATACGGGCCGACCACATGGTGGGCTTGCCCGAGCGAGGTGTCACCCGGTCGTACACGTCTGAAGGAGGGAGGAGGAGAGAAGGGGGAGGGAAGGGGAGCTTTGAGTAGAGGTTGATACGGGCCGACCACATGGTGGGCTTGCCCGAGCGAGGTGTCACCCGGTCGTACACGTCTGAAGGAGGGAGGAGGAGAGAAGGGGGAGGGAAGGGGAGCTTTGAGTAGAGGTTGATACGGGCCGACCACATGGTGGGCTTGCCCGAGCGAGGTGTCACCCGGTCGTACACGTCTGAAGGAGGGAGGAGGAGAGAAGGGGGAGGGAAGGGGAGCTTTGAGTAGAGGTTGATACGGGCCGACCACATGGTGGGCTTGCCCGAGCGAGGTGTCACCCGGTCGTACACGTCTGAAGGAGGGAGGAGGAGAGAAGGGGGAGGGAAGGGGAGCTTTGAGTAGAGGTTGATACGGGCCGACCACATGGTGGGCTTGCCCGAGCGAGGTGTCACCCGGTCGTACACGTCTGAAGGAGGGAGGAGGAGAGAAGGGGGAGGGAAGGGGAGCTTTGAGTAGAGGTTGATACGGGCCGACCACATGGTGGGCTTGCCCGAGCGAGGTGTCACCCGGTCGTACACGTCTGAAGGAGGGAGGTGGAGAGAAGGGGGAGGGAAGGGGAGCTTTGAGTAGAGGTTGATACGGGCCGACCACATGGTGGGCTTGCCCGAGCGAGGTGTCACCCGGTCGTACACGTCTGAAGGAGGGAGGAGGAGAGAAGGGGGAGGGAAGGGGAGCTTTGAGTAGAGGTTGATACGGGCCGACCACATGGTGGGCTTGCCCGAGCGAGGTGTCACCCGGTCGTACACGTCTGAAGGAGGGATGTGGAGAGAAGGGGGAGGGAAGGGGAGCTTTGAGTAGAGGTTGATACGGGCCGACCACATGGTGGGCTTGCCCGAGCGAGGTGTCACCCGGTCGTACACGTCTGAAGGAGGGAGGAGGAGAGAAGGGGGAGGGAAGGGGAGCTTTGAGTAGAGGTTGATACGGGCCGACCACATGGTGGGCTTGCCCGAGCGAGGTGTCACCCGGTCGTACACGTCTGAAGGAGGGAGGAGGAGAGAAGGGGGAGGGAAGGGGAGCTTTGAGTAGAGGTTGATACGGGCCGACCACATGGTGGGCTTGCCCGAGCGAGGTGTCACCCGGTCGTACACGTCTGAAGGAGGGAGGAGGAGAGAAGGGGGAGGGAAGGGGAGCTTTGAGTAGAGGTTGATACGGGCCGACCACATGGTGGGCTTGCCCGAGCGAGGTGTCACCCGGTCGTACACGTCTGAAGGAGGGAGGAGGAGAGAAGGGGGAGGGAAGGGGAGCTTTGAGTAGAGGTTGATACGGGCCGACCACATGGTGGGCTTGCCCGAGCGAGGTGTCACCCGGTCGTACACGTCTGAAGGAGGGAGGAGGAGAGAAGGGGGAGGGAAGGGGAGCTTTGAGTAGAGGTTGATACGGGCCGACCACATGGTGGGCTTGCCCGAGCGAGGTGTCACCCGGTCGTACACGTCTGAAGGAGGGAGGTGGAGAGAAGGGGGAGGGAAGGGGAGCTTTGAGTAGAGGTTGATACGGGCCGACCACATGGTGGGCTTGCCCGAGCGAGGTGTCACCCGGTCGTACACGTCTGAAGGAGGGAGGAGGAGAGAAGGGGGAGGGAAGGGGAGCTTTGAGTAGAGGTTGATACGGGCCGACCACATGGTGGGCTTGCCCGAGCGAGGTGTCACCCGGTCGTACACGTCTGAAGGAGGGAGGTGGAGAGAAGGGGGAGGGAAGGGGAGCTTTGAGTAGAGGTTGATACGGGCCGACCACATGGTGGGCTTGCCCGAGCGAGGTGTCACCCGGTCGTACACGTCTGAAGGAGGGAGGTGGAGAGAAGGGGGAGGGAAGGGGAGCTTTGAGTAGAGGTTGATACGGGCCGACCACATGGTGGGCTTGCCCGAGCGAGGTGTCACCCGGTCGTACACGTCTGAAGGAGGGAGGAGGAGAGAAGGGGGAGGGAAGGGGAGCTTTGAGTAGAGGTTGATACGGGCCGACCACATGGTGGGCTTGCCCGAGCGAGGTGTCACCCGGTCGTACACGTCTGAAGGAGGGAGGAGGAGAGAAGGGGGAGGGAAGGGGAGCTTTGAGTAGAGGTTGATACGGGCCGACCACATGGTGGGCTTGCCCGAGCGAGGTGTCACCCGGTCGTACACGTCTGAAGGAGGGAAGAAAAGAGGGTGGGAAGGGGAGACCGGGGGAGGTGGGTGGGGAGGGGAGGTGGAGAGAAGGGGGAGGGAAGGGAAAGGACCTCCTTTCCTGCTTTCACCCTCGTGTTCTCACCTATCCATCACTGCGCGCTCCCATTCCCATGCACTCAACCCCAAAGTCCCACGGACATCCTACATCCGAAATCCTAAACCTAAGAGCACGTGATCTCTGAATGTTCGCAGCCACGTGCTGACGCCCATGTTCCAGTAGGCATGCAGCCCAAACGCGCAACTCTAAGCCCATGGAAGACTCCCCATTTCTCAACCCAGAGAACCCACGCACAGGTTCGCAGCCACATGCCGACGCCCATGTTCCAGTAGGCAGGCATCTGCGCCAGACTCGTGGTGATCTCACACTTGATGAAATTGGCGTTCTCTGCCCGGCTCCTGGAGGGAGGTGGAGTGGACGGAAGGGAGGGGTTGGGGAGGACGGTCAAGAGATGTGAGAGCTGTCAGGTGGATCGAGAGACACATCAACGTGGTAGGCTCGTGGTGATCTCACACTTGATGAAGTTGGCGTTCTCCGCCCGGCTCCTGGAGGGTGGGGGAGTGGACGGAGGGGAAGGTGGGGCGGCATGATGTTTGGGAGATGTGGAAGCGTTCAAGTGGATGGGAAAGGGCGAGGTGTGGGATGATGATAACCAACAATGAGAACGAACAGCCATATGAGATGCGCCCATCTTTTTCCATCAAAGAGCAAGCATCAGAAATTGGCCTACGTGACGAATCACTTCGCTAATTCACCAGAGAAAACGGCAAAGGTAATCACAGGAGCGAGGCCAAGGAGTCGGTCCGAGTGGGGTTTAAATATTCTCAAGCAGCACCCTCAACCACATGGGGTTTAAATATTCTCAAGCAGCACCCTCAACCACATGGGGTTTAAATATTCTCAAGCAGCACCCTCAACCACATGGGGTTTAAATATTCTCAAGCAGCACCCTCAACCACATGGGGTTTGAATATTCTCAAGCAGCACCCTCAACCACATGGGGTTTAAATATTCTCAAGCAGCACCCTCAACCACATGGGGTTTAAATATTCTCAAGCAGCACCCTCAACCACATGGGGTTTAAATATTCTCAAGCAGCACCCTCAACCACGTGGGGTTTAAATATTCTCAAGCAGCACCCTCAACCACATCCCAAACACTTTCCGAGTCGACTGGAGCGGAGTCGGTCCAGCCGGAGAAGCTGAATCCACAAAGAAGAACAGCACCCTCTACCACACTACAAGTGGATTTCATACTGAGATCTCGGAACTCACCAGTCTGGACGCGAGGAGTCGGTCCAGCCGGAGAAGCCAAATCCGGAGAGGATCACAGCGGCCTCTGCCACACTCCAGATGAAGTAGTAGGAGCAGCGGAAGCAGATACCCGCCACCACCAGGCAGAACCACCTGTGGGGCAGAGGGACCCGAACAAGGGGACGGGGTGATGGGAGAGAAGGGTGCGCAAGGGGGTGTGAAGAGATGAAGTAGTAGGAGCAGCGGAAGCAGATACCCGCTATCAACAGGCAGCCCCACCTGTGATGTGAGGGAAGTTAGACGGGGATTTTGTAGTCAACTCATAAGCCACGTGACCTGAGCATGGGAGGCAGATACTCGCCATTTCCGGGCGGGTAGCCCCACATGTGATGTGAGGGAATGGAGGCGAGGATTGTTTACCAAGGGGTGTGGGAGAAAGAAGGGGAGGTGGTGGGGGGAAAGCGCGGGGAAGTGGGGTGCAGTGGTGAGGGAGTATGAGAAGCGGAAGCAGGTGACCCCCTCACCACTGCAGGTGACCGCCTTCCTTAGGTGGCTCCACTCCACCCGCGGGTCGCAGGGAGGGACGGCAGGGAATTGGGAGCAGAATTGGTGGAGGGATGAAGAAGTGGCAGACGCTGCTCTGATCTGAGATGCACTGCCTCTACTCACTTGTATGCAAACCTGTAGGAGAGGAAGCGGGGCTGGAAGAGCAGGGCGGGGCCGAAGAGTCTTCTTGACGCATAATCCAAGGGCAGCAGTGCCTTCTTCTTGACTCCTAAACCCTTCTCAATTGGCAAACACTGCTCTGATCTGCGCGGCCCTGCACAGACTCACTTGTACGCGAACCCGTAGGTGAGGAAGCGGGGTTCGAAGAGCAGGGCGGGGCCGAAGTGCTGAGAGAGGAAGTGGTGCATCGCCAGGCAGATGATCGCCTTCCCCAGCGCCTGCGCCGCATACGGCAGCGGCTCCGGCATCTTACGCAGCTTCCCCTCGCCCTTGCTCTCGGCCTGCACCCTGTCCGCCTCGCCGTTTCCGTTCTGTGTCAGCTTCCCCTCCTCCCCCTTGCCGGTGTCGGCTGCCTTGCCTCGCACCACGGCTCCAGAGGGCGACCATAGCTGCAAAGGCACGGGTGAACACAAGAGTAAAGTACAGGGGCACAGGGGACAGGACATAGGAAGTCAGGAGTCGAAGGACGCACAGGAGACCGGGGACAGGGACACATGGAAATACCTCATTGATTCTCTCTCGGTGAAATTGAACCTTTTTAGGGGACTGGGAATGCACTCACCCCTTGCCCGGCGGCATACGCCTGGTACTGCTTGAGGTTGAACACTGGCCCCACCAGCACGGCGCGTATTGAGTCGCCTCACTTCCTTGCCTCCCCGTCACTTCCCCCCTCCCCCCCTCACTCCCCTTCGCCCCCTTGCCCAGCGGCGTAAGCCTGGTATTGCTTCAAGTTGAACACGGGTCCCACCAGCACGGCGCCTGGAGAGAACACAGAGCGTTCTTGCTGCTTTTCCCCGCCCCCTTCACTTACCCCTTCCTCCCCACTCACCCCTTGGCCGGCAGCATAAGCCTGGTACTGCTTGCAGTTGAACACGGGCCCCACCAGCACGGCGCCAGGGAAGAACACGAGCGACACAAACTCCACCACGGACGGCAGCCGCGCCAGCCTGTTGCTGTACATGCGGTGCTGCGCCTGGGGGGGGAGGCAGGGAACGGAGAGGCATGTGGGTGGCGTGTTGCATGTCCCGAAAGAGGCGCGCCAGCCTGTTGCTGTACATGCGGTGCTGTGCCTGGGGGAGCGAGAGCAGGAAGGGGGAGGAGGAAGAATGTGGGTGGACTGTTGCATGTCCCGAAAGAGGCGCGCCAGCCTTGCTGTACATGCGGTGCTGCGCCTGGGGACGGGGAGAGAAAGGGCGCGGACGGACGGTGGAAGTGGGGAACAAGGGGAAGAGTGGGGAAGGGGAGTCAATATGTGGGTGGAGTGTTGCGTGTCCCAAACAGCTGCAGTGCCTGTTGCTGTACATGCGGTGCTGCGCCAAGGGGGACGGCAATGGGCGGGAGGTCGGATGACGGTGGACGCATGGGGAGAATAGTTTATGTGGGAAGAGTGTTGCATGCCTCACAGCAGGCGCGGCAGCCTGCTGCTGTGCATGCCGTGTTGCGCCTGGGGGACGGGGATGGGCGCGAATGGACGGAGAAGAAGGCAGACGTTTTAATGGCAAAGATGACACCACGTTACAGTGTAACAACAGTCGCGACCCCCACCTTATCGCCCAACAGCACACCATCCTTGCAGTCTGCAAGTGTCAACACCATGAGCAATCTTGAGTGTGAAACCATGAGCGCATACAGTCTTGTTACCGGGTTACAATAGTTGCAGAATGTTTAAAACGTTTGCCTTGTTACCGAAGTACAACCATCGCACAAAGTTACAAAGTTACTAGACACAATCATTTAAGAGTGTGCTTTTTCATCCGGCAACTTGCCGACCCGGTTACCCTGTTACCATGAGTCCATGAGGCAGCCGGTAATTTTGAGCGTGAACACCACGAGGGCGTCCAGCATTGTTCATCTCGCTATCCTGTTACGATGTTACCACCGGGAAGCATACCTTGTCGTCCGGCAGTGCACCGTCCTGGTAGTCCATGGCGCAGGCGGCGATCTTGAGGGTGAACACCATGAGCGTGCCAAGACTTGTTACCGTGTTACCATGTTACCACGAAACCTTGTTACCATCGCAAGGCATACCTTGTCCTCTGGCAGTGCGCCGTCCTGGTAGTCCATGGCGCATCCGGAGATCTTGAGCGTGAACACCATGAGCGTGCCTGTGAAGTCCACGCCTCCCTGCCTCCACACGTCCGCTCCCAGGTTGCTCATGTGACTGAAAAAATCACGCGGAAAACATATGCGAACTCATAAACTCCTGAGAATGAGAATTGACTCTTAAAATATGACAGGAAATGAGACGGGATCATAAGCCAAGACGGAGAGATTGAGAAAGGTGTCGAGGCGTACCAGTAGGTGAGGTAGGTGAAGGAGCCGAAGAGCACGCCGTAGCCGCTCAACTTGCGAGGAAGGACGAGCATGAGCGCGTACGACGCGAGGGTAAGGCCCCAGAAGTTGAGGCTCGCTGCATTGGCGAAAGCACGCATGGAGTGGCGATTTCGATTCAGTGGAGCGAAAAGAATGAGATCAACGAGGCGGAATAACAGAATGCGGGTCGGCCTGGTGTAGAATAGAGCAGCGTTCGAAACCGACTAGCTGAATGCTTTCCAGTCGTTCGCGAGTAGAACCTTCGAACTAGGACAACAGCATGCTGCTAGCTACCACGGAAACCACACTTGCCGTGAAGGCCGCCATACGCCACCCAGCAGAGAACCCCTCCGGCTGCAATGCTGTAGAGATGCTTCAGCGTGGGACCCGGGAAGAAGCGCACGACCAGAGCCGCGGGAATGGACGAGAAGAGGCAGAGCAGGAGGGTGATCAAGGAGGGAGCCACTCCCAGCGACGCCGCTATCTCCTCTGAGATCGACATTCCTGCTTATTCAAGCTGGTTGATCAGTAGAGCTAATTACGAGTTAAGAGGAGCTCGGGGAAAAAACGGTGTATGTGTGGTTTTCGGTCGGTGGTAAGATAGCTTCGGGTTTTGGGATCTGACCAAGGCTCGAGCAGCCTCCGCGGATGTAGCCACCACGATGCAATTATGCAGTTTCCACCACCTCGTAACTGGAACGGACCCTAGACAAAAACGACCAATCCGTGCTGCCTAATCCGTGAGAGAAATAAATAAAGCTAAGAAAGTTCTTTATCACGGACAGTTTCCGTCGAGCGATATGGAAGCATGGACGAGGAAGAGAAGAGAGAAACACGGTGAGATCAGAATTCACGAACGGCAGATGGACGGACGTGATGAGGTGGGGGAATTCAGCAGGTTCTGGTCTGGACTGGCACGTGGTCATGACTCATGACATGTGACGTGATCCTCGAGAGTAGATTGGATTGTTGGATTGGGTTCCCGCGCTTTCCACAGAAGCACACCTTGAAATTGGCGGGGCGTGTCAGAGTGTCAGAGTTCCGCACGCTAGGTATTTCCACTTCAAAAACGATTCATGAAAAGGTCAGCTACAGTAATCAGAAATAAACAATAATCTGTCTTATTTTCTTTAAATTAGATGCCTCTCGTAAAACTCTGAGACGCATAGTACTTCAGATTTTGGCTGGACGGTACGGATCATCAGCAAAATAAAAATCCGATAAGGGTGCACAAATTTGAGCGGAAAGATGGCAAAAGGAAATGCCAAGTCTCGTATGATATGATATGATTTTCAAGATTGTCTTCATGCATAAGTCTCTTGTTATTCTTCCTTGGAGATGGCAAATATCTCATTCCGAATCTGCGTGAATCGAGTACAGTCATGCTAGCCCCCGAACCCAACCATGTTCAGCTGGTCAGTCTGTCGCTGCTGAACAGACCCTTCAAGGAATAATGGCGGCACCTGACGCGGTGCTGTCGCCTTTGGCCGTTGCTCAAATCGCTGTGTCCAGAAGAGAACCGCCGGAAAGGTACGTTGTTTATAGTATCTTGTCCGTGTTGCCGCTCCGTCACTTCCATACTGCTGTTAGTAAACCCCGAATCTTAATCCTGTTACACCCTAACCCCTGTCCTTCTTAAACCGCCTCGCAGAGTGCTCTCGTGCGCTGTCAGTCTCCTTCAATATTTCGCGGACGAGGATAGGAAACGCCACGTGGCACGGTCCGGCCAGCAGCCGCAGCAGGTCACACAGGGCGAAAATGGAAAACACCCACCTCCTGGTGTCACAACCACTGAGGAACCCACTGATGCGGAAGCAACAGCAGGTAAGCGAAAAAAGAGGAGCAAGAAGATTGCTGGTAACACGGTTACCACCGACGGGGATAACACTCCCGCGGAAGGATTGGCGGGGGAGCAAGCCTTCCGCCTCCACTCGGATTCCACTGACATGTGGGGGGAATGGGGCTCCCAGGCGCGCCTACACGCACTGCGCGCCGTTTTCGAGTTCGCGCAGCTGTCCCTCCTCCGATCCATCCGCCCCGGACCTGCTGGCGCTGGCTCGGGCTCCAAACGAGCCAGGCCTGGCTCGGGAGTGCCAAGCTCGGCAGAGAAGCCTGACGGGGAGAAGGCGGGGAAGAGGCGGAAGAATCAGGGAAGAGAAAAAGCGGAGGGGGAAGGGATAGAGGGAGGGGGAGGGGAAGGCGACGGGGAAGGAAAAGGGGAAGCGGGAAAGGGGAAGGAAGAAGATTCGCTTCCTGCCTACCTGGATACACGTTATTGGTTCGTTCTGTCCGCGTCGCTTTCCCTGCTGCAGCACCACCCTGGTTGGCTGGTCGTCTCGTCGAACCTCTTCCAGCCAATCACAGCGCTGCTCTCTGCACTAGCCCAAGACAACCAAGAAAATGCCCTTCACAGAATTCTTACTGGATCAGTACCAGCAGCATCAACACCGGCAGCAGCAGCAGCAGCAGCAGCAGCAGCGGCAGCAGTGGAGGTGCCACCTATAGAACGGAGCCTACACGCCCTGCTCACTGTTCTCTTGATGCCGAGCCTGGCACGCAGGCTCGGCGCCTCGGATATGAAAGCCCTGGGAGCGCCAGGCATGGGGTTCAAAGCGTCAAGCCCAGTGGCGTTCCATCCGAGCCTGGAGCACTGGGTCGGTCTGGTCCGAGCCTCCCTGCAGCTCCTTCAGAGCCCGCTGAGTCTCGGAAAGAATAGCGAGTCAGCGGGAAAAGGACCATCAGGATCAACATCAGCCGCAGCAGCAGCAGGAGCAGCAGCAGCAGCAGCGGATGTGTGGGGAAGGGTGTGCGGCGTGTGTCTGCATGGGTTCGGTGTGTTCGCATCGACCCACCCACAGGGCAAGAAAGTGTTTCTCGCTGTGCTCTCGCGCCTGCTGCCACTCCTGCTGCACCTCAGGACGCACCTCGTTGAAGGGCAGGGCCGACTGGGGAAGGGAGGTGGAGAGCTCGGGGAGGAAACGGTGGGTTTTGTCTTATCTGCAATGGATGTGATTGTGAAGGAGGCGTTGTTTGGACGCGTGCATGCAGAGGGGTATGTGACCCAGTGCGCTGGTGTGGCCGCTGCTTTGGCTGCTGGTGTGGGTGGTGGTAAGGTTGGGGGAATGGGTGGGCAGAGAACAGGCAACAGAGGAACACCTGTGAAATCACCTGGGGAGTCAAGACATGGAAGCAAGGCAGGGATAGTTGGAGGGGCGACGGAGGGTGAGGGTGAGGGTGAGGGAGATGGAGGTATGGAAGGGTTGGGGGAAGAGGGCAGGTTCGGCAGCTACCACCGGCAGTTCCTGGCGTTTCTCGAGGCTGGGATCAGGTCCGGGAACGTGCCGATCCTGCACAGCCTCGGGTGGATGTTTGGCATTTACTCTCAGAGTGTGGTGGAGATTGCACGAGAGAGAGTGGGCGAGGTGGGAGGGAGGGGGAAGAGGAGAAAAGCAGCAGGGCAGGGGGGAAAAGGAGGGGTGAGTGGGGAGGGGGAAGGAGGGGAGGGAGCAGGAGAGGAGAAGGCAGGGGAAGGGGGTGTGGGGGGAGGCAGAGGAGGAGGAGGAGGAGGAGGAGGAGGAGGAGGAGGAGGAGGAGGAGGGCAGGGAGGAGGTATGGGAGGAGTATTGGGGGCAGATGATCCGGAAGTGTCTCAGCTGTTGCAGTCGCGGTTCAATCTGTTTGCGCACCTGCTAGGACCGCTGACAGGTGAGCTGCGAGGCAAAGTGGTGGTTCTCCCACATGGGGGCGCGCAGCATCAACAGCAGCAGGGCAAAGCAGGCAGATATGTGAAGCAGTCAACAGGCAGCGGTGCTGCAGAGCCTGCCAGCCTGGCAGCCCTGCTACGTGGCACAAGGGCACTGGTGGACACAGCAATAGAGGAGGGCATTTATGACGGGCTGTCAGACGTGAGTGACAGCAGCACCACCATCAGCAGCCGTGGTGGACGAAGCAGGGGAAGGACGGGAGGAGCAGAAGCAGGAGGAGGAGGGCCGACGAGACTGGGTCTGCTGTTGCACCTGGCTGGGCTGGCCGGGGAGGTTGGCAGTGCGTGGCGCATGTGGGAGGCCGTACGGAACCCTGAAATAGGTGCTAGTGCTTCTGCTGCTGCCGGTGCTAGCGGTGATGGTGATGTGAGGCAGGAGGGGGGCGGAGCAGGAGCTCAGGTTTGGGCCGAGCTTCTCCAGCTGCTTTGGGGGCTGGTTCGGCTGGAGCCCAGGGTGGTGGTGCTCGTGGACGGCCTGCATGACGCCACGTGGCAGCTTGTGATTGGGGCATGCACTGCGTGTGAGCAGGCGCGGCTAGAAAAAAATGATACGGGAGGTGGTAACCAGCTGATGTCTCAGCAGTGGGCGGCAGGGTGGGCGGCAGGGTGGGCGGCAGAGTGGGCGGCAGTGTGGGCGGCGGCTGTCAAGATTGCCAGCCAGCTGGTGGTGACGTGGAAAGATATGAGACAGGTGCGTGGGTGTGTGTGTGCGTGTGTGCGTGTGTGTGTGTGTGTGTGTGTGTGTGTGTGTGTGTGTGTGTGTGTGTGTGCATGTGCATCCATGCGTTCGTGTGTGTGAGCACATGCATGCTTGCATTCATGCATGTCTGTGTGACATGTTATCCCTACATACCTCGTACAAGTATTTTTATTGGTTCCGTCCCTCTCGATGTCCCTGTCCCTCCTCTTCCCTCCCTCCCATCACAGCTAGTGGTAGTTATTCGAGCCATCCTCACTTCTACGCTCACTTCCAGACAAGATATGGACGCTGTTCCTTCTGCCCCGCCGCCCCGTGTAGCATCAGAATCAGCTTCTGTATCAGCAGCAGCAGCAGCATCGCCAGCAGCAGTGGCAGCAGCTGTGGCGCTCCTCTCTTCGCCGGACCTACTCTCCGTGGTCCGGGAGGCTGCTTCTTCGGTCCCTCCAGGCCAGGTGCCGAGCCTGCTGCTCAGCTTCGGGGAGCAGCAGGTCAGGCTGGTGGTTGGTTGGGAGGGGGATGCAGAGGGAGGGAGAAATGAGGAGGAGTGGAGCGGAGGGGGGCAGGGGGAGAGTCTGAAGGGGAGGAAGGGAATGGAGGGGAAGGCTGGTCAGGTGGTTTCTCAGGTGGAAACTCAGATGCAGGCAGCACAGGATAGGCTCACCTGGGCGGCTGCCAGCTTCGTTGCTACAGTGCTCCGCAGCCTGCCTGTTGCGCTGGGAACCGCCATCCAGGTGGACGGCAACGTCTGTCTTCTAGTGCAGTCCCTTGGGCGGTCTGCGGTCGGCAAGTGGGTGGCTGCTGTGGTGGCAAGCACGGGAGAGAGGGGGAAGGGTGGAGAGGGAATGGGAGGGGAAGAGGGAATTGGAAAGAAGGGGGGAGATGCGAAGGTGAGAAGAGGAATCAGCAGCAAGCTGAGCGATGGGAAGGACCATTCTTCTGATCTTGCTCTTACTCTTGTTCGCCGCACGGCGGCGAGCGTTGGGGCAGGCCTTGAAATGTTTCTGGCTGCCCATGAGCTGCACCTGAGATGTCTGTACAATGCACCTCCCTCAGAAGAGTCCAAAATGGGCCACCGCTTCAGCCTCTCCTTCCACCTCCCCCTCGACCCTGCTGTCAGTGGCCCAGGCTCGGCAGGAACTGGCTCGGAAACATTAGGTTCGGCAGGGACAGGTCCGGGAGGGGAGAGTGCTGGAGGGGCTGCTTCGGAGCAGCCTGCTTCCAGATGGCGGTTTGTGATTGGCTGGCTGAACCGAGTGATGAATGGACAGGCAGAGGAGAAACAAGAGCAGCAGCAGCAGGAGGAGGAGGATGAGCAAGGGGCGGAAAGCAGTCAGCTGCTTCGGCTGCGCTTCCTGACTCTCTCTGCTGCCACCACTGCCCTCTCCTCCCTCTCCCCGGTGCTGCCTCTGGGTGCAAGCTATGCGGGTGGTAAGAGGGGTGAACTGGGGGGGGAGACGGAGGCAGCAGCTGAGGCAGGGAAGGGGAGGAAGAAGGGGAAGAGGGGAGGGGCAGAGGGAGTGCGGGGTATGGGGGAGGGTGGAGCGGTGGAGAGTGGTGTTGGTGCGCTGGCTGCTGCTGTGGCCCATGAGCTGTCGTTCGGGTGTGTTGGGGCGGGAGAGGGGCGGAGCCGGTGGGTGGTGATGGGGAGAGAAACAGGCGGGGAAGGGGAAGCAGGTGCGGGAAGAAAGGGAGAACACAGGAGCAGGGAGAGGAGGCAGTGGGACGGCAGCGTGGCCAGCATCTCTAACAATGGGTGTCTCAACGCGGCTTTCCTCTCCCTTGCTGCGTCCTCCGCCCTCCCCCTCTGGCTCCCCGCTGCCCCTCGCCCTGCCGTGAGGGAGTTTGTGCTGCTGCTGCTCGCCCTGGCCGCTAGGGAGGTGCTTGGGAGTGGTGGTGGCACGGGAGGTGCTACAGAGGTGGCTGGGGGCGCCGGAGGGAGGGCTGTGGCGGCTCTGGCGGTGCTACGGAATCCTGTCTTCTACGAGATTGAGGTGAGTTGCGTCTGTTTGGCTGGTTGGGTCCCGTCCGGCTCTCTTGCTGCCTCCTCCGCTCTCCCCTCTGGTGGTGCTGGAGGGAGGGCTCTGGCTGCTGTGGCGGCGCTACGGAATGCCGTGTTCTGCGAGATTGAGGTGAGTGGGGTCTGGTTGGGATACGTGCTTTTGTTGACT
Source organism: Closterium sp. Naga37s-1 (assembly GCA_947471745.1). Taxonomy (NCBI): domain Eukaryota; kingdom Viridiplantae; phylum Streptophyta; class Zygnematophyceae; order Desmidiales; family Closteriaceae; genus Closterium; species Closterium sp. Naga37s-1. Next base: position 3,757,821 of record CANJKZ010000008.1, on the reverse strand, counting down.
GCAGTGATTGGACGTGCTTCCGTCATTCTCACACATCCCCTCACCTCACCCCAATCACTGCTCCTTCCTCCTTCCCCCCGGCCCACCCAAACCGCTCTCCCTGCTCCCTGCTTGTCATCATTGTTACGAAAACTTAATATTAATGAGTCCTGCGCATTCCTCTCCCCCAACTTATGTCATCCTTTTTATATTTCACATCAATCCTTTTCTTTCCCCCACACCCACGTGCTTGCAGAATGTTCGTCACGTTTTGGCCAAGTCATTTGTGACTAATCTGCGGGCAGCTGTGAAGGGAAGCTTGAAACTCTCCACCACCTGCCCGCCTTCTGCCCTAGCAGAAAAATGCAAGGCTGGCTTGGTTTCCCTGCTGTCTGACCGAACAATTCCAGCCAATGAGCATGCAGGAAAAGAAGGACAAATTACTTCAGAGGGCAGTTCAAAAAAAAGAAAAGGAAATAAGAAGAAAGGGACGGAAGGAGATGATTTTACTGGGGTGGGTGGTAGAGGTGATAGTAACGTGAGTGATACTAACGAGATGAGGTTTTCAGACAGTATGCTCGCCATGCTGGCTGATCAGGCAGGTGCTGAGCTGGCAGATTCAATCCGCCATCTCGTTCGAAACCCTGATGCTGACTCAGCAGGTACAGATGCTGACTCATCAGAAGAGGAGGAGGAGGAGGACGGGGAGGAGGGTGGGACAGAAGTGAGAGAGCAGAAGGGGAAGGGTAAGGGGGATGGTGAGGGGGAGTGGCAGGTGGATGCGGGGGAGGTGGAACTGGTGCTGGTGCTGCTACAGCTGCTACAGGCCGTCCCCCCTGACTGCTGGACAGCTGCAGATGCGCTGCGATTGGTCGAATGCCTTGCTGGCTTGGAACGGTGCTTCATGGCGCCTCTGCTGCTCCCTCCTCCCTCTCGTTACAGTCACATTCACACTTTATCGAACCACCAACAGCAGCAGCAGCAGCAGCACTCGTTTTCCTCTTCCTCCTCTCTTCTCATGAACTGCTCCCTTGCCTGCAGAATAGCCCTCCTTCGTTTTCTCTCCCTCCACCAATCCCTCTCCCAACCCACTTGTTCCGAACCAAGTTGTCCCGAGCCAGGGTCTGGTCCAGTGCCGAAGCTGCTGCCGTGGCTGGTGGTAGGCTCGGTGGGAGCAGGTGTTGTGAACCGAAGGAAGCAGCAGGAGGGACGAAAAAGGGAGGACATGGCAAGGTATGGGGGGGCATTGGGGGATGGGGACGTATTGGGGGTTGAGGAAGCATGGGAGGCGATGGTGGCAGCGAGTGGAGCAGCAGTGGGCATGGCTGTGCATGCAGTCATGATGGATGGTGGTACGGAGGGGAGCAAGGAGAGCGGCGAGGGGAAGGATATCGGCACTGCCATTGCCTGTCTCTCTCGCTCCCATCCCGAAACCGCCACTGCTCTCATTTCCTTTGTTGAAATCCTCGCCTCCCTCCCCCACTGCAAGACCACTCTCACCTCCGATGCTGCATCAGCTGTTCCAGCTGTAGCAGCAGCAGCATCTATAGCACTGGCTCCAGCTGCGACATCTGCAGCGGCTGTAGCGGCGGCTGTGTGCTCGGGAGCCCTGTGGGAGATGGCAGCTGTAGCGGATGGATTGAGCCACGCTGGCGATGGGTCAGCAGGACCGGCTGTAGCGCGTGCTACACTGGATATGGATACTGCTGTTGGTGAGGTGGGGAGTGGCAAGGAGGAGGGGAGTGAAGGGCCATTGCTGTCACGATGGGGCGGTCGCATTCCTGCCACGTGGAGTGCTCTGATTGGCTGCCTCGAGCCTGCTGTTGAAGGGGCGTTGAGGGGGATGCTGGGGGAGAGTGAGAAGGGGAGAGAGGAGGGAAGAGAGGAGGGGAGAGGGAAAGGAGAGGAACAGGAGGTGGGAGGAGAAGAGGTGGACGGTGGTTTGGATTGGTTGTCACTGCATGAACTAGGGTTCGATGTGGCAAGGGATGGTGGTTTGGTTGATGTGCATGGTGGTGCTGTTGCTGGTGATGGCGATGGGATTGGTGATGTGGAGGGGAAAGGTGGGGATGGGGTGGAGGAAGATGAGGAGGTGATAGAGAAAGAGGAGAGTGAGGAAGAGGACGATGATGGTGAGGAGAGTGAGAGTGAGGAAGAGGAGAGTGAGGAGGGTGAGAAGGAGAGTGAGGAGGGTGAGAAGGAGAGTGAGGAGGAGAGTGAGGAGAGTGAGGAGAGTGAGGAGGAGAGTGAGGAAAGTGAGGAGGGTGTAGAGGAGAGTGAGAAGGAGAGTGAGGAGGAGAGAGGGGATGAAATGGAAGTGGATGGAGACACGAATGCCAGCTATCGGGGGAAGAAGCCACGCCCCCCTCCACCTTCCAAGATAGAGAGAGGAGCAGGAGGAAGAGCAGGAGGAAGAGTGGGACGAGGAGGAGAAGGAGCAGAGTGGGAGGAGAGCTGGTTACGAAGTTACGACTTCCCGGACTCACAGAAACACGCCCTCAGCCGCCTCCTTACAAGCACATCCGATTGCGTCACGGCAGCCCACCTGTTCTCTGCTGCCGCTGCTGCCCTGCACCTCAGATGCGCGCTGGTTATGGCTGAGGGGGATAAAGAACAGATGAGAGAAGGTGGGACGGAGAAGGGGGCGCAGACGGTTCAGGTGGGAGGGAGAGGGCGAGGGAGAAGGAAAGAGAGACGGGGAAAGCGGGGTGGACAGGAAGAGGGAGATGAGGAGGGAGAGGAGGATAAAGAGGAAGAGCAAGAGGAGGAGCAGCGGAGGGTGGTAACGGAGCAGTTAAACGCACAGAGGTACAGTCTCTCCCATGCCTTCGTGGGGAGGGTGGTCCAGCCCAGGCTAGCATCCGCCCTCTTCATCCTCCACCACGCCGCCCTGCTGCTGCGAGCGGGCGCACATGTTGCACCTCCAACGCCCTCTTCTGAATTTGCCGCAGCTGCCCCATCAGTCACAGGAGTGGCAGCAGCAGGATCAGGAGCAGCAGTTGCTGGGTCTGTGTCTGTCCCGTCTGTGCTGCTGTCTGCCGCGCCTCTCCTCTTGGCTGTGCTGCAGTACACGCAGGTGGCAGGCACGCGCATGCTGCGCTGCGTCTCCCCCCACCCTCCTGCCTCCGCGTTCCGGCGAATCGTGCGCGTCCACCTGGCGCTCCTCTCCGCCCTCTCGTTACAGTCCCAGTCGTTGTTATCACTCTCAGCAGGATCAGCAGGAGCAGCAGCAGGAGCAGCAGCAGGATCAGCAGCAGGAGCAGCAGCAGGATCAGCAGCAGAAGTAGAAGCAGCAAGGCAAGTGGTAGCGTCGCTGCTGCAAGCCACATATGCAGCATTGAAGCAGTTTGTGCAGTGGGCGTCGCACGGGTGGGTAGCAGTTGTCTTTCGCACCTGCAGGAATGAGCTCGCGTTGCAGCTGGAGGGGGGCAGTGGAGGCGGGTGGGGAGGGCTGGGTGAAGGGGAAAGGGGAGGCGAGAGGGGAGAGGAGAGAAGAGAAGCAAGGCTGCATGCTATGGGTGGGGGCAGCAGGCAAAGCGCGCATATCAAGGGGAGTGAACATGAGGCTCCAGCAGAAAAGGGCGTTCCAGCAGAAGGGGAGTTTGGCAGCTCAGCAGGACTGGAGAACGGTCCAATAGGGTTGGATGCGGTGGCAGTGTTGGCGGAGAAGCTCATTCACAGCTGCCCCAGCGGCCACTCCCTTCACTTCCTCGCTGCCCGCTCGCCCCTCCTCGCCTCCCTGCTCTTTAAAGCCATCACCTCATATACATACTCCCACTCTCACTCTCTCCCTTCCTCTCTCCCTCACTTCTCCCCTCACACTCCCATGCACATGCTCCCCCACACGCCCTCTCTTTTCTCTTCTCTCTTCAGTCTCTACCCATCCTCCGTCTCCTCTGCCTTTCACGTCCCATCCATACCCGCACTCACTCCCTCACTCTTTCCTTGGCTCTCTCCCTCACATGTTCCCTCGATTTCTCCCGCCAGTTTTTTCACCATCTGCCATCACAGCCTGTCAGCTCTCACGACTCTCGCTGCTCGAAGCGCAATTTTCCCTTTCCGGGCAGGCCACGTCAGCCTGGGCCTCGCCTGCCCGAACCTCATTCTGCCCGCCATCTCAGCTTCTCCTGATTCGTCTGTTGGCATGGGCCTGGGTGAACGGGCGGGGTTGTTTGTTGGTTTCTGCCAGCTTCTTTGTGCAATCATTCGTCAAAGGAGCCGGTATGTGTTGTTCTGCTGCTGCTCGTACCAGCACGTGTTTGTTGCACCTTGGTGTTTTGCATGCAGCAACCTAGTGACTTTTGAGTCGAGGTGACTTTTGAGTCGACTCAAAAGGCACCTCATACCAGCACGTGTTGCATCTCGGTGTTTTGCATGCAGCAGCCGCCCTCCCTTCCTTCTATCTCTTGTGAGCTTCATCTCAGCACTTGTCATTCTCATCCGCACTTGTTGCTGGAAACAGTGTATGATACTCACGTCCACACTGTTATTTTAATGACTTGGTAATGCACTTTCAAATTTGCCTGTGCCCTCACTCGGGGATATTCCCATCCTCATCGCAAAATCTTCTTCCCTCCCTTGCTTCCCACCCCATTCGTCCATACCATGACATGCCATGGCAACAGCTATGTGCGATACAGCATGGCACTCCTCGTACAGTCTCTCCGCTGTATGATCAACCTCCTCTCGCCCTCCTCCCCCTTCTTCTCCTCATCCTCCACCGTCGCCTCCTCCTCGCATCCACTCCCCTCCTCCTCTCTCTCCTCCTCTCTCTCCTCCTCTCTCTCCTCCTCTCTCTCCTCTCCGCCTCTCCCGCGTGACTATAACGAAGCCACTGCTGCCAGCTGTGCCCTGTGGCTGAGACGAGTTTATGATGAGGTCAGTGCAGTTCTATGTGGTGCCATGTGGTGCTGAGCGGCTCTGCATGGTAACTGGCAACCACAACACCCCATCTCCCACTCTGCCCCTGTTGATGCTTCCTCCTTCCTTGTTTCCTCCTCTCTCAATCAAAATCGAACTCCTTCGCCCCCATTCGACTCTGCCCCATACATTACCCCTTGTCCTCCACCCATCCCGTTCTCATTTTAATCTAAGTAACTTGTCATCGCTTGACTGATACCATTCCACTTCTCTCCTCCGCTTGGCAGGTGTCAGAGCAGCGCGCTACTCTCAGCAAGATCTGTCCGCTGCTATTAGCAGACTACATCATTGCCATCACCACCACCGCCACCATCCGACTAGTTTCATGACACTCCCATCCTCGGTTTTTCTTCTCTCTCTCCCATCCCCCTCTTATCCACATGGCAGGTGTCAGAGCAGCGCTCCACTCTCAGCAAGATCTGTCCGCTGCTATTAGCAGACTACATCATCGCCATCACCACCACCGCCACTGTCACCACCGCTACACCCACCACTCCCGCAGCAGCACTGCTTCAGCAGCTTCAGTCGCCTTTCACCACTGCTAGCTTCGATCCCAGCAGCCCTAGTGCTGGTGTTGGTCAGCGGAGCAGCCAACAGCAGCAGCAGCAGCAGGTTATTGGGTTGCCCAGGTGCGTCTACAAGAGAATTCTGAGCGTGTCTTGTTTCCCTGCTGTTGCCACTCCTGGGTTATGTGTCCCCTCATGGGTCAACATGCGCCACTCATGGGTCAACAACACAGGAGCATGTCACCACATCACCACATCACTGCATCAGTGTGTCAGCGCGACAGACAGCACATCACTGCATAAGCACAGCACCACGTAGGACATCAGCACAAAAGCATATCACCACATCACCATGTCACCATGTCACCCCATCCAAGCAACCACCTCATGCCACCACACCACCACAAGCAACCATCTCCCATCCACCCCACTCCACCCCATTCAACCCCTCAGCACTGTGGAGGCAGCGTTGGAACCAGGAGCATTCGCGCTCATGGATGTGTGCGCCCCGCACGACCTGCAGTTCCTGCACATGGCGCTCGGATCTGGTCAGAACCCTCTCGCCTTTCCTCCACACCTCCGCTCTTCTCTTCCTCTCCATCCTTCCGTTGCCCGCGCCTCTCCTATGCCTCCCATAGAGTTTTCCTCCCATGAGCTGCTGCTCCTTCACATGGCTTTCGAATCAGGTCTGTGCCTCCCTGTTCTCTAGGTCATCCCCTCCCCGCTATCCTCCCCTCCCTTATTCCTCTGCAGGTCACTCCCAAAGGGCTGCTCTGGCCCGTTTGAAGCAGAGTTACGACGAATCTTACAAGTACGAGGGCAAGGTGTAGTCATTGTCACTGATATTGCGTGGTTTAGTGAATCAGGCAAACTGATAATTATTCTTTGTTTGTAACATACTGTACGCATTAAAACGTCTGCGAAGCCTTGCTTTTGTACACGCGCCAACTCAAGCGGAGCCAACTCGTTTTATAACAAAACCCAAGTTGCAGATACCCTACCATATGTAGGCGCAGGGACTCATACTCAAGTTACACCCAGCTGCGAGTGTAGACATGCCTCACAGGGACCGCATGTGATACGTGGTAACCCTGCACACGTGGAACAGCAACGGAAGGGGCGTGACAGCGGAATAGTCATATTGGCATAGAAAGGGTGTGACAGCCATGTGAGTTGTGACAGTAAGCCAGCTTTGAGACTGGCCTGTCATCTGGCCATACAAGAATCACTCATCTCATCTCATCTCATCTCACCTCATCTCACTCTCTTCCACTCACCTCATCTCGCACAGCTGCCAGGCTCCCTAACTGCTGCTCCACAGCCTTGAGCTTCCCTGCTGTCGCCACCTGCACCGCCCGAGCCTCTGCCAGCTCCTGCTGCAGCCGTGCCACACCCTCACTGTCCCACGACCGCACCACCAGCACCACCCCTCCCTCCGCCACCGCCTCTGTACCCACCCCCACATCCACCCCAGTATACATCCTATTATCCACACCGGTACCCACCCCATTACCCTCCTCTCTCCGCCGATCATGCTGTGCCCTCGCGCCCGTGCCCTGTAGCATGCTGCTGCTGTCTCCAGGCTCTTGCTTCACAGGGCTTGAAGAGTGAGGCTTGGACCCAGCAGGGAGTTGGGAGGCGGGGGGTGGCATTGGAGGTTCTTGAGTCGACTCAGAAACAGGCTCTTGCTTTGCAAGACTTGGAGGCTTGGGTGGTTGTTGAGGTACCATTGCAGGCTTGGGAGGGGCTTGGGAGGTCGGAGATGGCATGGGCGGGCGGGGGATGGGTTTCCAGGGGAAGGAGGCAGAGGGTAGGCGGGGGAGAGAGAATTGATTCGCACGGGCCTTGAGTAGTCTCTGGATTTGGAAGGGCAGTGGGGTTGGAATGGGGGAGAGGAAGGGCGGTGGGCATCAGGGGTAGATGAATCACTGAGAGAGACGTGTGATAGCAGGCAGCATGGAGGAAATCAGCAGCACGCTAGGGAAAGGAGTGGCAACGGCAAGGAATGCGACAGCAACGGATGCAATGGCAGGCAAGCCACAGCGGCAGCAATGTTGTCATGCACTACTAGGTGACTGGGGAAAGATGAAAGACGACCCTAACTAGTAAGACCAGCTGAGCACACGTGGCTCCAGTTCAGCTATCATCGCCTGAGAGCTGCTTTAGGAGAGAGTAAACTCTTGAACCCACCACCATCAGGCCACACATGCTTACGTATCCATTACCAGCGTTGCTCTCAGCCTCTCACCTCCAGTGGCCTCTCACCTCCAGCACAGCTATCCTCGCATGAGCTGCTGCCAACTGCAACTCCAACGGCATCCCACTGTTGTTGTAATTGCTGCTGCTGGTAAGACCATCATCAACAGTACTCCAGTGCTCTCCACTGCCTGGCACCGCATCCTCTCTCCCACTCTCCACGTCACCACTGACGCCACTGCTTCTGCCGCTACCAGTGTCGTTTCCACCAGCATTCCCACCGCTGCTGCTCTTGCTGCCGCTGCTGCTTTGCTCAACAGAACCCCCGCTCTTGCTCTCACCACTGCTGCTGCCTCTCCCTTCCGCACCATCACCGCCAACCCCTCCCATTCCTCCTCTCGTCCCCGCTTCCGCTGCTGCCTTCACTGCTGCGGTTGGGACAGGAATTCTGGACTTCACCACTTGCGGGCGCGCTTCTTTATCCTTGGCTATCAACCGAGCCTGCAGCTCCGTGTTCCGCGCTTTCAGGAACGCAGTTTCCACATTCGCTTTCTCCAGCTGTTCTTCCAGCGCGCGAATCCGAGCCTCCCACGTGTCGCTGTCAGCACTATTGCTGCTCTCACTGACCCCGTTGTTCCCGGTGCCGTTGACTTTGTCGCCAGTGTTAGTACTTTCACTTGCGCTAGCGGCAGTAGAAGCCGCAGGGTCCGCAACAGCACTGTTGCTGTAAGCTGGAGGCCTGGTTGCTGACGTGGCAGCGGCAGAGCCCTCTTCCTTCACACCGGGCCTAGGAACGAACTTTGAGTCGCCCCGGTGCACGGCGTTTTTCCCGCCCTTGGTTACCCAATCCACAGCTATCGATGTGTTCGGCCGAATCGGCGCCTTTGGCGCTAATGGCACCCGATCGTTCGTTGCGTTGAAGCGATTTCTCATTTCTCTGACCGATAACCGTTTAGATCCGTCATCGTTAACGTCACCGTCGACGTCTCCAGCAGAGCCTTGCAATCTGACCGTCACTGCTTCTGCTGCTGACTGCGATTCCACAGTTACCGCTTTGCCGGGAATATCAGCCGGAGTCTGCGACTGCGACGAAGATAATATTGCTTCTGGAACGGGTTTTAAAACAGCCGCTGGTACCGAAGAGTCCACTGGCGGCGATTCTGCTTTCGCCGCCGGAGTTGACTTATCCGTCACTCCCTTCATTTTCGAGAGATAGAAATTGACTGAGCTCATTGTCGCCGTTTGGTAGACGCAGGAGCTATTGGCGACGGCGAGAGACTCTATGTTCAAACACGGCATTCAACCGTGGCAAAATACTCTCTAGCGGCCGTTATTGGGAGCCAGCTTTACAGTCGCCACAATTCCGCGAACACCGAATGGAGCATCATACCATCCTAGACCAACGTCTATAAATTTGAGTCCAAAATGCTTAGACACATGTTAGAATGCACGGGAGGCAAGCACACTGGGAATGACGACGAGACTGGGAACGAACATCCAGACGAACGGGACTTGGTTCAGGAGAATTTGGCAGTCCTTGGGATTGCCTGACTGACGTGCGCCTGGTGCATTGGGAAGGAAATTCGACAGCTGTGGTGATCAAGTGTGGGGAAATCAGGGGTGGGGATTCTGTCCGCGCTACGAACCAAATGCAATAAAGTTCGCAGAGTTGGACAAAAACAATGGGTGTACCCTTACATAAACACTACAGAAAAACCTCCTTTAGAAAGCTTTCAGTAAATCATAGCCTATGCCCCATAACCAAAAACTGCACGAATCCTAGCAAAAATGAGATCTCTCCAGCCCCGTTCGGTTGTTTCAAAGACCGTGGCATTCCCAAACCTGCAAGGTAGGCAACATTAATCGTTAGCTAACACCACATAACGATGACCAGTGATTGAAAAACACATAAATTACTCCAAGGGCAAATCGTCAGTGTACTTCTTTCGTGCAATAATGCATATTTCAGGTTAAAAAATGTTGGACGCTGTGTCACTCACCTGTCCTCTTCAGGCACGTTGGTTTGTGTGAGCCGCAGAATGGTGTCGCCCACTTGAGGCTCCTCGAAGGTTATGCACACCTGCACCAATTAGACGAGGGCACAGACAAATGCAACAATTGAGCATCGAGTGCACAAAACCTGGAGAGGGATAGGGTGAAAGGTTGTGAAGTGATGACCCACTACCATATGCACCAACTACTTCCACGAAACTACCATCCACTAGTATCACCAACTCTTATCATCCTCTTAATCACTCACTCCTATTACCCACTCCTATCACTCACTCCTGTTACCCACTACTGTCAAGCACTCCTATCACCCACCACCACCATCACCCCACTCTCACCGTGGAGTAATGCCCATCAGGCCAGCTGCTGAACCGCCACTTCTGCATAATCATCCTGTTCTCGTCCAACCGCTGATTGACACCTGTCACGGACCCATCAAACAACGAAAACGTGCCCCCAACGTCCCGCGACAGCTTCGCCTTGGACTGTGTGAAAGCCATCCACCGCTTCTCATCCATCAGCGTCTCGTACAGATCCGACGGTCGACAGTGGAACCTCTGTGTGATGGCGATCGACTTCTTCCCAGTTCCGCTGCTGTTGCTGCTCTCTTTCTTGCTCTTGCTGGCTGGGGCTGTGCTCGCAGTGGTTTTAGCAGCAGCAGATGCAGATCCTGCTGCTGGTGCCGCTGCTGCTCCTGATTCTGAAGGAGCTGCTGCTGGTGCTGCTGCTGACGCCGTTGTTGCTGGTTTCACTGCCTTGGCCTTTTCTAGCTCGTCCCTCGCGGGACCACCAGCCTGAATGTCTTTAACGAACGTGCGGATTCTCTCCAGAATAAGCGGCTTGCCTCTCGCCAGCATCGCATCTCGCAGCCGATTGGCTGCTGCCGACCCTCCGCCGTTTCCGTCCGCCGATTCCGTGGCTAGGGCGATCTTCAACTCGGGATCCTCGTCGTGGTTCTCGTCCGCGATATAAGGCAGCTCGACGAAGCCCTTAACGGATGCGACAGGCTGCGCGTCGGCCGAGTCCTTGACCTCGCCCTCCCAGCCCAGGCGCACGTGAAGCTCGTAGCTGATTGGTTGAGAGGGACGGGAAATGACGGGGAAGAGGAAACGTGGAATTTATAAGCCTCGTAGCTGGTTGTGGGAGAAGGTGTGAGAAGGGGAGAGGAGGGAAGGTGACGGGAGAAGGAAAGGGTAGGGTTTGCCAGGCTCGTAGCTGGTTGACGGAAGGGGGAATGAGTTCGGGGAGGGGGAAATGCGACTGGGGAGGGGGAAGGTAGGGTTCCTGGTGAAACTCGGTTCTGCTTTAATTGTTGTTAAGGAAGATTCTGAGAATTCATAGAAACGCCTGCATGAGCGAAATCTTCCTTCGCAATTCGACCTCGGTATCCCCCTCGAGCGAGTTCACATCGTATGATGAGACAAAGCTATAAGGCGCCGCAAACATCAACATAGTTCTCAACATCAAGCTTCTCGATCGCAAATGTGCCCAACGAGCCTCCACCAACCCACTCTAGAATATCCTGATTGAAATACTCACCCGGGAATGATCTTTCCCTTGCGAATGTTGACATACGCCTCGCCGTCCATCTTCTCAATCGCGCCCGTGCGGATCCAGCACCCGCCTTCCCCCTCCAGAACCGTCAGCCCGCCAATCAGCTCCCCCAGGCGCCGCCGTGACCATTCCATGCAGTCCTTCTCCGCCCAGTGCCAGTTGTGCACGTTTGCGCCGTCCGCTCGATCCTGCACAATCCAACGGTTGTCGCCCTCGCCGATCTTTGCCATGGAGGCGAGTGTCGCGAAACTGGACGTGATCGACGCGAAAATAGGAGGAATGAGCTTCTACTGCGAGACGTCCTGGCGAAGCCAAAAGGGAATCGGGAGTGAGAGGTTGTGGTGGGAGTCGCGACGGCTAATCTCTCATATGATTAGTCAATGAACGTGGTAATGACAAGGATCTGGAAAACTAGATGACTTCATAAATAAACACTCCAACCAAGCGCTGGGTAGATTCGTGAAAAGTGAGGGGTTCTGCCATTGACTTTCTCTCACGGTACTGTACGGTAATGTGCGCGAAAGAGCATATATCGAAATTACCGAACGGTTCAGTATGGTGATCGGTGGGCACGAACTGCTGAAGCACACCTTGAGATTCGCGAAATCTGGAAAAGGGCCTGGTCCTTTTGAGAATTCGCGAACCGTCAGTGTCGCCCTTCTAGAATGCACGAGTATGCCACGTAGGACTTCAAATCAGGAAAATGCTTCCAGTTTCGCGAACATAATGGAAATAATAATGAAACAATACAAACCTCACTACATATTAGATGCATCTAGTATGCAATAACAACTACAGATATTCCCCCTAAATGCCCCACTGGCTATTGCCTACTGCAAAGTCTCCCTTGCACAGAAGCTCCTGGAGCAAAATCTGTGCAGCCTCTTCACCAATGAGACCTGAAATGGCCTCCATCTCAGGAGAAATCCCAGAAGAACCTATACGATCTATTGGGATCTCCATCATATTCTTTCCTCCGTGTTGTCCAGTGTATGGCAGGCCATTCGAAATGTTACGAATTCCCACCAAAGATTCACCCACTAACGAAGAAGCAGCGCCTCCCTGTAATTCCTGTTGGTGTGCAGAAGCAGCCCCTGGGGCCTGAAAAGCCTGTGGTTGATCGGCCACAATGCCTGCTGCTACACTCCCCCCTGGTGCTCCAACATCAGTTCCAAACCCATGGTGAGGCATTATTGCATTGTCTCTGCTGTTTATGCCAGTAGTGGCAAACGCCGATGCCAGGTGGCTGTCTGTCCCTTCCAGCAGCCTGCTCACATCTCTCCACTGCCGTGACACAAGATGCGACCCATTTGATACAACTGTATGGTCAGTGTGCAACACTGAAGCAGTTCCGGGAGCTGTGGGTGGGGCAGTGTAAGGGTCTGGGTTTGTTGCTACCCCACTTGACGACAGCTGCTGCTCCAGGATAAACCTGGCAATGTCTTTGCTGCTCACTAGACCATTTGCTACGAGCCCGTTGGCGCTGCATGGAGGGCCGGTACCCATAGCTCCACCAGAAAAGCCAGCGTCAGCGTTTCTAGCACTTCGGATAGTAACACTTTCGCTACTGCCCCCAGGACCAGGCTGGGGAGTCTGCTTCTGTTGCTGCAACTGCTTCTGCTGCTGCTGCTGTGGCTGATGCTGCCACTGCTGCTGCTGCTGCTGCTGCTGCTGCTGCTGCTGCTGCTGCTGCTGCTGCTGCTGCTGCTGCTGCTGCTGCTGCTGCTGCTGCTGCTGCTGCGGCTGCGGCTGCTGCTGCTGCTGCAGCATGGGTTGCGCCTCCGGGCCTGTCAGAAGCATCTCCCGCTGATGCACGGTATCGGCCTCCGACAGCAACTGCCGCACCTGCTGCCGCTGCTTGTAATTATCCAACAGCTCCTCCAACTCCCTCATCTCCCTCTGCTCCTCCGCCACTGCTCTCCGCTTCCGCTGGTACCGCTGCCACTTCACCTCTTCCTGCTGCGACTCCCCGTGTCTCGCGCCACCATCAGTGATCGTCCGTTTGAATCCCACGCTTGGCGACTGTGACTGAAACGAGGGGAGCGCGTCGAGGCTGTGGGCCTTCTCTAACGGGAGCTCCACGCCCACTCGGCTGGGACTCGCGGCTTCGGTGAAGCTCGTCGCGCTGCCGCTCGGCACGCTGGCTGAGCGAGGGCCCATGGCCATCGCCGCCGTCGTTCCAAGTGGGTGGATTAAGTGACCCACCGCTGCTTGAACCGGCAGTTGAACCACACCGCCCCCCGAACTAACCCGAGCGCCGCCACTCACGCCGTCAATTGCTGCGCCCCCACCACCGCTGTTACTAACGCCGTGTTGGTGACTGAATCGTTTGCCCTGGCCGATGCTCGCTAGCGCTGCCTGCGCTCGCGGTGATAACTGGCGCCATGTGCTCTCCGATACGGCACAATGAAGTGACTCTCCGTGATTCTGAAACCCATTTAAGCCTGCTAATCCAGTCAAGCCAGTCAATCCGGTCAATCCGGTCAATCCGGTCAATCCAGTCAACCCTGTGGCCGTCAATCCTGGCATGACGCCTGCGAAACCGTTATTAGTCAAGCCATTCAAGCCTGACAGACGAGCCTTGATCATTTCCCTGTCGAAATTCTCCCGAGCGACGTCTAGATCCGGCTCCGCCGCAGCGCGACGCTGCGCGCGATTCGCGGAATCGTTTTCCCCCGGCGGGGGAAAGTTGAGGTGCGCGTCGGATCCGTACAGCTTCAGCGCTGCCTCGTCGTACGCGCGCGCGGCCTCCTCCGCCGTCGCGAATGAGCCCAGCCACTGGCGCACCTTCCGCTCGGGGTCGCGGATCTCCGCCACCCACCGTCCCCACGTGCGCTGGCGCACCCCGCGGAACCTGTAGAGCGCGTTTTGCGGACCGCCCCGGTTCTGAATGTGGGGTAGTAGGAACGCCGGGTCCGTATTATCCATAAATAGAACCACCGGATGCAGCAGTCTGACAGTCTGGGAGAAATTTCTCACGATGACCTATGATATTTCTACGTCGAGGTTGTTCAACCAAAAAGTTATTGATAGATTCGACGGAAGGAAAAACTACTGTAAGACACCGATTAACTGGTCTGAGCGGACAAAAGACCGAAGGTAGATGACAAGGAAGCGGATGCAAGGACTGTCGATAATGAGGAATTGTTCCGTCCCTGTAGTATAAGAACACAGAGCAGCGGCGGTGGAACTCAACGAGACGACGAGCTTGAGGACGCGTCGATTCCCGGCTGTTGAGGAAGCGAAGGATTCTCATGAGGACTCTTCGGCGACGCTGAGGTCAGCTCAGCTGGCAATGGCTCCCGCCGTACACAATGTCGGTTTGTTTGGCTGCGTGTGGCGCCTGTCTCAACCAACAAACGCGACTTTCCCCTAGCGGCCGTGCCCGCGTCCGCCCCTAAACCTACCAAGAATGTGAGATTCGAATTTTGGTGAGAAATTTGGATCAGCATTCGGTGGCTCGACCTGAGACGCGCACGAGGGACCCATGTGCGAGGATTTTCCCACGTTGAGGAGTCCTGCCACGTGGGCCGGCACAGCGTTGGATCCGATGTGGCCGATGGCGATCCTACTGCCTGTATTCCTTCTCAAGGCAGCGCGAGATCGGGCCTGGCCTCGTACGATCGTATCGTTATTATTACACGGCATGTGACGCGTTTCATTGTGTTTGAATGGGATGCCCGCGTACGCCAGTTCATTGGCCAGCGATGCTTGCAATGGCAGCTTGAAAGACGTCTGGACCTACACGTAAGATCTTCGAGAGTTGTCTTTGCTAAGTTGTTGCACCTGGTTTCATCCACTGTGTACCGTTCGTGGGTTCAGATGGACAGCTACAGTGGTTTTCCTGAAGGTGCTTCCGCGCATAATAATTTCCCGAAGCACTCACAAATCTCGTATAGACATCTAGAAACATCTATTCAGGCAACTTGGTTCCTGGTTTGCGAATCAACCATCAGAGAGAGCTTTGAGAGGTACACTTCACCAGAACTTATGGTAACAGCAGCAGCGGCATACTGTAAGCTTCGCGTTTTGCCAGTCAGGAAATGGCAAGCTTCAACATTTCGATGCCCGAAACTACTGCACTGAATTGGCTTGAGAGATACGACACGCTGACAGGTCGTTTTACTTGGAGGATCATTTGAAAGCTGTTGACGTGTTTTTTTTCGCCAAATCAGCAAGAGATCCTCGCTTCCCGCGTTCCATCTGTGACGTGGCTATGCTTTGCAGTGACTTTGACTTGCCAGTGACAACATTGACGTATTGTACTCCGCCAAAAGCTTCTTCACCAAAGTCTGTATGAGAAACCAAGTCTTCATAACTACCTGCCTTCCGATGAATATTTGTGCAATAGTGCAGAAGTTCGCACAACCACACGTAGAAGTTCGGGAACTGCGCACAAGTTATCCGGTTACCCACGCAGAGACGGAGGGGATTTTCGCAGCTGTGTTCCAATTCCTCGGGATCTGCGTTAGACTAGACCCGACTCATTTTCTTTCAAGACCCAAGGACTGTCTTTGCGCTCCGGTTCGCCTATCTTTCTTCATCCAGCGATGGACATAACTGACGAAATTAGGGTGATCAGGCCTCAAACGTTAGTTTCTGATTCAAACGTTGACGCTGACGTTGACGTGCATCTCTTGCCCTGCTGCATTGAGCACAACGGACCAGCTGCCGTGTCGCGTTTTTTTCGTCCGTTCGAGGCCAAAGGTGGAACATTCTTACCTTGAATTCTCAACGGCGTCCCCACTATGTTCTGGTGGATTCATTTGAATAGTCACATGGTTATAGCGCATCAATCTGACCATCTTTTCCGACATTTCCTGGCATCGCAGATGTGATTATGGCGGATGGCACAATACCGTTGGAAGCCGCGTTCAGAGGCAGGAGGCTTCTGGGAAGGCGTCTTTCCCTTCCTGACGGCTACACAGGTGATTCTGAGATGAAAGGCTGTTGATTGCGTTTCCTAGTCTCCCTCTTGCATACCCCAACGTCAGCATCAGCCTGCAAAATATGAAACCCTAGTTCTCAACGTGCCCTCCCGTCGTCCTCGTCTCCTCCTCTGCTATCCAGGCCTCATATTAGAGAAAATGGAGGGAAGAACAGCAGCAGAAGCAGAAGCAGGTGTTGTTGAACCTCCCTCTAAACGGCAAGCCTTGGACGTTGCTGGAACCAGAGGCGGGGAAAGAGAGCAGGGGGTAGGAGAAGCAGAGGCAGAGGGGAGGGCAGAGGCAGAGGGAGACTCGGAGGCAGAGGAAGCAGCTGATTTCCCGCATGCAGCACAGTGGCAGGCTGTGGGGCAATTCTCCTCCTTCGTCTACTGGAACCATGATGGAGTTCCCAAGGCTGGGGATGGGCCTGCAAGAGTCTGTGATTGGCTGAGAATCGCCAAGGAGGTAAGGAGATGCCGTGGCGAAGAGGGTTGTTGAGGTGGTAGGGTTGTTAGGGAGGTATAGTTGGGGTTTGTGACGACCCTGACATTTGACTAAGCAGCATGTTAGAAGCAGGCATGTGATGGTACCATTCCATGTCATCATGCCTACACAACCCATGCCATGCTGCCATGCCACCAATGTTACCATGCTGTAATGTCATCCATGCTTCCATGCAACCATGCCTCCATGTTATCTATGCGCTCTCTTCTCCCTCCCGTTTTGCTCTCCAGTACCTCTCCCATTCCCACAACCCATCACTACCCCCACACAGCTACATGCACAAATACCTGGTTTAAGGCGTCCCACCATCCCCCTTTCCCCCTCCCCCTCCCCCTCACCCACCCACCCACCCACACCCCATCGCCACCAACCCCCCACAGCTACACGCGCCAATATCTTTGGAGGACGTGGAACGACAACTTTCGAAGTCACAGCCGGCCAAGTGACACGTGACAGCTTGCTTTTGCAAGAGCGAATTCAATGGTGCCCTACGTTAAAGCTGCGGTCTACATACCTCCAGGGACAGGCCTTGGTTTATCACTTGAAAACCGGGTGAACCAAGTACCTGTCTGTGAAGAAACAATCGAGGCGGAAAGAGGGAGGGGACTGGAGGTTCCCAAACCAATCGAGACCCTGTTCGATAGCAGGTGGCTCGCCTGCAACGGAACGGGACTAGGGAACTTTTAGCGTTTGCAAAATTTTGTCGCGTCTGATTCGGGAAGAAAGTCTCAGAACCAACACCTCACGTCCCCGTTCCGTTAGGTTATCGAACAGGGCCCGAAACTTAACCTAGGGCTTCCGCCCTTCCGCACATTCTTCCCCCAACCCTTCCTACCCTCACGAAATAACCAAATTTTCGCTTGATTATGTTTACCCATCCCATCGTCCCTAGCGAAACTGAGTAGTTCCGCCAGTCTTTTTTGACTGGGTCGCACGCACAGTTCCGAGCGGGAGCCTGTTCGCAAGCGAATCAACGTGTGTCAAAGGGTGTGCAATAGAAATACCCCCTAAAAACACCCAGATGTATGTAGACCGCAGCTTTAAGCGACGGGTGGTGTACATACACGACTGCTACCGCAATGCCCGTTCCACAAGCACATGCCATACCATACCCAGCTTATTCGCTGCCATATGAAGCACCATTCACAACAAGAATTTATGCGATGAAGCCAATAATTTCCAGGTTGGTTTGGAAGACCACCTTGCACAGGCTGCTTTGCAGCAGGCGATCATGACATGCGCGGCATGGCGTGTTTGCTAGCTTATGTATAACCACCCAACATCTAGTAGTGGCGTGGCGTATGAGGGGCCTATTATTAACATTCGAGCCACAGGGAATGTCTAAAAGCATAACATTTCATCTTGCAGCCGGCGGCATGGCGTGAAGTTTAGTGTACATGCGAGCCATGGAGCAGTAGCCTCGGTTGTCCCCAGCTCTAATCAAATTGCCTGCAGAGGGATGGGGACCCATGGGGAAAACACACGAGAGGGGGAATGTTCATGAAAGGGAGGGACATGAGAGGGAGAGTCATGAGCAGGAAAGTCATGACTTCATATGTCGACAAACAGGTACTGATTCAAGAAGTCTCACTTGAGCCACAGCCAAGAGGGCCCCCGCCTTCACAATCGCACAGGAGGATGATGATGATGATGATGATGGGACGAGAGACAGAGACTAATCCAATGCGCTTCACCTACCCCTGAGGCTGACAGCCAGCTAAACTGCGCTAAGCCGCAGTTGAGTGGGCTGTCAGCTTCAGGGTGGCACGGGAGAGTGATGATGGCTCGACACGCTGATGTGAGGGTCCCTGCTGGAAGTGACTTGTCTAACTCTACTGCCCTGATGTTTTTCACCTGAGTCGCAGTTGAGTGGGCTGTCAGCCTCGGGGTGGCAGAGGAGAGTGATGATGGCTCGACACACACACGTGAGGGTCCCCACCGGAAGTGACTCGTTAATCTAGACACATGGAGAGTGATGATGGCTTGATGCACGTGTGTCTCACCTGAGTCGCAGTTGAGTGGGCTGTCAGCTTCAGGGTGGCAGAGGAGAGTGATGATGGCTCGGCACACAGATGTGAGGGTCCAAGCAGGGCTCCATGCCGTCTTGAGGATGTCTAAGCAGATCTCCCCAGTCTGCATGGCATGGCGTGGGATGGGGGGAAGCGGGGGTTGGGGGGGTGGATGGGGAGTAAGTAAGTGAGGGAGTGATGATGGCATGACACATAGGTGTGTGAGGGTCCAAGCAGGGCTCCATGTGGTCTTGAGGATGTCCAAACAAATCTCCCCCGTCTGGGTGGCAGGATGTGGAAGAGGGTGGGGCGGGTGGATGGGGAGTAAGTTGGAAGGAGGGTGATGATGGCACAGCACATAGATATGATTAACGAGCGAAGGGCACGAGGGTCAAGGCAGGGACCCATGCCGTCCTGAGAGAGCGATGATGGTGTGCCACATCTTGAAGTGCACGTTGGGGAGGAAGGCCCTGGTTGACTTGAGCTGACTCAGAGTTGACTGACCTTAAAGTGCACGCTGGGGTGGAAGACCCTGGTTGACTTGAGCTGACTCAGAGTTGACTGACCTTAAAGTGCACGCTGGGGTGGAAGACCCTGGTTGACTTGAGTTGACTCAGCGTTGACTGACCTTGACTTGAAGTGCACGTTGGGGTGGAAGACCCTGGTTGACTTGCGTTGACTCGGAGTTGACTGACCTTGAAGTGCACGTTGGGGTGGAAAACCTTGGTAGCGAACCGCACTTGGGGCGGCACAAGCGGGTACTGCTGCGGCACGTTGATGGCGAGGGTAAATTGCCCTCCGTAATACGGCGTGTCAGATGGGCCCTGGGAAACGATCAGGGGGCACACGGGTAGGCGGAACAGGGAGGCGGGGATGGGGGAAGGGGGAAGGGGGAAGGGGAGTGGGGGGAGGGGGGAGGGAAGGCGGACACAGGGTCAACCTTGGGCTTCGTGGCAGGGCCTCTATGTACCAAAAGGCAGGAAGGGTGGAGTTGCACGGGGGTAAAGAAGGATGCGAATACGTGGGCAGGTGTAATGAACCTGGCGATAGACAAAGGGCGGGTGCTAATATGAAGAACAAAGACACATCTTGAGCAATTCAAAACCTAGATCCTAACATATCACCGATAGGATGGATGGACTCGAAAGGGGTGTTCTTTCTTTGTGGAAATTTTTGAAAGGGAGAGAGAGAAAATATTCGAGGGGGGTGCTCTTTGAGAAGAGTGGCAGACAGAGAATAGCCGGTGGGATACCCCCTGCTCTTTGAGCGGGGGGGGGTGGGGGTCCCACAGGGGTATTCCGGGGGTATCCCTGAACAGCCAGCCGGGTGGGGTGCATTGATGAGAGCCGTTCATCTGTATACGCTGATCTCACATCACCACCATCCGATCCTCACATACATTGATCAGGGCCGTCCATCTGTAGATGTTGCTCTCATCACAGCTGAGGATGATGTCAGCATCGGGTGACCCCCGTGCCTCCTTCTGTGCCTCCTTCAACTCCTTGAACAGCCGCGACCGCGACGCCTGGGATTGAAAGAACGATAGTGAGACAGACGGGTAAGTGGGGATGTAGGAACTATAGTCATTCTCAGCTGCTACCCGTGCCTCCTTCTGTGCCTCCTTCAACTCCTTGAACAGCCGCGACCGCGACGCCTGGGATTGAAAGAACGATAGTGAGACAGACGGGTAAGTGGGGATGTAGGAACTTTAGTCATTCTCAGCTGCTACCCGTGCCTCCTTCTGTGCCTCCTTCAACTCCTTGAACAGCCGCGACCGCGACGCCTGGGATTGAAAGAACGATAGTGAGACAGACGGGTAAGTGGGGATGTAGGAACTCTAGTCATTCTCAGCTGCTACCCGTGCCTCCCTCTGCGCCTCCTTCAACTCCTTGAACAGCCGCGACCGCGACGCCTGGGATTGAAAGAACGATAGTGAGACAGACGGGTAAGTGGGGATGTAGGAACTATAGTCATTCTCAGCTGCTACCCGTGCCTCCCTCTGTGCCTCCTTCAACTCCTTAAACAGCCGCGACCGCGACGCCTGGGATTGAAAGAACGATAGTGAGACAGACGGGTAAGTGGGGATGTAGGAACTATAGTCATTCTCAGCTGCTACCCGTGCCTCCCTCTGTGCCTCCTTCAACTCCTTGAACAGCCGCGACCGCGACGCCTGGGATTGAAAGAACGATAGTGAGACAGACGGGTAAGTGGGGATGTAGGAACTATAGTCATTCTCAGCTGCTACCCGTGCCTCCCTCTGCGCCTCCTTCAACTCCTTGAACAGCCGCGACCGCGACGCCTGGGATTGAAAAAACGATAGTGAGACAGACGGGTAAGTGGGGATGTAGGAACTATAGTCATTCTCAGCTGCTACCCGTGCCTCCTTCTGTGCCTCCTTCAACTCCTTGAACAGCCGCGACCGCGACGCCTGGGATTGAAAGAACGATAGTGAGACAGACGGGTAAGTGGGGATGTAGGAACTATAGTCATTCTCAGCTGCTACCCGTGCCTCCCTCTGCGCCTCCTTCAACTCCTTGAACAGCCGCGACCGCGACGCCTGGGATTGAAAGAACGATAGTGAGACAGACGGGTAAGTGGGGATGTAGGAACTATAGTCATTCTCAGCTGCTACCCGTGCCTCCCTCTGCGCCTCCTTCAACTCCTTGAACAGCCGCGACCGGGACGCCTGGGATTGAATGAATGATGGTGAGACAGAGGGGTAGGTGGGAAGTTGAATCTACTTGTCAGCAATGGCTGGCCCCCGTGCCTCCTTCTGCGCCTCCTTCAACTCCTTGAAAAGTCGTGACCGCGACGCCTGGGATTGGATAAATGAGATTGAAAGAGGGGGGTGGGTGGGGAGATAGGAGTTGTCAGCGTCAGCTGCTACCTCTGTCTCCCCTTGCGCATCTTTGAGCTCTTTGAAAAGCCACCACTGCGACACCTGCAAGTGGCGGGGGTAGAAACAGCAACAGCTCTTTGAAACAGCTCCTTGGAACAGCTCCTTGAAACAGCTTGGAGGGACGGCAAAAATCTGAGACGAATCTGTGAAGAGTCCGAGACGAATCTGGGAAGAATCTGGGAAGAATCTGAGACGAATGTAAGATGAATGTGAGGAGAATTTTGCAAGGCAGCCAGGCAAAGTTTGTTGTGAGGGAGCTTAAAGAAAGGGAGAGCAAAAAACAGAAAAGACAGGGTAGACGGAAAAACCGAGTCGACATGCACCCACCCACCATGCGATACACCCATTACCATGCGACACGTCACCAGCATGCGATACACGTGCGACACACCCACCATGCGACTCTATATCCTGCTGTCGCTCCTGCACGTGCTGGCTCTCACTGAACCGCCTTCCACGGCTTGCCCTCGTCTTGCCTTTGTCTTGAACTTCTGCCCGTCCACTGGAGAGCGAGGAAGGCGACGTTTAAGTCGACTCGAAAGTTTCCTGCACGTGCTGGCTCTCACTGAACCGCCTTCCACGGCTTGCCCTCGTCTGGCACTTCCGTCCGTCCACTGCAGAGCGAGGAAGGCGGGGAAACGTGTCTTGAGACGTCTGGAAACGCGACTTGAGCACAACCTATTCATCTCTTGCCACGGGTGTGCAACGCCGGACGCGCAACGCTGGAAATCGCGACTAGTCGTCACTCCTGTTTCGTACATGGCAACGCGTGCTGACCGCGACAGACGTGGAAAAAGAGTGACTAGGATCACGACTGGATGACTACGCAAATTCTGAACACGCATGCTGAGTCGTAACGGTAACCCTAAATCTCAGCGCGAGTCTGCGAGACCGTCGCGAGAGGGAGACGAGGTTGGGTGCGACACACGCGAGAGGGGACATGCGACAAGGACGAACATCCAGCTACGCACGCACCTGCGACGAATGATTATTAAACAAGCGGCTTCTGTATTTCGTACGAACTTGCCCCGATGGTCCTCGACCTTCAATGTCGGCAGCGCGTTTGAGCGGTACGTACGTACAATTAGGAGCTGTAAGAGAAGAACGCGGTAACCAACAGATTCCTGCATAGAATTTCTACATAGATTCTTTTGTCGTTTTTGTGGTAGGCAGACTGACAGCCCGTCAAAAATAGGAGAGTCCCAGGGCCATCAGTCAGCATACCATTACGAGTGGTCAAACAATTGACGAACGCACGTCGTCATTCATTGTTACTAAAGGCGGGTTTACCGCGCTCGTCCTTCGTTTGTTCTGTGCGGCTTCTCTTGTGTCACGGTGCAAAACGGTGATGCTTGAGAACCGCTGTGCACCGTCTGGAATCGTCTTGCGCCACGACGGATTCACCCCCCTGATGGTGGAAGGTGACTGTTTCCTCTGCTTTCTCAGAACCTCTAACCTTCCAGAGGTGTTTAGGGCCCATTTTACGAACAGACGCCGCACAGGAGGTGGCCGATCCCCCAAATCCGAGTCCGGTTACACTGCTGCTTGCGAAAAACTGTAACTTTGTGCAAGGAGTGCGAAGAGCGACATTCTCAGCCGCTCGCGACGAGAAAAAATTGTGGTGACTCACGCATTTGGGAATTGATCGGAACGAATCCACACAGTTTGCACATGCGCGGTTCCAATTTATGCCACCAACATCATCACTTCCAACAGGCGTCACAATCAACCCCGACATATCCTTTCGCGACGGCTATCCGTAGGAATGCGCCCTCGCTCGGATCCCTAGACAACTCAACTATGTGCTATTGGCTGTGTCACACAAGACTTTCTAAGCCTTGCACCTCTCGCCACCAGCTACCTACCCGAACAAGACTTTCTATGTCTTGCACCTCTCGCCACCAGCTACCTACCCGAAAGACTTGCAGAGCCGCCTCGCCCTTCCAATCTGTAGTGAGGTCGCATGGCATTAGTCCGTCGCAAGGCAGTGTGGCTGTGTCGTAGGGGCGCGACGAATCAGGGATTATGGAGCTCGTCCTCCACACCAGGGCAGGTTCTGTTCGGACGCTCGTCACACCATGGGCTCGTCCTCCCTACTGGGCGACCGAGCGGGGCTCGTCGCACCCCGCTCCCGGCCTAACTGGGCGACTGGGAGGGGCTCGTCGCACACACCATGGGCGGCGTCACGGCGGCGGAAAATCGTTGACTCGACTCGCGCCGAAGCTCCGAACCAAACTCGCCTCTCGTGCTCTCCCACGGAGTATATTTACTCGCTCGGCCATCCACACCTCACAGTTCATTCCCGCAGTTCTCCTCCTAACCAGCAAGTAGCGTGCGTTGCTACCGCCGCTGGGACTCTCTTGGACTCGTAGCCGACCCAGTCCCCCATCTGCCGCAGCGCAATGGCTGCCTCGCGACGGGCCGTCACTCAAGCGCGCGGCGGTGCGTTCGCCGCGGGGCGGCTTCTCCCCGTGCTCGTCCTCGCATTGCTGCTCCAGGCGCCCTCCGCGTCCGCCCGCCACTGGTTCTGGAACGACGGCCTCTTCCCCGTCCCCGCGAAGCCTGCCACTCTCACTGCTGCGGAGTCCGACGGAACGGCAGCGGTGGCTGCCGGCCAGCCAGTTTCAGCAGTTCCGGCGCCAGCCCCGGCGGCGCCGGCGCCGGCTCCTGCGGTATCGTGCCACGACGCCCCTGTGGGCCGTTTCATCGTGTCCGGAGCCGCGCCCGACCCGTGTGCTACGCTGGCGGCGGAGCTGACGCGCAGTGCGGGGAAATTGGCGGGCAAGACTGGAGGGCAAGGATTCGCGGCTCCTTCTCTCTTCCGCGCGTGCCTCTCCACGTTCCTGTTCAGGTACTGTACCGCTACTGTTCATGTACTGTGAAAAGTTTTGCTGATTTTTTCCTAATCCGCTATTTTCATGCGCCACTGAAACCGAACTCCACGCTTTCTGGTATCGTTTATGTTGGCCTGATTTGCGGTTCTACGATTGCCACGGTCGATCTCCCACTGGCAGGAAGGACTGCGACGTGGAGGACCTGCTGTCGATCGCGAACGCGTTTGACAATCACTACGTGTACAAGTACATCGCCGTGGACTCGCCGGACCAGACCAACCTGCCGAGCAGCATCGATATTGTCGCGGAGCTGCGGAAAATCGTCGCGGACGCGAAAGCGGGAAAGTACCCTCGGCTGGTTGACGCGCACATGGCGGCATACCGGGCGACCTGGGCGCTCAACGACGGGCACAGCGCGTTTTCTCCGGATTGCTTCGGAGGGAGCAGTTACGACTTGCCGTTGCCGCTCATGGCTGTTGTCGAAAATGGGCAGCAGATCATTCGCGTTGCGCCACGCCGATGTGAGTGTTACAGTACTATGGGTTGCTCTGCACTAAGTGAGTGTTACTCTCTAAGGTTAGGGTTGTTTAATGGTACTCCCCAGCATTCTGCTGCAAAGCAGAGCAATCCTAAAGAGCACACCACGATAAAAGCTTAGCGCTTCCCTCTTTTGATGATCCCTCTTGCCATCAGATGTCACTCCCAACGGGTTGGATCATGTTGCGAAGGTTCTGCACAATTTTGACTTCAGTCTTTACGAGGGCCGACAGGTATGTGTGCAATAAACTGATTGAGTCACCTGGTTCGTTAATGTCATTCAAGCACCTGGTTCATTTAGCAGCGTCCTGCTTGCATGCATTACACACCTTTTCTACAAATCTATGTTCCACGTTTCATGCGACGTCCCAGGTGGTGGCTATTAACGGGGATAAGGCGGAAGATTTCATCCTGAATTGGGCAGACAAGGAAGGGGGCACGTTTCGCAATCGCGCTGCGAGATTCACGAAATCTTTCGCGAGCAATATTGCGCAAGGATCGTCGCAGGGGACAGACATCGTCCAGGTGCCAGGCGACTTCGCCCGGCGAGCCTATGCTCCCGAAAATGACACCTTACTGGTGTCGTTCGCAACCAAGTGAGTGACAGACAGTCGATTCTTATTGGCTCTCCCTGTCGCTACGTGTGTCGTTTCACTGCCTTTTGCTTGCTGCATTCACCGCTCTCATGCATTTCTTCACGTACAGTTTTGAACATGTTTCACGCCTTCTCTTCCGCGGCTGCCAGAGTAATCCTCTCTGTGCTGCTCTCTTTGCACCTCTCAGAAATAGTGCTTCGACGGAGGACGTTCAGGTGCCATGGATCGGGACAGGAAGTCTGAATGCCTTCACGAATGCCACGGAATACTGGGCGACGTACTGTGCTGTGGAGCCATCAGCTGCTGCCACTGACAACACCAGTGCGCGCGCAAGCACGCGCGGACATGCAGACACCCCAGTGATATACAAGATGCTCGAACGCCATCCCGCTCCAGTCTACTATGACGATACCAGCAACGGCAGCGACAACCTGAATGTCGAGATTGCGTCGCTTTCTGCTGCAGCAAACGGCTCTTCTGGAGCAGAACGGGGGCCGGTTGTAACGAGGATATCACCGAAGGATGACCTTTTCCTGGTGAGAGAGATGGCTTCAGTCGTTTGGGTGAATGCTGGAGGTTGTTATAGGCTTTTGCGTGGCGGGTGCTTGGCTTGTGATGACGTCAGGGCCTTGGCGTCTGTGGCCCAGCATCAAGTGACTTGCGTGTGCCAGCTGGTGTGCAACAGTAACTGACTGCCACCTGATATGCTATGATCTGATCTTTTTTGAGGTGCCTGCTGCACTTACGTAGACCAATCATGTGCGTCCAACTCGTTTTCGTGTGTGTGTGTGTGCCCGCACGCGCGTGTGCGTGCGTGTGCGTGCTGTGCTTGCGTGTGCGTGCTGTGCGTGCTGTGCGTGTGTGTGCGTGTGCGCGCGCGCGCGTGTGTGTGTGTGTGCGTGCGAGCAGGTGTATCTGATGGGCGGCAGCACGGCCGTGATATGGATTCACACGTTCAGTGACGACATCAAGCATGACGTCATGGACCAGGAGATCACCAAGGCTCTTCAAACCGCAGCAGCGTCAGTACTACTCCTCCCTCTCCCCCCATTTCTGCCCCCTCCAACCCTCCCCCGCACCTCTTCCCACTCCTTGTCTCATTCTATGCACCTGACATGTCACTCCTCTAAACCTTAGCACTTGCCCGCCCTCGTTTCCCCGTCTTGCTCATTGCCCCATGTTCCTTTCCATGTCTCCTCCCTTGCCCCCACATGTGCTCCCCATGTGCTCCCCATGTGTTCCCCATGTGCTCCCCATGTGCTCCCCATGTGCTCCCCATGTGCTCCCCATGTGCTCCCCATGTGCTCCCCATGTGCTCCCCATGTGCTCCCCATGTGCTCCCCATGTGCTCCCCATGTGCTCCCCATGTGCTCCCCATGTGCTCCCCATGTGCTCCCCATGTGCTCCCCATGTGCTCCCCATGTGCTCCCCATGTGCTCCCCATGTGCTCCCCATGTGCTCCCCATGTGCTCCCCATGTGCTCCCCATGTGCTCCCCATGTGCTCCCCATGTGCTCCCCATGTGCTCCCCATGTGCTCCCCATGTGCTCCCCATGTGCTCCCCATGTGCTCCCCATGTGCTCCCCATGTGCTCCCCATGTGCTCCCCATGTGCTCCCCATGTGCTCCCCATGTGCTCCCCATGTGCTCCCCATGTGCTCCCCATGTGCTCCCCATGTGCTCCCCATGTGCTCCCCATGTGCTCCCCATGTGCTCCCCATGTGCTCCCCATGTGCTCCCCATGTGCTCCCCATGTGCTCCCCATGTGCTCCCCATGTGCTCCCCATGTGCTCCCCATGTGCTCCCCATGTGCTCCCCATGTGCTCCCCATGTGCTCCCCATGTGCTCCCCATGTGCTCCCCATGTGCTCCCCATGTGCTCCCCATGTGCTCCCCATGTGCTCCCCATGTGCTCCCCATGTGCTCCCCATGTGCTCCCCATGTGCTCCCCATGTGCTCCCCATGTGCTCCCCATGTGCTCCCCATGTGCTCCCCATGTGCTCCCCATGTGCTCCCCATGTGCTCCCCATGTGCTCCCCATGTGCTCCCCATGTGCTCCCCATGTGCTCCCCATGTGCTCCCCATGTGCTCCCCATGTGCTCCCCATGTGCTCCCCATGTGCTCCCCATGTGCTCCCCATGTGCTCCCCATGTGCTCCCCATGTGCTCCCCATGTGCTCCCCATGTGCTCCCCATGTGCTCCCCATGTGCTCCCCATGTGCTCCCCATGTGCTCCCCATGTGCTCCCCATGTGCTCCCCATGTGCTCCCCATGTGCTCCCCATGTGCTCCCCATGTGCTCCCCATGTGCTCCCCATGTGCTCCCCATGTGCTCCCCATGTGCTCCCCATGTGCTCCCCATGTGCTCCCCATGTGCTCCCCATGTGCTCCCCATGTGCTCCCCATGTGCTCCCCATGTGCTCCCCATGTGCTCCCATGTGCTCCCCATGTGCTCCCCATGTGCTCCCCATGTGCTCCCCATGTGCTCCCCATGTGCTCCCCATGTGCTCCCCATGTGCTCCCCATGTGCTCCCCATGTGCTCCCCATGTGCTCCCCATGTGCTCCCCATGTGCTTCCCATGTGCTCCCCATGTGCTCCCCATGTGCTCCCCATGTGCTCCCATGTGCTCCCCATGTGCTCCCCATGTGCTCCCCATGTGCTCCCCATGTGCTCCCCATGTGCTCCCCATGTGCTCCCATGTGCTCCCCATGTGCTCCCCATGTGCTCCCCATGTGCTCCCCATGTGCTCCCCATGTGCTCCCCATGTGCTCCCCATGTGCTCCCCATGTGCTCCCCATGTGCTCCCCATGTGCTCCCCATGTGCTCCCCATGTGCTCCCCATGTGCTCCCCATGTGCTCCCCATGTGCTCCCCATGTGCTCCCCATGTGCTCCCCATGTGCTCCCCATGTGCTCCCCATGTGCTCCCCATGTGCTCCCCCATGTGCTCCCCATGTGCTCCCCATGTGCTCCCCATGTGCTCCCCATGTGCTCCCCATGTGCTCCCCATGTGCTCCCCATGTGCTCCCCATGTGCTCCCCATGTGCTCCCCATGTGCTCCCCATGTGCTCCCCATGTGCTCCCCATGTGCTCCCCATGTGCTCCCCATGTGCTCCCCATGTGCTCCCCATGTGCTCCCCATGTGCTCCCCATGTGCTCCCCATGTGCTCCCCATGTGCTCCCCATGTGCTCCCCATGTGCTCCCCATGTGCTCCCCATGTGCTCCCCATGTGCTCCCCATGTGCTCCCCATGTGCTCCCCATGTGCTCCCCATGTGCTCCCCATGTGCTCCCCATGTGCTCCCCATGTGCTCCCCATGTGCTCCCATGTGCTCCCCATGTGCTCCCCATGTGCTCCCCATGTGCTCCCATGTGCTCCCCATGTGCTCCCCATGTGCTCCCCATGTGCTCCCCATGTGCTCCCCATGTGCTCCCATGTGCTCCCCATGTGCTCCCCATGTGCTCCCCATGTGCTCCCCATGTGCTCCCCATGTGCTCCCCATGTGCTCCCCATGTGCTCCCCATGCGTCCCCTCATGTGTTCCCGCATGCGTCCTCCCATGCCTCCCCCCATGCATTGACCCATGCCTCTCCCCATGTGTCCCCCCATCCCCCCACACTCCCCCCCATGCCTCCCCCATGCTCGCCCCCATGCCTCCCCGCAGATCCAACGCCTCGCAGATCATAATAGATGTGCGTGGCAACGGTGGCGGCTCCACTGTAGCATCATACACAGCCATCCGGCTTCTCATGGGGGCAGCCAAGGTCCCCGACTCGGACTTTGCCATGCCTGTGGATTTTGTCGTCGGCACCGAGTACACCGAGAATGCCATCGGCGTGCTCGCTGTCGATCAGACATCTCTCTACTGCATTGGCGATTACACCGACCTCAACGGAACGGAACTCACAAGCGTGTTCGGCTACGCTCCCTTCCGCGAGCTCCGCTTCACACAGGCCAGCCCGGCTGGCAACTACTCGGCGCCGTTTAAGACGAACGACACATTTGCCGGGAAGGAGAAGCAGCCGGTGTTTGGCGACCGCCCCTTCCTGGTCCTGTCGGACGGAAACTGCTTCTCCGCCTGCGCCATCCTCACGCACATCCTGGGGAAACGCCACAAAGTGCCCATGGTAACCGTGGGTGGTTTGCCCAACCAGCCCCCCGATGTGAGCTCCTCGTGCCTTGGGTTTACCATGATGAACTTCGCTGACACAGCCAAGAGTCTCAGCCAGCTTTCTGCCATTGTGCCAGATCTCGCGTCGCTGCCTCTCAAGGTGAAGGGGACGATTGCCATGGCACTTACCAACGGGTATGTGGATTCAAAGATTCCGTGCGAGTTTGAGTTTCTGCCCAGCCAGCATCACATCAACTACACCGTTGATCTCATTGACAAGCCCTGGGCCATGTGGAGTGAGGTGGCCAAGCTCTTTGCCTCCGCTGCAGCCTAACTGATGCCTGTCTGATGAGTATTGGCTCAGAGTGAGGCTGCCACAATCTGTGCTTATGCTGGTGGTGGAATCTGGATATCTATTATGCTGATGCTTGTTATGCTGATGGACGGTGTTTAGTTTATCGTGATGTGTAGTATTTATCATGGTGAGTTGTATTTCCTGTATCATCCAGGTTTCACAGATGGCTGTGGCTGATTTCTCCAATGAGATTGATGTTATGGGCTGAACAGTGAACACCTCTGTTTCAAATACGGTACGGTACCTGTGAGATGCTCCCAGCCATTATCTGAAACCCTATCACTTCAGCAGCATGTATGTACGTACCAGTTTCATTGTTGCATTGCAACTAGCTGTTTAGGTTTTGCTGGTGCGGATTGCTAGCATTCTTTATGGGCGCTATCTCTCAATCTCTTTTTGAGGGGATGAGTGGTTTGTTTTTATTGTGCTACCGTATCATGCTATGTGATCGGCATGCTTGTCCAGCGAGTAAAATGGGTGGTAGCTGCATTACGAATCATTCCTGGTTGTCCTGGAGTGGTGCTGGAGTGGTGCTACGGTAAATCGTTTGCGCAGTGCTAAACGCAGTAGCATCCATAGCCAGTTGCATTAGGACGGTGGCGGTGGCCTGACCTCACCGAATATATTTGGTGTGCAACAAAAAAAAGCACAAAGTGATCACAAGAGGGAGCTTGTAAGGTCCACCTGTATACACTCTTTCAGGTGCTGTAGTGTAGATAGATCCCCACTCTAAACAATGCCCTTCCAGCAGCTTGCTCCTACTCCTAAATCAAAAGTCAGCGGATCCAGGCACGCGAGGGAAGGGGATGGCATCGCGAATATTCTCAACGCCCGTTGCAAACTGCACCAGCCGCTCAAAGCCCAGCCCGAACCCCGCATGGGGGACTGTGAGGAGAAGGGGAAGAAGAGGAGGTGCATGGGGGGGGGGGGGGGGGTTGGGGAGAGGGATTAGGGGGGATGGAGGGGGGAGAGTGACATTCAAGAAGGATGAATGGAGAGGCGAACGGGAATGTGTGCCGAATCAACCGCCGATGCAAAACCGCACCAGACGCTCAAAGCCCAGAGCAAAGCCCAGAGCAAAGCCCAGAGCAAAGCCCAGAGCAAAGCCCAGAGCAAAGCCCGCATGGAGGGCTGCTTGGAGAAGGGGAAGAAGGGGGGAGAGAGGCGTAGAGGGGGGTTTGAGGGAAAACGAGAGGGGAGGCAAAGATGGAAAGCGCCACGTCTCTCATGCGCCCCGCCCCTCCAGCAGCTCCAGCCGTTGGTTGATGTGAGGCTTTGGCCCCCAAAGGGGGTGGGGTCGACTCAACCATTGCTTCAAGCTGCACAAGATCAGATTCTTAAAGCCCAGACATAACCTCGCATGAGGGGTTGCGTAAAGTGGAGGAGAAGGGGAAGAAGGGGACTTGGCTGGCTCGGGCGCACTTGAACCCACATGAACCGCACTGAACCCACCTGAGCCGTATCTGCGGAGGTCGAGGTACCACCAGTAGGCCTGGGGGTCGAGCCCCACGTCCCTCATGCGCCCCTCCAACACCTCCGGCCGCTCCTCCCTCTGACTGCCGCCTATCAGCTCCCCCACCTGTGCTCCGACGAGATTCATGGGGACGGATGGAAAGCAAAGAAGACAAATGAGCTGTGAATATACTTTTGAAAAACAGCTGACTGTAGCCTATCAGCTCCCCCACCTGTGCTCCTCCGCCATTCATGGGGAAGGACAGCCAAGAGAACACATGAGTCTTACATTGATTCTCCCAACTCCATGTTCCACATGTGCTCTAGAGAAGGGGAAAGGAGAGAATGAGCTGAATCACATGGATGACCCTTGATGGAGAGAAAAGGAACCACCTACTACTCTCACCACAAGCCTCAGAACGGCAATAGCACATGTTTTAACTCAGTCGACTGAAACACATGGTGGTTTGCGTGCATTTTAATATCAGGCACACGCTTCTGAGATTCATCGAGACTGATGTAAGATTCTTGATACTTCTCCAAAGTGGCACAGCACGGCCCTACCCGGGGAACGAGCACATCCATGGCTGCAACGGTCTTGCCATCGTCGTTGAGCCGCATGTAAAACGCCTTGATGTCCTGATGCGGGGTAAGCGAGGGAGGGAAAGGAGAGCAGTAAGCCATGAGGAAGAGAGGGCAGGGGGGTCCGCTGATTGCTTGCATCACCGAGTTACGGTCTTGCCATCATCGTTGAGCCGCATGTAGAACGCCTTGATGTCCTGAAAGGTGGGGGGGGGGGGGGGGGGGAGGGGGGAAGAGGTGTGGTGGAATGCAGGAAAAGGGGGAGGGAGGAGGAGTGTGCAGAAAAGAAGCGGGAGGGGGTCGTCGGAGAGGGGTGAAACCAGGACGGCTGAAAGGAGAGGCGAAAGGTGAACGAGGGTGTGACAGGAGAGGAGAGAACGGGGAGAGGGAGGGTGAGGGAAGCAGGAGAAACGAGGGAGGGGGAGGGGGAGTGGAGGGAGATAGATTGTATAGTTGACTCCAGAACATTTCAAGACGACTCAAGAATCGACTTCTCACCTTGAGGTAGTCGGTGACAATGATGGGTCGGTTCTTGAAGGCTTTCTCTGTGACGTACCTCTTTTGAGACGTCCTAAAAGTCGGCTACTGACCTTGGGGTGGAAGTTTAGTCGACTCAAGAATGTCTCGATTCGACTCAGAAATCGACTTCTCACCTTGGGGTAGTCGGTGACAATGATGGGTCGGTTCTTAAAGGCCTTCTCTGTGAGGTACCTCTCGTGCTCGCTCTGGAGGTCAATCCCCCACTCCACCTGCATGCAGGACGAGAGAAGGAGAGCATGCGCATGTAAGCATAGAAGCATACAAGTAGGTGAGCATGTGGGCAGTAAGTTGTTTTCTTTTAGACTTCCATACGTTTTTTTTTTTACCACGGTTACATGGTGCACCAGCAAGTAGATCAGCCCAACACCTCAGAATCGATTACACACGCAGACCGTGGCAGGCGGATAGAAACAACAGCAACTGACCGGGTAGTCGAATTTGGTCTTGGCCTTTTTCAAGATGCTGATGGCATCGGTGTAGGGCACATGCTCAAACTCACTCTCCACCACTGACTGAACAATGGTGACATGGGGAACAGAGATCACAAGCAAACAGATGTATGTTAGAGACGGCTTGGTCTTGGCCTTCTTCAAGATGCTGATGGCATCGGTGTACGGTACATGCTCAAACTCGCTCGCTCTCCACCACCGACTGTGGAATGGGCACACGGAGGGAAGCAGGTACGTTCTGAGTTGAGTTAGAGTAGAATTCACTCACAGCACATGCTAAAAATCACTCACTCTCCACAACCACCGACTGGATGGGAAGGGTAGGGAGGGGGGAGTGAGAAGGAAGAGGCACGTTATGTTACGTGGTCAAACTCACTCTTTAAGCCCAAACGAGAGAGCACAAACAAGGGTAGAGGTAACAGGGAGTTCTACTAGAGAACAAGGATTAAACAGCCAAGGGTTGCGGGTGCTTTCTCGGTGGAAAGAGAGCAAAGGTTGTGGGAAGGGTGGCAGTGTCAGGCACCCTTCCCATGCAGCACGTTTTCAGACTGACAGCTAGAGTAGTAGGCTTAGTAGGCTGACGCCTAAAAATACTGCAAGTGTTATAAACAAAAAACTGCAAGAGTCACAAAAAAATTCTGCAAGCATCCTGCTTCCTCGGCCGTCTCTCACCGTGAGGCGTTGGATGATCCCCGGCTCCACAAACTAAAGTTGTCAAACTTGTCAAAGAATCTAAAGTTGTCAAAAGCGGACAGGTGGGCTGCGGAGGCCTTATTTCCATCAACTCGTGCTGTTTTAGGACAACGAGACAAACTCCATGGATTGATGGCGGAAAAGGGCCTGGTTACGCGCTAGCTTAGAACGTTTCTTAGAGAGCCAGTATGGATCAAATCTTCACTATAGAATCAGAACATTGTGTAAACTAGTTTCGGCTTTTGCTTCCTCGGCCGTCTCTCACCGTGAGCCGTTGGATGATCCCTGGCTCGACAAACTTGTCAAAGAATCTGAAGTCCTCCGCACACTCGCTCATGGCTTCCTGAAGCTGGAAGAGGAGGGAGAAAGGAGAGGAGGGGAGAGGTGGAGATGGAGGAGTGTGGAGGGAGGAGCGTGTGGAGAGAGTGGAGAGGGGGAAGAGTCGAGGGAGACATGTGACGAGAGGGAGAAGAGGGTGGGAGAAGAGAAACAAGAGGATTAAGGAGGGTGGGGCAGGGGGGCTGAAACGTAAGATGGCACGCCAGACAGAACAGGCAGCTTAACAGCAATTGCAAAGTAGGTAATCTCTGGGTGTCGGCAGGCACGGCAGGGATAGCGGGCATAACCTCCGTCTAGTCCTTCTTCATCCGCTCTATGACTTGGAAAGCTTGTCCAACCACCATGTGCATGTGTGCATGGTGGTTGCATGGGTGCATGGTGCATGTGTGCATGGGTGCATGGTGCATGTGTGCATGGGTGCATGGTGCATGTGTGCATGGGTGCATGGTGCATGTCGCATATGTGCACATGCACATGGGTGCATGCATGCATGCATGCTGGGCTCACAATGTACTTGAGGTATGCCGTGGCGCATGCCATGTCATCTGCCAGGTCAGCAAATGCCAGCTCAGGCTCGATCATCTGACGGTGACGAGGACGAGGCGGTGGAAGGGGGGTGGGTGGGTGGGTGGGTGCGAGGGAAGGATGGGACGGAAAAGTGTTGAGAGTAAGGAGGGAGGGGTGAGTGAAAACGAGAAGGGATAGGCAAGTTGGAAAAGCCAACGCGAGGTGGTTTGAGAAGTGGGGCCTAAGGGATGGGCAGATAGTCCACTGCTGCAAACAGCAAGCACAGCCAAATAGGAAAGCTGTTCGGAGCGTAATGGTGTCTCGGAAATTTGTGAGGCAAACTTGATTCAATGAGGCATACCCAAACCTAGGCAAGGCCTACCCAGAACTCGGCGAGGTGGCGCGAGGTGTTGGAGTTCTCTGCTCGGAAGGTGGGGCCAAACGTGTACACCTGAGGAAAGGGGATGGTTGGGAGAGGCGTGGAGGGGAGAGGTGTGGAAGGAAGAGACGTGGAGGAACGAGGGACAGCATTTTGAGGGATGCCACATTGTGCAGAGCACACGCGTACATCTCTGCATTCAGCTGCCCTGACACTGAGATATGCGACAAATTTTTAGGGCGCCTAGAAAATTGTGCAGGAGGATGAAGGAGGGAGGGAGGAGGATGCGAAGGAGCATGTTCTCACTCACATCGTGCAGAGCACACGCGTAGATCTCCGCATTCAGCTGCCCTGACACTGTGAGGTACGCCGGGCGCTTGAAGAAATCCTGTGACAGAAACACGCCACACATGCACGGTACAGAACAGTAAAGTAAGATGCAGAAACACATCAAGACGCAGGGACACCACAGTCAGGTAGAGAATGAATTGTCTACACTCTATTCACATTGTTTGCATTGCCTCTAACTGAATCTACACAGATGCACGACAGAGTCACAGAAGCAATGTATTATGTATGACCCTGCACAGCACACTCACCTAGGTCCCCTGACTGCATGACCTCACGCATTTCTGTGCCACGTCATTTATCTGTGCCAGGTCATCCACATGTGCCACATCATTCGCCTGCGCTACGTCATTCACCTGTGCCACGTCATTCACTTGTGCCACGTCATTCACCTGTGCCACGTCATTCACCTGCGCCACGTCATTCACCTGTCCCACGTCATTCACCTGTGCCACGTCATTCACCTGTGCCACGTCATTCACCTGTCCCACGTCATTCACCTGTGCCACGTCATTCACCTGGGACCAGTCCACGGATCCGTCCTTGTTGGTGGGGATGGCCTTTACTGGCGTGGACGCATCGGGGGTGCCCGGCAGCTGAGCATGTCAGATTGGAAAGGGGAAAGACAATAACGGGGATGGAAAGAGGGGGGTGGTTAGACTCGTGAGGGGATGGTGATGATGCGGAGAGCAGGCCTCAGGAGTGGTGGGTGCTGAATCTGGACAGAGCAAGGAGAGGTCTAGACTTTAGTTTGTGAGGAGGACAGAGAGCAGGGAAGTGTTAGGTGAAACAGGGAGCAGTTGAAGGATGTGAATGGGTGCTGAGTTCATCCTGAGACCAAACCAGGACGGACCAAACCTGAGCACGGCCCCTTTCCCTTGCCCCTCCCCCCCCCCCCCCCCCCCCCCCCCGTCCTCCTAGTCTCCCACAAACGCATGCACATTCCATCGATTCCTGATCGCACCCACCCTCACACTCTCCAGTCAGCGTGGTCACTCTGAACAATTCTGGCCCTTTTACTTGGCAGTGAGAGATAGTGATGATGGGCGATGCCACCCACACAAGCCAACTGCATGGGTACACACACTTGACTGTTCCCAGTCCATTTTCCCACTGTGTGCATGTGCACAGCACATCACAGCACCGCACAGCACCGCATAGAACCCACCAGCATGGTCACTAGGAACTAATCCCTGGGCCCTTCACAGTCGGATGCAGTGATGATGGGCGATGCCACCCATCCACCCCTCCGCCACACACATGCATCCTTTCCCCCGCACCTAACCACACCCACCCACCCCCACCTCCACCCACAATCACCCATCCCCACCCACCAGCGTGGTCACTCGGAACTGATCGCCAGCCCCTTCACAGTCAGACGCTGTGATGATGGGCGATGCCACCCACACGAAGCCGTGCGACTGGAAGAAGCGGTGCGAGGCTTGTGCTAGCGCACTGCGCACCCGAGACACCTGGAGTGGGAGAGTGGTGGGGTGGGGTGTGGTGGGGCGGGGGAGCTATGGTGTTTGTGCGAGGTCTCAGGTGTGCTATGGCAGTGTGAGGATACTCCAACGAATGCGCTTCCTTCTTTTGAGGTGTCTCACAAACCTTCCCGTGTGCTCATACCCCATTAACATAGTCAACTCACGGCGCCGATGGTGTTGGTGCGGGGTCTGAGGTGGGCTATGCTGCGAAGATACTCCAAGGAGTGCCTCTTCTTCTGCAGAGGGTATGTGCTGCCATCACTGCCACCCACCTGCAAGAGAGGGAGGAGCGGGCGAAGCAAAGGAAGGAGGAGAGTTAGCAGAGGAGAACTCAGCAGAATTGTTCAATTAATACAAGCAAAATTCGACACCAGAGAATTGGGAATTTTGACAAGACGAGAAGAAGATCTATCCAGAGAGGTTCGACTGAATGTGGGGCGCTTCATGCACGGTGCTGAGAGGATGCAATGAGACACAATGCAGACAGAGATGCATTGGATGCAGAACTCCCACTTACCAAAAAGAGTCACTGAATGTGAAATCACCCTGAATAAAGAGGTGCTGCCCCACAGAATGTCTCCCTGTGGTGGCAATGCCCGACCAACATGTGTAAATTACACGAAGCACCTACAAGAGTAAGCTTTTGCGCCTTGATCTCAATCTTCTGGCCCTTGCCTTGGCTTTCCACCACCTCGCCCTCCACTGATACCGCTGCCCCTGTGGTGATGCCACCCCCCTCCACCTGGTGTGATGACCGCAGGGACGAGGACAAGAAAGGAGCCAAATGCTGAGGCGCCACAGAAAAACGTCGCCCCCCCCATCTACCTGGCCTGGTGTAATGACCACAGGGACGAGAGCAAGAAAGGAGAAATCATGGAGCACTGAACCTTGGGCACTGGTGACGCCACTGCTCTCTGGCTCACTGAGAGGAGCGATACCATGAGAATTGCCTTCACAGTTGGTCTCTACACTGCTCACGCTCCTGTACCTACTGTTAGCTCCTGCAATGCTCATCTATTACTGCCTCCTGGTGACTTCAGTTGTTACCTCCTGGTAGCTTCTGTTGTTACCTCCTGGTAGCGTTCTGTTGTTACCTCCTGATAGTCTTCTGTTGTTACCTCCTGATAGCCTTCTGTTGTTACCTCCTGACAGCTTCTGTTGTTACCTCCTGGTAGCCTTCGATCTCAGGTGTGGCCACCACCTGAATGCCTGAGAGGGACGAACCGTCGTTGAGCTGGATGGAGGGCGCAGATGGGGAGGCGGAGGGAGGAGAACAGTAGTGTGAGGGAACAGGAGGAATGACACGCATTGGCAGTCACAGGCATTGGCAAACGCAAGGTGCAACGATGGCACCAGATGGGATGGGCTGGAGTAGCAATGCATGACATGGCATCTTGTAATATGGCATGGCGTGCTACAGCAGATTAAACAGTGGCATGAATGTTGGGCATGACATGGAGAGAAGTCATCTAACATGACGTCACATTACAATAAGAATGTCAATGAACTCACCTCAATGAAAGAAAAGGCCTTTTGAGAGCGCACAGTCCGCACCCAACCACGGAGCTCCACGTGGCGCCCAACCTGCATCAAATCAGGCAATAAGGAAAAACCCAGACAGAGCTCACTGGCAGAACAGATCGTCCAATAGCATCCATGCATCTTATACTCACGGGCTGAGGACAATGCAAGACCAATACGAGACCCCACAAAGCATTCCATCTGTATCTCCTACAACCTTCTGTCCGTTGCATGTCATAGAAGCCTCCTTCAATTCATACCTGATCCATCCCTTCGTCCGGTCCGTTCTTAATATCAGCAATCCTCAACCGCTTTTTGAATTCTTTCACCATCCGCCGCTCCTTGCGCCTCCCCGCGCCTGCATTTCCGCTCCCAGCAGCCCCGCTCTCCGCTTTCTGCTCACTCGTCGACT
Organism: Closterium sp. Naga37s-1; assembly: GCA_947471745.1. Taxonomy (NCBI): domain Eukaryota; kingdom Viridiplantae; phylum Streptophyta; class Zygnematophyceae; order Desmidiales; family Closteriaceae; genus Closterium; species Closterium sp. Naga37s-1. The sequence goes on along the minus strand of CANJKZ010000008.1, from coordinate 3,719,184 downwards.
CCAAGTCAGCTATTGCTTCAGCTGACGAAGCGGCTGCCACGTTCGCAACTGCTGACTCAGCTCCAGCCGTCGCTCCTCCATCGCCAGTTGCGCTAGAAGCCAAGCAGCGTACATTGCGACTCCGCCTACCAGCAGGTGCCACGTGTGCAATAACCGTCGATGAGTGTTCCAGATGTCTCCGCAGAACCCGCTGCTGGCCAAAGCCGTGAATCGATCGTCTACAGCCGTCGATTCTTATTTGCGTGCATCCGGCGATGCTTCCAGGCGACGCGGGACACCCGAGCCGGCGGATCGCCTGAGCGGGGAGCATCGATTGGTGCAGACGCACGGCTGCTACTCTCAGCGCCGGCACGCATCGGCCCGCCGTCCAGTTCATACTGGCCGACATGGAACGACGAAAGTCGTTCGCGGTCTCAGCACGAAGCGAATCAAGGCTAAAACGAAAGTGCAAATACAGCGGCAGTCGCACACTTTTCAGAGCGTGCTCGTCTCCGCGAACGGGGACAGATGGAGCCTGGCTCCTGCTTTTGACTCTAGGTGCTAGAGGAACAACCCATGAGAACTTATGAGAAGACAAAAGCGGAGCAGAAGCAAGGCGGGAAAACCAGCGCGGGTGTTTCAATGTCAGCAACGGGAAATTCGTGGTTGAGGATTTCCCAAGGGAAAGGACCGCCAGGTGCCACGTCATGAATTTCTGACTGGCGATTGAGCGAATGGAGAATTATGTGGCATTGTCATTCAGAGAAAAACAGTAACGTTTTGTCAGCTAATCACTTTGAGCAATTGCACATATTAATAGCACTACCTTACTATAAAACAATGTCACATAATTAAAAGTATTTATGTTGGCAATTTGCTTCCATCCTACTCTTCCTTGCGAGCCTCGTCAACGACACGCAGAGTCTCCTGCGCAATGCACAGCTCCTCGTCAGTCGGCACAACCATAACCTTAATCTTCGCCCCTGGCACAGAAATCTCCCTAGCGCCCTTGCCCCCCTCATTCCTCGTCTTATCCACCTCGATCCCAAACGCCTCCAAACCCGCACACACCCGCGCCCGCACCGGCGCGGATCTCTCCCCAATCCCCGCACTGAAAACAATAGCGTCCACCTTCCCTTCCAGCTGGACCAGATACGCTCCTAGGTACTTCCGCACACGATGAACAAACACCTCGAGAGCGAGCCGATGCCGGCCACCCCCCTCCAAATCATCCCCTGCCGGTATGCACATAGCTTCAGCGGCCTCAGTGCGGTCTACGACTGCTTTCATGTCCTTGTCTCCGCAGATGCCAACCAGACCGGATTCCTTGTTGAGAAACGAGTCGATTTGAGCAGGGGAGAGGCCCTGCAGGTCTGAGAGGATCTTGGGGATGGCTGGGTCAATGTCGCCACAGCGAGTGGCCATGACAAGGCCTTCCAGGGGGGTTACTCCCATGGTCGTGTCAATGCACTTGCCCTGCACGATTTCAGGGGGAAAAGCCAAGGGAAAAGAAGAGGTTCGCATCAGAATGGGTGAGCAAGAACGAAATGAAAAAAATGAAACTAGCCAAGCCCACACAGAAAGAAAGAACATATCTTTCTAAAACCGCTGACCCACTCACCTCCTTGATGCAGGCCATGCTGGCACTGGCCCCCATGAGCAGCGTAATCACATTCATCTTGCTCTCTTACTTCCCAGCTGATCGCTTTATGAGGCGCCCTCAACAATCTCATCTAAAAAAAAACCCTCTTTCACTGATTCGACTCACCTCCTTGATGCAAGCCATACTCGCACCAGCCCCCAGGTGCAGCGTGATCATGTTCATCTCGCTCTCCTTCTTCCCCAGCTGCCTGGCCGTCTCCCGCAGCAGGTACATGTAGCTGGTGCCGTGGAAGCCGTAGCGCCGCACGCCCAGCTCCTTGTAGAGGCGGTAGGGCAGCGCGTACGTGTAGGCGTACGGGGGGATGGTGCTGTGGAATGCCGTGTCAAACACCGCCACCTGTGGACAGTCCAGCAGCTCCTGTGCCACCGCCATGCCCTGGCGATGTCAGTCAGGGGGGCCAGGAGGAGGTACGGATAGAGCATGGATGCAGGTCGAAGTGGGGAGGCGGGAGGCACAGAGTACGGGCGTTAAATCGAGCAGTCAAGCAGCTCTGGGGGAGCGCTGACATTGGGAAGGTAAAAACCGAACGTAGAGGGGAAGGTGGGGTGGGAAGAGACATGGAGCGCTCCTGGATCAATCTATAGGCTGGCCCAGTTTGTGCGAGTTTGAGGGCCTACGCGAGGTGTGTTGTGTGAGCCTGCGTGCTTGCAGGGGCTGGAGTAGCTTGCGTGGGAGGAAGTGTGCGTGTGCTTTCGTCTATCCCTGAGCATTTCCAGAAGGCTTTGGTCGTGCTGTCGTAGACCAGCTCTTCCTTGCATAGTCACAATTGCGTTACTCATTCCAGTTTGAACGTAGAGTTCCAGTGTGGTGCTTTGCAGTGGGAGTGCGGTTCCATGTGGTCCAGTGCGGAGTCAAGGCCGTACCTGGAGATTGGGCGGGTTGTGCAGCGGGGCGAGCGGCGTGAACTTCTTGAGCACGTCCTTCACGTGCTCCGTGATGATGCACGACTTGTTGATCTCCTCACCGCCGTGCACCGCTCTGTGCCCCACTGCCGTCACGGCGCTGCTGCCCTTGCTGATCCCCATCAGCTTCAGCGCGTGCGACATGGCCTCCTTGTGATCGCTGAACACCGCTTTCTGGAGCACGTCACACAGTGAGGGTTACAATGAGGGTTACAGTGAGGGTTACAATGAGTGCTACAGTGGGCGGTAAAAGACACGGTGAGTGCAAGCGAACACGCAGATGCGCGTGCGACATGGCCTCCTTGTGGTCGCTGAACACCGCTTTCTGGAGCACGTCACACAGTGAGGGTTACAGTGAGTGTTACAGTGAGGGTTACAGTGGGGGGTAAAACACACAGTGAGTGCAAGCAAACACGCAGATGCACTTCAGCGGAGTGAGCTGAATGAGTGGGTAAACGAGAAAGGCGGCTGAACAGAAAGAACGTGTTGAGAGACTGTGGAGCGAGGAGCAGAGCGGATTCTTTGGGGTGATCCCGAATTCGCAATGGAGGCAATGTGGTGACGGCGGCTGACCTCATGGACGGTCTGGTTGGTGGCGAGGGCCTTGTGCGTGATGACGCCCTTGGGAGTACCGATCTGCTCCACCAGACCCGACACCGCCAGCTTCGCCTTCAGCGCATCCGCGAATTCGTATAGCGCGTACCTTTAGTCACGCGAACATGAAACGATCACGCAAACGTGGAGAATCGCTTCAGAATAAAGAGATTTCAAGGAAGGGTTCAGAATAGGCTACTAGCCGCATTGTTGTTTCATACAAAAGGGCGACTTTTGAGCCCCGCGACACGGAGAAATGGATTCGCCAGAACAGCGCGCGGTAGTAGGCAGCATGATCAAGGCAAACGACATACTTGAGAGACGAGCTCCCCGCATTCAGCACGAGAATCGTCTTCGACTTCGCCATGTTTAGGCTTCACGAGAAAGCAACTAATTAGCGAGGCTTGGCAAGTTACAGTGAGAGGCTGGAGTAGCTGTCAACGAAAGCGTGGCTGCAAAGCTAGGAGGCACGGATGGCAGGAGATGGAACCATCAGTCGGTGGGGATGAATAACTGACTTGGCCTGACCACAATTGACCAGGGACAGCAGCTAATGGATTCTGAGATGTCTCTTCCGTCTGTTTATTGGAACAATCGGGAATGGAGGAGCAAAACCAACACCAGGCAAGCAGGGACGGAAAGGTATGGAAGGAATTTGGTTTGGAGATGCTTCTTCCCGCAACACATGCTGGGCTGACGTGGCGTTGATTTTCCGATGTGGCTGGGCTCGTGGCGGACGTGTGCCCTGATTTTCGGCGTCAGCCCCAAGAATCTTGCGAAACGGAGCAGTATAGCCCAACAGCACTACCGTCCAATCAGAGGCATGCCTGGATGCTTATTTGACCAATCGTAAATGTACTCGAAGTTCAGTTTATGCAGTCAATTTTATATCTCACAAACATCAATACCCGAGCTCCTTGAAACGGATCGAGCTCTGAAACCTTCTCCGACAGGCCCAAGGGAACAGAGGGAGGCTGCCCTTGGGAACTTCTATCTAGCTTTGAGACGGTTGTGACAGACTTCATTGAACCGTTGACATTCTCTGAAGTCGATAGGATACTCTCAAGGGTTGCTCTTGTTGCCCTGCCCCGTTCTCTGACTCTGGCAGAGACTAAATAATCTTGGCGAGCATCGCCTTGCCTCGTCCTCGATTGTCAACTCCTGACCTTCGAGCTTTCGCGCATTGCTTAGCAGACTGTAACGCATCCTTGCTTGTTACACAGGCGCATCGCAGTCGCAGGAGCCATGCTCAGATTGTTAGGGAAGCGGGTGGTGCAGCAAGCTAGCAGAGCGCGTAGCGGCCAAACCCGCGGCCACTCAGGCAGCAGTTATAACTCCTCGTCATGCAATGCTGTGCGAGGCCGATGGAGCGATATTTGCCGGAAGTATCAATCGCAGGCGCAGGTGTCCCCCGAGACCGTCGCATCGGTCGGTCTGTCGGAGACGCACGGTCTGCACAGATCCCTTGACGGAATAAACGCAGGTCCCCGGATCGCTTCTGCTGCTCAGACGCGAGGCTTGAGCAGTTTCGCGAGCAGAGTGGGTAGAGCAGAGAGAGGGGGTGACGGAGCGAAGGGACTAGGCTCGTCGGATCAGAGGAGCCGATCGATTAGTGGTTCGAGCAGGAGCAGCGCGCCTGGCAATGTGGGTGCGTCGCACTCCAAGAAACCGCATCAATTTGAAGGCTCTATTTATCTCCACCACTCCGAGTACGTTCGCGACCTCCTTGTTCAGCAAAAAGTAGACGGCTTTATCGAGAATCGTCGATTTTGTCTCATTGGAGCACCGCCGGTTTCTGCTAGCGTCACCTAGCAGCACAATGACGTCGTGCGCGCAAACGATGATCCGTCAGGCATAATCTTGTCGGAACTCGTCTCACGGGACACTGCTGACGCACAACGTGATAGCGTCACGCACTGAAATGCGAATGCGTCTATGTCATTCTTCACATCCCCCTTTTCCGCCTCTCCGCCGCTCCGTATCCTTTTCTGCAGCGTGGGTGCTCCTCTGAACTCCGCCGCTCTCAGCATCGGACTCATTCACGCGCTGCAGGTAAGCGAAAGCCATGGTCCCAAGTATCCATGACGTGAACTAACCATGGTGTGATCTGTCCATGTTCCGAAATCTCAATGGCATCAACTAAAACATGGTCCGAACGAATAGTTCACGGACTGAAGTAACCACGGTCTTTCTATTCGATTAATGGACGGCCTGGGACCCCGACACCCCCAGGTTCTGCGGCCAGGCGTGGGTTACTTTCGCCCGATCGACCAGACTTCGCATGGTGGTAACCGCGCGGAGCTGTTCCACGAGGTGTTTCGCATGCGCACGCCTCAGGAGGACATGTTCGGGCTCACCCAGGACCAGGCGTATGCTCTGCTGACATCCGAGAAGACGGACGAACTCCTTGAAACCATCATTTCAGGTCAGAATTCCTCAAGACCATCAGTTCACGATTTAACTACCTATTAGTTAGTACCATCAATTCAAGCAAAAGCTCTGAGACCCGTATCTCAAGTGGAAAGACCTTAAAAAACCAATTTTTCAGGTTAGAGCTTCTTCATGAGACTATTGTTTTAGTTGGGAACTCCTTGACGAGCATTTGTTAAGCAATAAACTCCTTAAATTCACCTTCATTATCTTCATGTAGGATGCTGGTGTGCCACCATCTTAGGATTGCTGTCTCGGTTTTCCACTTCAGCCCTGACTGTTTCATTCTCCTGTTACTGCTCTTGCATGCTCGTCTCCTTCATCTCTTCTCCCTCCGGCTCCTCCCTACCCTAGCACACAGCCTCCTTCCCCTCTGTAACTCCTTCCTCCTTCACCCCCCCTCTTTCCCCCACACACCCCTCCTCCACCAGCATTCGAGCGGTGCAAGCAGCACTACGACTTTGTGGTGATAGAAGGCTCGACGCGATTGGTACACTTGTTTCCTACAACCCCCTCTTTCCCAACCCCCTCCCCCCCCCCCCCCCGCCCCCTCCCCACTGCGCGCCTGCACCCACCAGCGTACGAGCGGTGCAAGCGGCACCATGACTTCGTGGTAATAGAGGGCACGTCCATGCGTGACGGCACCAACACATCGCCCCTCAACGGCCTCATTGCCTCTGCGCTCGAAGCCCCCGCTCTGCTGCTGTCTGACGGCCATGCTGCCTCGCAGTTCCACCCCAAGCACACCGAGGTATGCACATCCCATCCCAGCTTCTTGGTGCTTCTGGGAATCATCAAAACCAATTGTACATATACTACACTAAACAACACCATGCAGTTTTACTGCGTCACTACCCCTCTTCCTCACGCAACTCTATTCTTCATGAGATGCCTTACTTTCACGCTTCTGCCCCCTGCAGTCAACCGGTGCTGAGGACTGGGAGTGGAAGGATAATTCTGAGAATTCTCAAAAGTACATCTCGTCCACCATCCCTGTGCCTCACTTCACTTCCATGTTTCCTGTGTGGCTCTCCGTGTGCCTCCCGTGCAGTCAGGCGGTGTGTTTGAGGACTGGGACTGGGAGAAGGAGGCAGCAAGGTGCATCCTGGACCATGCGCGCATCATGAGGCAGTCGCGTGTGGACGTGGCGGGTGCGCTCATCACCACTTCAATGCATCTCATGTGTCTCCCCGTGTACTCTCATGCCCCTTGAGCAGCTCGCCCTACTTTCCCCAGCGCCTCACTTCGACTCTCCCTGTGTGTCTCCCCATGTCTCACCTTGTCTCCCCACGTCCCCCGTGCAGTCAGGCGGGGTGTTTGAGGACTGGGACTGGGAGAAGGAGGCAGCGGGGTGCATCCTGGACCATGCGCGCATCATGAGGCAGTCGCGCGTCGACGTGGCAGGGGCGCTCTCATCCCATCACTCCCTTCCATGCTTCCCATGTGTCTCCCCGTGTACTCTCACGCCCCAGAACAGCGCGCCCCTCTTGCCCCAGTGCCTCACTTTACGCTTCCTGTGTGTGTGTCTCCCCATGCCTCCTCTTGCGCCCCCGTGCCCCCCCTGCAGTCAGGCGGGGTGTTTGAGGACTGGGACTGGGAGAAGGAGGCAGCGGGGTGCATTCTAGACCATGCGCGCATCATGAGGCAGTCGCGTGTCGACGTGGCGGGGGCGCTCATCTACCGCATGCCCAAGACGTCCCGAGGGGCGGCGCGGCTGAGGGAGTACATCACCCGCGCACACATCCCCTTCGTGGGGGCCATCCCTGAAGATGTCTCACTCGAATCCTTCCAGGTGCGGTTGTGGGGGAGAGAGGAAGCGGGAAAGGGGGGAAGGGCTGATGTTCGGCATGGGAAACTGCTGTATGGGGGTGGACAGGCGAGGGGTGTGGTGGTGGGGGAGTGGAGAGAGTGAGGCGCGGACGTGGCGGGGGCGCTCATCTACCGCATGCCCAAGACGTCCCGCGGGGCGGCAAGGCTGAGGGAGTACATCACCCGCGCGCACATCCCCTTCGTGGGGGCCATTCCCGAAGATGTCTCACTCGAATCCTTCCAGGTGCGCTTGTCAGGGAGAGAAGAAGCGGGAAAGGGGGAAGGGCTGATTTTCGGCATGGGAAACTGCTGGTATGGGTGGGGATGGGTGAGGGGCGTGGTGGGGAGTGCAGTGAGGGAGGCGCGGACGTGGCGGGGGCGCTCATCTACCGCATGCCCAAGACGTCCAGAGGCGCAGCGCGGCTGAGGGAATACATCACCCGTGCACACATCCCCTTTGTGGGGGCCATTCCCGAGGATGTCTCTCTCGAGTCCTTCCAGGTGCTCCACGGGTTTAGGAGAGGGTTTAAGATGAGGAAAGGAGGGAGAGTCGGGAGGGAATGGGTGATAGGTGCATGGGAAACGGTTGTATGGGGGCGGGCACAAAGCAGTGAGCACTGGCACCCGGGCAGTGAGCTCTGAGCAGGGAAGGGGTGTGGTGGGGAGTGCAGCGAGTGAGGTGAGACGTGGCGAGGGCACTTATCTACCGCATGCCCAAGATGTCCAACATGACCTCCGAGGTAATCCAACTCCCTCCCCTCCCCCCTCCCTCTCCCATTACACCACTCCCCTTACTTCATCTCCCTGCAGGTGGAGGACGTGACGTGAGTGCCGAACGTGCATGTGCTGTGTGGGGACTTCGTTCCCATCATTCACCCCACCCCTTTCTCCCCCTGCCCCACACACACACACCTCGCCTTCCCCCCTTCAGGTGCAGGACGTGGGGCGAGTGCTGAACGCGCACGTGCTGTACGGCGACGTGCCTCACAGCAACAACATGACCACCGAGGTCACCCTCCTCCCTCCCTCTCCTCCTCCATCCCTCCCCCCCCCCCCCTCTCTCCACCCTCCCCCTCTGCCCCACACCTCCCCCGCAGGTGGAGGACGTGGCGAGAGTGTTGAACGCACACGTGCTGTATGGCGACGTGCCTCACAGCAACAACATGACCACTGAGGTCACGCGCACGCTCGTGGCCACTCTCCATCTCGCAGACCTGCTCTCCTACATCCCACCCTCCGATGACCCGGGCAAGGGCGTGCTTGTCGTTGCTCACGCCAGCCGCCCGGATATTCTGCTGGGGATGATTGATTTGCATGAGACGCACCTCAGCACCCAGGTACGTGTGTGTCTGTGTGTTCAGCGTATAAGTCAGGTGTTGTGTAGGTAGACAGACAGCATTACATACATGTGGGAGAGGCATATGGGCAGCACTACACATGCACGCTCGTGGCCACGCTGCACCTGGCGGACCTGCTCTCCTACATCCCGCCCTCCGACGACCCGGGCAAGGGCGTGCTGGTGGTGGCTCATGCTAGTCGCCCGGATATCCTGCTGGGGATGATCGACCTGCATGAGACGCACCTCAGCACCCAGGTGCGTGGGTGCGTTAGTTCAGTGTGGAAGCCAGGTGTTGCGCAGGTAGTCAGTCAGCAGTTCATGTGGGAGAGGGGTAGGTACTAGAAGGTAGGCAGCACTGAGTGCGCACGCTCGTGGCCACGCTGCACCTGGCGGACCTGCTCTCCTACATCCCGCCCTCCATGTGTACGTGGGAGCAGTGCACGTGGGGGTGTCGTGTGCATGCCTCTGTGGGCTCGTGATGGCACCTATAACCCTGCTCTCGTCATGCTGCTTGTAAATCGACTCAAAAGTCACCTCGTTTTTGAGTCGACTCAAAAGATGCCTCTGCTGCGGGCTCCTGATGGCACCTATAACCCTGCGTTCGTCATGCTGCTTGTTGGTGCTTGCAATGCTCATTGCATGTGTGCACCTCCTCCATTCATTCATACCCCCCCTCTCCACCTCCATCCCATTATCCTTCCATCTTTCCACCTCCATCTCACCATCCCACCATCCCACCATCCCACCATCCCACCATCTCCTGCAGGTGGCAGCCATGGTGCTCACCGGAGGTTCGCCTCCTCCCCTTGAAGTCGACATGCTCATTCGGGTATGCTTGCTGGGACCAGGATGAGTGTGCACGATACTCGTCTGTGTGGAGGAGGGAGGGAGGAGGGAGGGGAGAGGCAAGAGCAGAAGGGGTGGGGTGGGGAGTCCAGAGGGAGAGCTGTATGGAAAGGTTCAAGAAGAAGCCACGCTCTCTCTTGATGAGCATGGGAGTGTCGCATCGCGTATGCCCATTCACATCAGAGCATTGCTCGGCCAGTCCCACTTAACCCCTCCCTTCTCCCTCCATCACTCTTCCTCTACCACCAACTACTCTCACCAATGCCCACCTTCCACTCACACCCTCTCCCCCCTGTTTTTCCAGAGCCGGCCCACGCGAGTGTCTCTCCCAGTGCTGCTGTCCCCCAAGGCCACACACGACACGTGCATCGCCCTCACCAATGCGCAGCCTGAGCTGCACGCCACGTCCCACCGCAAGATTGAGCGCGCCGAGGTGCGTGACCTGCTAGGGTGCATGGCGGAACTGTGCTGCTGTCAACGAGCATGGTGACTTTTGAGTCGACTCAAAAGTCACTGCGTGACCTGCCAGGGTGCATGGGCAGGGCGGAACTGTGCTGCTGTCAAGGCCGCATGGGCTGGCCTGTGGTGTGGTTCTGGGTTGTATGGGTGCATGTGCTGTGTAGTGTACAAGCTAGATATCCCCTTGAAGCCGTGCACCATCCAGGTGTTGCTTCCTTATCACCCCCCTCTGTACCTCCTCCCGCAGGTGACATGCTGCATGCTGCACCAGGTGCTATTCAAGGAGCGCCTCCTCTGACTCGACTTCCCCCCCCCCCACCCCCTCTATCTCTCTCTTTCTCTCCCTCTCCTCCTCCCCGCAGGTCATATTCCATGAGAACGTGGATATGCGCATGCTGCACCAGGTGCTCTTCAAGGAGCGCCCCATCCGCATGAACCCCAAGCTCTTCCAACACACCATCTTCGACAAGTCCAGAGAGGCACAGTCGCACATCGTGCTGCCAGAGGTAAGCCTCTCACCGTCTCCCTTACCGCACTACACCGCTAGAAAACCCTCGGCATGAACCCCAACCAAGCTCTTCCAGCACACCATCTTTGACAAGTCCAGAGACACACACTCCCACCCACCGCACTGCACCTTTAGAAACCCCTCTCTTCCAGCACACCATCTTTGACAAGTCCAGAGACGCCCAGTCCCACATCGTGCTGCCAGAGGTATGCCTGTTAACCCCAACCTCACCTCACTGCACCTTTAGAAACCCCTCTCTTCCAGCACACCATCTTTGACGAGTCCAGAGACGCCCAGTCCCACATCGTGCTGCCAGAGGGGAGATTGTCTCTCCAATCCCACTGTACCGCACTGCACCCCTAGAAACCCCTCTGCTCCGCATGCACCCCCAAGCTCTTCCAGGAAACCATATTTGACAAGTCCACTCTCGACCATCTTCCTCCTTCCTTCCCCCTACTCATCTTAACTGAACTCAACCGCACTGTACCTCTTCCCTGTTCACAATCCCCTCAGGGAGCGGAACCGCGGACAATCCAGGCAGCAGGGGAGGTGCTGCGGCGGTCGCTATGCCGGGTGACTCTCATAGGCCATCCCGATGAGATCATCACGACAGCCAAGCAGCTAAGAGTGGACCTGTCGGGCGCTGACATTGTGCACCCGCCCTCCGCCCCCAATCTAGACCCTCTCCCTCTTTCCTTCCCTTCCCCCTACTCATCCCGAACCGTACTCAACCGTCTGTAACTCTGTTTCCTTTTCAATCCTTTTTCAGGGAGCGGAGCCGCGGACCATTCAGGCAGCGGGGGAGGTGCTGCGGCGGTCGCTATGCCGGGTGACTCTCATAGGCCATCCCGATGAGATCATCACGGCAGCCAAGCAGCTAAGAGTGGACCTGTCGGGCGCTGACATTGTGCACCCGCCCTCCGCCCCCAATCTAGACCCTCTCCCTCTTTCCTTCCCTTCCCCCTACTCATCCCGAACCGTACTCAACCGTCTGTAACTCTGTTTCCTTTTCAATCCTTTTTCAGGGAGCGGAGCCGCGGACCATTCAGGCAGCGGGGGAGGTGCTGCGGCGGTCGCTATGCCGGGTGACTCTCATAGGCCATCCCGATGAGATCATCACGGCAGCCAAGCAGCTAAGAGTGGACCTGTCGGGCGCTGACATTGTGCACCCGCCCTCCGCCCCCAATCTAGACCCTCTCCCTCTTTCCTTCCCTTCCCCCTACTCATCCCGAACCGTACTCAACCGTCTGTAACTCTGTTTCCTTTTCAATCCTTTTTCAGGGAGCGGAGCCGCGGACCATTCAGGCAGCGGGGGAGGTGCTGCGGCGGTCGCTATGCCGGGTGACGCTCATAGGCCATCCCGATGAGATCATCACGGCAGCCAAGCAGCTGCGCGTGGACCTGTCGGGCGCTGATATCATCCACCCGCCCTCTGCCCCCAACCTGGACCTCTATGCTGAGCTGCTCTACCAAGCCCGCAAGGATAAGGTGGGCTACTGTGAGGTTTGGACAAGGTGGCTTGGAGAAGGCTTGTGCAACAGTGTGGATGTGTCGGGCGCTGACATCGCCACCGCCCCCAACCTGGACCTCTATGCTGAGCTGCTGTACCAGGCGCGCAAGGACAAGGTGGGTTGTGAGCCTGGCTGCCTGGGAAAGGTCAGTGCAATCGTGGGGATACTGGGTTGTGTATGTAGGCGCGCTTTGAGTCATTGTCCACCCGCCCTCCGCCCCCAACCTGGACCTCTACGCTGAGCTGCTGTATCAGGCACGCAAGGACAAGGTGGGTGATGAGGCTGGGAAAGGCTTGTGCAACAGTGGAGATACTGGGTGCGTAGGTAGGCGTGCTTTGAGACATCGTCCACCCGCCCTCCGCCCCCAACCTGGACCTCTATGCTGAGCTGCTCTACAAGCGCGCAAGGATAAGGTGGGTGATTACCTTATGTTGTATCAGGTGCATACGGACAAGGTGGGTCGTCCATGGAAAGGGCTAGTGCAACAGTGGGGATGCTGGGTGAGTGAGTGTACTCGAGAGACATCGTCCACCCGCCCTCCGCCCCCAACCTGGACCTCTATGCTGAGCTGCTGTACCAGGCGCGCAAGGACAAGGTGGGCCATCGTCTTATGCTGCACCATAGCTTGCAAGAGTATGGTAGGTCTTCAGCCCCGCTACTCGTACCTATCCTTGATGCACAGCGTAACCTTTCATGTGCACGTGATCACACAACCCAACTACCATCCTTCTGACCCGTCTCCTTCCTTTACCGTGCCTCTCCCCACGGCGTGACCCTACTGGAGGTGCACGAGCACATGATCACGGACCCCAACAACCATCCTTCTCCCCTCCCTTCTCTTCCTGTCCGTTGCTCATCCCATCCCCTCCTCTCGTTCTTCTCTGCAGGGCGTGACTCTAATGGAGGGCCATGAGCACATGATCACGGACCCCAACTACCATTCCATCTCACCTCCCTTCCCTTCCCCTACCTTCCTGTCCATACGTCTCCAGGGCGTGACCCTGATGGAGGCCCACGAGCACATGATCACGGATCCCAACTACCTGGGAACGGCCATGGTGGCAGCAGGCGATGTGGATGGCATGGTGTCTGGTGCCGTTCACACCACCATCGCCACCATCCGCCCCGCCCTTCAGATGATCCCTGTGAGTGCTGCATCAGGTTTACTGAATATTCAGGTGGTGTAGGCTTATGGTGGAATGCAAAGCGTTGATGATCCCAGCGAGTGCTGCTTTGAGACGACTCTAAAAAAAGGTGGTGTTGGCTCATAGCACATGCGCACTACACCACCAATACAACAGGCGCCCATCCTCTTCCATCCCCTCACGCCCTCCCTTCTCCTCCCTTCTCCAGAAACTGCCCAACACGGAAATCGTCTCCAGCGTCTTCTTCATGTGGCTGCCCACTCTTGCCATGTGAAACACTTTGTGCCGTGTGCTCTGTCCCTACCCTACATTACTGATCCACCCTCTCTGTCCCTACCCTACATTACTGATCCACCCTCTCTGTCCCTACCCTACATTACTGATCCACCCTCTCTGTCCCTACCCTACATTACTGATCCACCCTCTCTGTCCCTACCCTACATTACTGATCCACCCTCTCTGTCCCTACCCTACATTACTGATCCACCCTCTCTGTCCCTACCCTACATTACTGATCCACCCTCTCTGTCCCTACCCTACATTACTGATCCACCCTCTCTGTCCCTACCCTACATTACTGATCCACCCTCTCTGTCCCTACCCTACATTACTGATCCACCCTCTCTGTCCCTACCCTACATTACTGATCCACCCTCTCTGTCCCTACCCTACATTACTGATCCACCCTCTCTGTCCCTACCCTACATTACTGATCCACCCTCTCTGTCCCTACCCTACATTACTGATCCACCCTCTCTGTCCCTACCCTACATTACTGATCCACCCTCTCTGTCCCTACCCTACATTACTGATCCACCCTCTCTGTCCCTACCCTACATTACTGATCCACCCTCTCTGTCCCTACCCTACATTACTGATCCACCCTCTCTGTCCCTACCCTACATTACTGATCCACCCTCTCTGTCCCTACCCTACATTACTGATCCACCCTCTCTGTCCCTACCCTACATTACTGATCCACCCTCTCTGTCCCTACCCTACATTACTGATCCACCCTCTCTGTCCCTACCCTACATTACTGATCCACCCTCTCTGTCCCTACCCTACATTACTGATCCACCCTCTCTGTCCCTACCCTACATTACTGATCCACCCTCTCTGTCCCTACCCTACATTACTGATCCACCCTCTCTGTCCCTACCCTACATTACTGATCCACCCTCTCTGTCCCTACCCTACATTACTGATCCACCCTCTCTGTCCCTACCCTACATTACTGATCCACCCTCTCTGTCCCTACCCTACATTACTGATCCACCCTCTCTGTCCCTACCCTACATTACTGATCCACCCTCTCTGTCCCTACCCTACATTACTGATCCACCCTCTCTGTCCCTACCCTACATTACTGATCCACCCTCTCTGTCCCTACCCTACATTACTGATCCACCCTCTCTGTCCCTACCCTACATTACTGATCCACCCTCTCTGTCCCTACCCTACATTACTGATCCACCCTCTCTGTCCCTACCCTACATTACTGATCCACCCTCTCTGTCCCTACCCTACATTACTGATCCACCCTCTCTGTCCCTACCCTACATTACTGATCCACCCTCTCTGTCCCTACCCTACATTACTGATCCACCCTCTCTGTCCCTACCCTACATTACTGATCCACCCTCTCTGTCCCTACCCTACATTACTGATCCACCCTCTCTGTCCCTACCCTACATTACTGATCCACCCTCTCTGTCCCTACCCTACATTACTGATCCACCCTCTCTGTCCCTACCCTACATTACTGATCCACCCTCTCTGTCCCTACCCTACATTACTGATCCACCCTCTCTGTCCCTACCCTACATTACTGATCCACCCTCTCTGTCCCTACCCTACATTACTGATCCACCCTCTCTGTCCCTACCCTACATTACTGATCCACCCTCTCTGTCCCTACCCTACATTACTGATCCACCCTCTCTGTCCCTACCCTACATTACTGATCCACCCTCTCTGTCCCTACCCTACATTACTGATCCACCCTCTCTGTCCCTACCCTACATTACTGATCCACCCTCTCTGTCCCTACCCTACATTACTGATCCACCCTCTCTGTCCCTACCCTACATTACTGATCCACCCTCTCTGTCCCTACCCTACATTACTGATCCACCCTCTCTGTCCCTACCCTACATTACTGATCCACCCTCTCTGTCCCTACCCTACATTACTGATCCACCCTCTCTGTCCCTACCCTACATTACTGATCCACCCTCTCTGTCCCTACCCTACATTACTGATCCACCCTCTCTGTCCCTACCCTACATTACTGATCCACCCTCTCTGTCCCTACCCTACATTACTGATCCACCCTCTCTGTCCCTACCCTACATTACTGATCCACCCTCTCTGTCCCTACCCTACATTACTGATCCACCCTCTCTGTCCCTACCCTACATTACTGATCCACCCTCTCTGTCCCTACCCTACATTACTGATCCACCCTCTCTGTCCCTACCCTACATTACTGATCCACCCTCTCTGTCCCTACCCTACATTACTGATCCACCCTCTCTGTCCCTACCCTACATTACTGATCCACCCTCTCTGTCCCTACCCTACATTACTGATCCACCCTCTCTGTCCCTACCCTACATTACTGATCCACCCTCTCTGTCCCTACCCTACATTACTGATCCACCCTCTCTGTCCCTACCCTACATTACTGATCCACCCTCTCTGTCCCTACCCTACATTACTGATCCACCCTCTCTGTCCCTACCCTACATTACTGATCCACCCTCTCTGTCCCTACCCTACATTACTGATCCACCCTCTCTGTCCCTACCCTACATTACTGATCCACCCTCTCTGTCCCTACCCTACATTACTGATCCACCCTCTCTGTCCCTACCCTACATTACTGATCCACCCTCTCTGTCCCTACCCTACATTACTGATCCACCCTCTCTGTCCCTACCCTACATTACTGATCCACCCTCTCTGTCCCTACCCTACATTACTGATCCACCCTCTCTGTCCCTACCCTACATTACTGATCCACCCTCTCTGTCCCTACCCTACATTACTGATCCACCCTCTCTGTCCCTACCCTACATTACTGATCCACCCTCTCTGTCCCTACCCTACATTACTGATCCACCCTCTCTGTCCCTACCCTACATTACTGATCCACCCTCTCTGTCCCTACCCTACATTACTGATCCACCCTCTCTGTCCCTACCCTACATTACTGATCCACCCTCTCTGTCCCTACCCTACATTACTGATCCACCCTCTCTGTCCCTACCCTACATTACTGATCCACCCTCTCTGTCCCTACCCTACATTACTGATCCACCCTCTCTGTCCCTACCCTACATTACTGATCCACCCTCTCTGTCCCTACCCTACATTACTGATCCACCCTCTCTGTCCCTACCCTACATTACTGATCCACCCTCTCTGTCCCTACCCTACATTACTGATCCACCCTCTCTGTCCCTACCCTACATTACTGATCCACCCTCTCTGTCCCTACCCTACATTACTGATCCACCCTCTCTGTCCCTACCCTACATTACTGATCCACCCTCTCTGTCCCTACCCTACATTACTGATCCACCCTCTCTGTCCCTACCCTACATTACTGATCCACCCTCTCTGTCCCTACCCTACATTACTGATCCACCCTCTCTGTCCCTACCCTACATTACTGATCCACCCTCTCTGTCCCTACCCTACATTACTGATCCACCCTCTCTGTCCCTACCCTACATTACTGATCCACCCTCTCTGTCCCTACCCTACATTACTGATCCACCCTCTCTGTCCCTACCCTACATTACTGATCCACCCTCTCTGTCCCTACCCTACATTACTGATCCACCCTCTCTGTCCCTACCCTACATTACTGATCCACCCTCTCTGTCCCTACCCTACATTACTGATCCACCCTCTCTGTCCCTACCCTACATTACTGATCCACCCTCTCTGTCCCTACCCTACATTACTGATCCACCCTCTCTGTCCCTACCCTACATTACTGATCCACCCTCTCTGTCCCTACCCTACATTACTGATCCACCCTCTCTGTCCCTACCCTACATTACTGATCCACCCTCTCTGTCCCTACCCTACATTACTGATCCACCCTCTCTGTCCCTACCCTACATTACTGATCCACCCTCTCTGTCCCTACCCTACATTACTGATCCACCCTCTCTGTCCCTACCCTACATTACTGATCCACCCTCTCTGTCCCTACCCTACATTACTGATCCACCCTCTCTGTCCCTACCCTACATTACTGATCCACCCTCTCTGTCCCTACCCTACATTACTGATCCACCCTCTCTGTCCCTACCCTACATTACTGATCCACCCTCTCTGTCCCTACCCTACATTACTGATCCACCCTCTCTGTCCCTACCCTACATTACTGATCCACCCTCTCTGTCCCTACCCTACATTACTGATCCACCCTCTCTGTCCCTACCCTACATTACTGATCCACCCTCTCTGTCCCTACCCTACATTACTGATCCACCCTCTCTGTCCCTACCCTACATTACTGATCCACCCTCTCTGTCCCTACCCTACATTACTGATCCACCCTCTCTGTCCCTACCCTACATTACTGATCCACCCTCTCTGTCCCTACCCTACATTACTGATCCACCCTCTCTGTCCCTACCCTACATTACTGATCCACCCTCTCTGTCCCTACCCTACATTACTGATCCACCCTCTCTGTCCCTACCCTACATTACTGATCCACCCTCTCTGTCCCTACCCTACATTACTGATCCACCCTCTCTGTCCCTACCCTACATTACTGATCCACCCTCTCTGTCCCTACCCTACATTACTGATCCACCCTCTCTGTCCCTACCCTACATTACTGATCCACCCTCTCTGTCCCTACCCTACATTACTGATCCACCCTCTCTGTCCCTACCCTACATTACTGATCCACCCTCTCTGTCCCTACCCTACATTACTGATCCACCCTCTCTGTCCCTACCCTACATTACTGATCCACCCTCTCTGTCCCTACCCTACATTACTGATCCACCCTCTCTGTCCCTACCCTACATTACTGATCCACCCTCTCTGTCCCTACCCTACATTACTGATCCACCCTCTCTGTCCCTACCCTACATTACTGATCCACCCTCTCTGTCCCTACCCTACATTACTGATCCACCCTCTCTGTCCCTACCCTACATTACTGATCCACCCTCTCTGTCCCTACCCTACATTACTGATCCACCCTCTCTGTCCCTACCCTACATTACTGATCCACCCTCTCTGTCCCTACCCTACATTACTGATCCACCCTCTCTGTCCCTACCCTACATTACTGATCCACCCTCTCTGTCCCTACCCTACATTACTGATCCACCCTCTCTGTCCCTACCCTACATTACTGATCCACCCTCTCTGTCCCTACCCTACATTACTGATCCACCCTCTCTGTCCCTACCCTACATTACTGATCCACCCTCTCTGTCCCTACCCTACATTACTGATCCACCCTCTCTGTCCCTACCCTACATTACTGATCCACCCTCTCTGTCCCTACCCTACATTACTGATCCACCCTCTCTGTCCCTACCCTACATTACTGATCCACCCTCTCTGTCCCTACCCTACATTACTGATCCACCCTCTCTGTCCCTACCCTACATTACTGATCCACCCTCTCTGTCCCTACCCTACATTACTGATCCACCCTCTCTGTCCCTACCCTACATTACTGATCCACCCTCTCTGTCCCTACCCTACATTACTGATCCACCCTCTCTGTCCCTACCCTACATTACTGATCCACCCTCTCTGTCCCTACCCTACATTACTGATCCACCCTCTCTGTCCCTACCCTACATTACTGATCCACCCTCTCTGTCCCTACCCTACATTACTGATCCACCCTCTCTGTCCCTACCCTACATTACTGATCCACCCTCTCTGTCCCTACCCTACATTACTGATCCACCCTCTCTGTCCCTACCCTACATTACTGATCCACCCTCTCTGTCCCTACCCTACATTACTGATCCACCCTCTCTGTCCCTACCCTACATTACTGATCCACCCTCTCTGTCCCTACCCTACATTACTGATCCACCCTCTCTGTCCCTACCCTACATTACTGATCCACCCTCTCTGTCCCTACCCTACATTACTGATCCACCCTCTCTGTCCCTACCCTACATTACTGATCCACCCTCTCTGTCCCTACCCTACATTACTGATCCACCCTCTCTGTCCCTACCCTACATTACTGATCCACCCTCTCTGTCCCTACCCTACATTACTGATCCACCCTCTCTGTCCCTACCCTACATTACTGATCCACCCTCTCTGTCCCTACCCTACATTACTGATCCACCCTCTCTGTCCCTACCCTACATTACTGATCCACCCTCTCTGTCCCTACCCTACATTACTGATCCACCCTCTCTGTCCCTACCCTACATTACTGATCCACCCTCTCTGTCCCTACCCTACATTACTGATCCACCCTCTCTGTCCCTACCCTACATTACTGATCCACCCTCTCTGTCCCTACCCTACATTACTGATCCACCCTCTCTGTCCCTACCCTACATTACTGATCCACCCTCTCTGTCCCTACCCTACATTACTGATCCACCCTCTCTGTCCCTACCCTACATTACTGATCCACCCTCTCTGTCCCTACCCTACATTACTGATCCACCCTCTCTGTCCCTACCCTACATTACTGATCCACCCTCTCTGTCCCTACCCTACATTACTGATCCACCCTCTCTGTCCCTACCCTACATTACTGATCCACCCTCTCTGTCCCTACCCTACATTACTGATCCACCCTCTCTGTCCCTACCCTACATTACTGATCCACCCTCTCTGTCCCTACCCTACATTACTGATCCACCCTCTCTGTCCCTACCCTACATTACTGATCCACCCTCTCTGTCCCTACCCTACATTACTGATCCACCCTCTCTGTCCCTACCCTACATTACTGATCCACCCTCTCTGTCCCTACCCTACATTACTGATCCACCCTCTCTGTCCCTACCCTACATTACTGATCCACCCTCTCTGTCCCTACCCTACATTACTGATCCACCCTCTCTGTCCCTACCCTACATTACTGATCCACCCTCTCTGTCCCTACCCTACATTACTGATCCACCCTCTCTGTCCCTACCCTACATTACTGATCCACCCTCTCTGTCCCTACCCTACATTACTGATCCACCCTCTCTGTCCCTACCCTACATTACTGATCCACCCTCTCTGTCCCTACCCTACATTACTGATCCACCCTCTCTGTCCCTACCCTACATTACTGATCCACCCTCTCTGTCCCTACCCTACATTACTGATCCACCCTCTCTGTCCCTACCCTACATTACTGATCCACCCTCTCTGTCCCTACCCTACATTACTGATCCACCCTCTCTGTCCCTACCCTACATTACTGATCCACCCTCTCTGTCCCTACCCTACATTACTGATCCACCCTCTCTGTCCCTACCCTACATTACTGATCCACCCTCTCTGTCCCTACCCTACATTACTGATCCACCCTCTCTGTCCCTACCCTACATTACTGATCCACCCTCTCTGTCCCTACCCTACATTACTGATCCACCCTCTCTGTCCCTACCCTACATTACTGATCCACCCTCTCTGTCCCTACCCTACATTACTGATCCACCCTCTCTGTCCCTACCCTACATTACTGATCCACCCTCTCTGTCCCTACCCTACATTACTGATCCACCCTCTCTGTCCCTACCCTACATTACTGATCCACCCTCTCTGTCCCTACCCTACATTACTGATCCACCCTCTCTGTCCCTACCCTACATTACTGATCCACCCTCTCTGTCCCTACCCTACATTACTGATCCACCCTCTCTGTCCCTACCCTACATTACTGATCCACCCTCTCTGTCCCTACCCTACATTACTGATCCACCCTCTCTGTCCCTACCCTACATTACTGATCCACCCTCTCTGTCCCTACCCTACATTACTGATCCACCCTCTCTGTCCCTACCCTACATTACTGATCCACCCTCTCTGTCCCTACCCTACATTACTGATCCACCCTCTCTGTCCCTACCCTACATTACTGATCCACCCTCTCTGTCCCTACCCTACATTACTGATCCACCCTCTCTGTCCCTACCCTACATTACTGATCCACCCTCTCTGTCCCTACCCTACATTACTGATCCACCCTCTCTGTCCCTACCCTACATTACTGATCCACCCTCTCTGTCCCTACCCTACATTACTGATCCACCCTCTCTGTCCCTACCCTACATTACTGATCCACCCTCTCTGTCCCTACCCTACATTACTGATCCACCCTCTCTGTCCCTACCCTACATTACTGATCCACCCTCTCTGTCCCTACCCTACATTACTGATCCACCCTCTCTGTCCCTACCCTACATTACTGATCCACCCTCTCTGTCCCTACCCTACATTACTGATCCACCCTCTCTGTCCCTACCCTACATTACTGATCCACCCTCTCTGTCCCTACCCTACATTACTGATCCACCCTCTCTGTCCCTACCCTACATTACTGATCCACCCTCTCTGTCCCTACCCTACATTACTGATCCACCCTCTCTGTCCCTACCCTACATTACTGATCCACCCTCTCTGTCCCTACCCTACATTACTGATCCACCCTCTCTGTCCCTACCCTACATTACTGATCCACCCTCTCTGTCCCTACCCTACATTACTGATCCACCCTCTCTGTCCCTACCCTACATTACTGATCCACCCTCTCTGTCCCTACCCTACATTACTGATCCACCCTCTCTGTCCCTACCCTACATTACTGATCCACCCTCTCTGTCCCTACCCTACATTACTGATCCACCCTCTCTGTCCCTACCCTACATTACTGATCCACCCTCTCTGTCCCTACCCTACATTACTGATCCACCCTCTCTGTCCCTACCCTACATTACTGATCCACCCTCTCTGTCCCTACCCTACATTACTGATCCACCCTCTCTGTCCCTACCCTACATTACTGATCCACCCTCTCTGTCCCTACCCTACATTACTGATCCACCCTCTCTGTCCCTACCCTACATTACTGATCCACCCTCTCTGTCCCTACCCTACATTACTGATCCACCCTCTCTGTCCCTACCCTACATTACTGATCCACCCTCTCTGTCCCTACCCTACATTACTGATCCACCCTCTCTGTCCCTACCCTACATTACTGATCCACCCTCTCTGTCCCTACCCTACATTACTGATCCACCCTCTCTGTCCCTACCCTACATTACTGATCCACCCTCTCTGTCCCTACCCTACATTACTGATCCACCCTCTCTGTCCCTACCCTACATTACTGATCCACCCTCTCTGTCCCTACCCTACATTACTGATCCACCCTCTCTGTCCCTACCCTACATTACTGATCCACCCTCTCTGTCCCTACCCTACATTACTGATCCACCCTCTCTGTCCCTACCCTACATTACTGATCCACCCTCTCTGTCCCTACCCTACATTACTGATCCACCCTCTCTGTCCCTACCCTACATTACTGATCCACCCTCTCTGTCCCTACCCTACATTACTGATCCACCCTCTCTGTCCCTACCCTACATTACTGATCCACCCTCTCTGTCCCTACCCTACATTACTGATCCACCCTCTCTGTCCCTACCCTACATTACTGATCCACCCTCTCTGTCCCTACCCTACATTACTGATCCACCCTCTCTGTCCCTACCCTACATTACTGATCCACCCTCTCTGTCCCTACCCTACATTACTGATCCACCCTCTCTGTCCCTACCCTACATTACTGATCCACCCTCTCTGTCCCTACCCTACATTACTGATCCACCCTCTCTGTCCCTACCCTACATTACTGATCCACCCTCTCTGTCCCTACCCTACATTACTGATCCACCCTCTCTGTCCCTACCCTACATTACTGATCCACCCTCTCTGTCCCTACCCTACATTACTGATCCACCCTCTCTGTCCCTACCCTACATTACTGATCCACCCTCTCTGTCCCTACCCTACATTACTGATCCACCCTCTCTGTCCCTACCCTACATTACTGATCCACCCTCTCTGTCCCTACCCTACATTACTGATCCACCCTCTCTGTCCCTACCCTACATTACTGATCCACCCTCTCTGTCCCTACCCTACATTACTGATCCACCCTCTCTGTCCCTACCCTACATTACTGATCCACCCTCTCTGTCCCTACCCTACATTACTGATCCACCCTCTCTGTCCCTACCCTACATTACTGATCCACCCTCTCTGTCCCTACCCTACATTACTGATCCACCCTCTCTGTCCCTACCCTACATTACTGATCCACCCTCTCTGTCCCTACCCTACATTACTGATCCACCCTCTCTGTCCCTACCCTACATTACTGATCCACCCTCTCTGTCCCTACCCTACATTACTGATCCACCCTCTCTGTCCCTACCCTACATTACTGATCCACCCTCTCTGTCCCTACCCTACATTACTGATCCACCCTCTCTGTCCCTACCCTACATTACTGATCCACCCTCTCTGTCCCTACCCTACATTACTGATCCACCCTCTCTGTCCCTACCCTACATTACTGATCCACCCTCTCTGTCCCTACCCTACATTACTGATCCACCCTCTCTGTCCCTACCCTACATTACTGATCCACCCTCTCTGTCCCTACCCTACATTACTGATCCACCCTCTCTGTCCCTACCCTACATTACTGATCCACCCTCTCTGTCCCTACCCTACATTACTGATCCACCCTCTCTGTCCCTACCCTACATTACTGATCCACCCTCTCTGTCCCTACCCTACATTACTGATCCACCCTCTCTGTCCCTACCCTACATTACTGATCCACCCTCTCTGTCCCTACCCTACATTACTGATCCACCCTCTCTGTCCCTACCCTACATTACTGATCCACCCTCTCTGTCCCTACCCTACATTACTGATCCACCCTCTCTGTCCCTACCCTACATTACTGATCCACCCTCTCTGTCCCTACCCTACATTACTGATCCACCCTCTCTGTCCCTACCCTACATTACTGATCCACCCTCTCTGTCCCTACCCTACATTACTGATCCACCCTCTCTGTCCCTACCCTACATTACTGATCCACCCTCTCTGTCCCTACCCTACATTACTGATCCACCCTCTCTGTCCCTACCCTACATTACTGATCCACCCTCTCTGTCCCTACCCTACATTACTGATCCACCCTCTCTGTCCCTACCCTACATTACTGATCCACCCTCTCTGTCCCTACCCTACATTACTGATCCACCCTCTCTGTCCCTACCCTACATTACTGATCCACCCTCTCTGTCCCTACCCTACATTACTGATCCACCCTCTCTGTCCCTACCCTACATTACTGATCCACCCTCTCTGTCCCTGCCTTGCATGACACGGCTCCTCCCTTGTCCAGAAACTGCCCAACACGGAGATCATCTCCAGTGTGTTCTTCATGTGCCTGCCCGACCACGTCTACATCTACGGTGACTGCGCCATCAACTCCAATCCGACGGCTGAGGAGCTCGCGATGATCGCCATCTCGTCCGCCGACACCGCTGCTGCCTTTGGCGTGGAGCCACGTGTGGCCATGCTGTCTTACTCCACCCTCGATGAGCGCAAGGAGGGTGAGAATGAATGTGGGGTGGGATTGGAAAGGAGGTGCTTCTGGGTGCTGCTAATGCGTTTGAGGAACTGCCTTTGGCGTAAATCTGCGTGTTGCAACGCTCTTGTACTCCACTCTGGTCGAGCACAGGGAAAGTGAGGGTTGGACAACCTCTTGCTGCTCCCCCTCTTCGTAATGTAGAATTGACACCTCCCAGGGCTTCCCCCCCACCTCCCCGCTCCTCTCCCCCCCCCATGCAGACACCATAGTGCAGAAGGTGGTGCGGGCAACGCAGCTGGTGAAGCAGCAGCGGCCGGACCTGCTGGTGGAGGGGACGTTGATGCTCCACCTGTCCCTCTCTCCCCGCTTCATTCTTTCCCTCCCCCTCGCCCCCCGCTTCTCTTTCACTCCCCCTTGCTCCCCCTATCCAGACACCATAGTGCAGAAGGTGGTGCGGGCAACGCAGTTGGTGAAGCAGCAGCGACCAGACCTGCTGGTGGAGGGGCCACTGCAGTACGACGCTGCTGTCAACCCCATGGCCGCCCACAACAAGATGGATGGCAGAGAGTCCGACGTGGCCGGCAAGGTTTGTCCTGCTGGCCAATGGTTATCCTAGTCTCCTATTTTACAATATTTGATCGCCGTTTGTGCGCTACACGCTCTGGGAAACCATCCTGAATTGTCGACAGCTTATATCAGAAGCCTTTACAATACAGCATGTCCGGCCGTTTCAAGATTCAACTCCTTGCTGCTTTCCTCCCTGCTGCTCGTGCAGGCCTCGGTCCTCATATTCCCGGACCTCAACACCGGCAACAACACCTACAAGGCTGTGCAACAGGTAACCCCTTAGCCCCTCACTGTAACCCCGCACACTTCCCTTCTCACCGACTTCCCTCCATTACCTCTCACGCTTTGGCCGCTCACTTGCAAACTTTCTCCCCTCCCCGCACTCTCAATCATTTCTTTTCATATCAACTGCTGTGTGCTCTGTGTCTCAAGTTTCCTGCTCATCTTTTCCTTGTAGTTCATACACCCTTCCCCACTTCTTTCGTGATCCTACACCACGAAACTAGCCTCCTTCCTCTCTATTTCCCTCCACTGACCTCCCCCCCTTTTCTACCTTCCACTCGTTCAAGCTCTGCTACTCCTCTCCCCCTCTCTTTTTCTCTTCCACTCCCCCTCCCCCCTCTCTCGCTTCTTCCCCACCAGCAGGACACCGGAGCCATCGCTGGTGTCCTGCTGGTGGGGAACGCAAGGAGCACACGAAAAGGTGGCTTAATCAGGCGATTCAGAATCGCACCAGATGAATATTAATGATTCTGTTCGCTCCTCTCTCTCCTCCCACAGGCCACAGGAGCCATTGCCAGTCAACGGCCTGGAACGAGGCGCACAGACAATGTTATGTTGAACATTGGATACTCTGAAGATAGCCAAGTGAAGGACTTTGATAAATTCCCTGCAAAATGCGATCCATGCTTCCCCCAGCCCTGCCTGCATCTTGAGCCTTCCTGCCTCTCCAACTGTTCTGCTGGGCCGGTGCTGCAGGGGTTGAGTCGGCCGGTGAATGATTTGAGCCGTGGGTGCACCACCAAGGACATCGTCAACACCATCGCCATCACCAGCGTGCAAGCTGCCGCTGGCAAGGCGGCACGCGCTGCTCAAGAGGCCGCCGATTGAACACACCGTTGAGAATCCCAGCACACGAGTTTTTGTCACCCTGTGTGCCTCTCTCTTTCCCCCCCCTCTCCCCAACCCCCCCCCCCTCCCCCAAACCCCCCTCTTACCCTTCCCACAGGCCACAGGAGCCATTGCCATGGGTCCGGTGCTGCAGGGGTTGAGTCGGCCGGTGAATGATTTGAGCCGCGGGTGCACCACCAAGGACATCGTCAACACCATCGCCATCACCAGCGTGCAAGCTGCCGCTGGCAAGGCGGCACGCGCCGCTCAAGAGGCCGCCGCTTGAACTGTTGTGAAAGTTTATTCAGTATTTTGGGAAAATATATTAAGAAGTGGTTGTCTACGAATATGTACACTGCGCAAATGCTGTATGTAAGGGCTTTAACGCGAGTGTAGTTCACTGGTGCCACAGCACCAGTCATCACCAAATACTTGTGTGTGTAAGGAAAATTCCTTTTCCTTACTTCGCGCCCCTGCTTACCGCGTACAAGACCATTCCCGCCATCGGCACCGAAACAGTGAAACGTTACCCGCTCGCGACACTCGCCTCGACTACGACTCCCGCCACCGCTCACGATGCGACCCAACCTCACGGTTCGGCTGGTAACCCGCGCTCCGGACCTCCGCCTCGACATTTCCCAACCTCGGCGCTAGGCCCGTAGCATACCCCATTATCTCGCGTTACCGTCACCACTCTAGTTCGCTATATATTCTTCGCGCATGCCTTCGCTCATTGTATTGTTTTGCTTCGATAGTGCAACTCTCGCTCGTTCGCTCAATTGCACTCGTAACACTAGGTATTCAGAGCCTACGATCTCCTCTCGGACCGCACCCACACCTTCGCTTCCCCACCATCTCAATTTTTGGGGGGGGTTGATGTCTCTCAGCGAACAAGCACCGCCGCTCGAAGTGCTCTCTCGTAAGCACGCACGGCCACGACAGAGGCTCTCGCTGAGTTTGCCCGACACCCGCGCCATGGCCGAAATTAATCTTGCGACATTGACGCAGGAACAGCTCGACCGTCTCGTGCGCCAACTCGAAGATTCGGCGCTCGAAATCGCGACACTCACGGCGGAACGTGACTCCGCCCGCCAGCAATCAACGGTGAATGCGCCAGCACCATCACAAGCACCCGCAAATGCACCTGTGCAATCGGATGAGCCGATTGTCATCTCGTCCGGCACACCGTCACATCACGACAGCGTGGGACAGCGCTCAGGCGCAGCCAGTGATGGCGCCGCCCAGTCAATGCCTGGCATGGGGAGGAACAGGGCTGTACCAAGCACGAGCGGGCCTCGCGAAGCCCGTCGTCACGTTGAATTTGCGGCAACAATCGGCAACAACGACATTATCGCGCCGATGCCGCTCAAACCGCAGCGCCCGCCCTGCTTCGACCCGAGCCAACGAGGAGGTCCGACGGTTCAATCGTGGGTCTTCACAATGAACGTTTTTTTCGACGCGAATTACGTCGAGTCGGACGCAGCGAAGATTCGATATGATGTTTCGCTGCTAAGGGGCCCCGCCATGGACTGGTGGCGAGTCATTGTGACGTCGCCACGCGCCTACGAGCCTCCGTCGCAAGAGGAAGACCTACGGGTCCAGCCGTCACCTGGAGTTCGTTCTGCGAAACCGCCCAGTACAGCACGTGGGATGCGTGGTGCGCAGGGCTTCGAGCGCGCTTCGAGCCGATTGCGGCTTCTATTTCGGCGCGTCAGAAACTGCGTACTAGGCGACAACTTGGGTCGGTCCAAGACTACACCAGCGGTTTTCTCGCAGTATGCGAGCAAGTCGGCTACATGCACGAAGCGGAGCGGGTGGACCGTTACGTCGGAGGGCTGAAGCCGGACATCTCGCACGAAATCATGCTACGCGGGCTCTCGAATTTCAACGAGATCCTCGCGCTCGCCGAGAAAATCGACATTTTGCGCCGTCCGAGACCGGGGTCCTATTACGGACATCGCCCTCGGGGACCGACCGAGCACGCCACCGTACACGCCGTTGCGACGAATGCAGCCGCTGCACCATTTAAGGGGCGCTGCTTTGCTTGCAATAGGCCGGGCCATCGCAAGAGCGAATGCCCAGAGGAGCAGAGACGCCGCGGAGCAGAGCAGGGAAGGGAGTCTTAGAGGCAGGGAAACGCCAGCAGTCAGTAGAAAATGGGCCGACTACTGACGAGACAACCTGCTCGCCCAACCTCACCGACCCTCACCGAGTCACAGTATTGATTCACGCTATCGATCGGGCTCGGATGAATAAGGAGGGTACAACGACGGATTGCCCAGTACTGATTCACGGAAAAATACAGGGAGCAGCGGTGAAGATTTTTATAGAAGGAGGAGCAAGCCACAGTTTAGTTAATACCGCAACCGCACGGAAGCTGCAACTGACACTTAGTCGGTGTTTACCGGAGATAGATGCACGCTTAGTCGACGGCACGCCGCTGGCCATACGGGAGAAGGTGGAAAGAGTAAAAGTCCGCTGCGGGGGGAACTTTGGGTTTACACAGGAAATGCTCGCGACGACACTGGATGGGCACGACATTTTACTGGGACGTGACTGGCTGCGACGGTATAATCCGCGAATCGACTGGACGACGGGTAGCTACACTGTGCGAAGTAGCGGTAACTGGGTCATGCTACCTCGCTGGCAGTCGCCCGAGTCTTCAACGGTCCACGTCAACGCCATCACGATGAAACGGGCTATCGCCGCTGGAGCTGACGTGTACGCAGTGGATATAGCATTGGTAGAAGAAGCAGAGCAGCCGAGCGATTTTCAGAAACTGTTGGCAGCAGTACCGCCCGAACTACAAGAACTGTTGAAACGGTACCCGGGGATTTTTCCGGACGATTTACCAGAAGGACTGCCACCTCAGCGGGCACATGACCACCGAATAGAGTTAGAACCGGGGGCACAGCCAACTGTACAGCGACAATTCCGACTGACACAGTCAGAGCTCGATGAACTGAGGAAGCAGTTAGATTACATGTTAGAGAAAAAAATCATCCGACCGAGTTCGTCACCGTTCGCCGCACCGATACTGTTCACACCGAAAAAAGATGGGGGTTTTCGCATGTGTATCGACTACAGAGCACTGAACAGGGTAACAGTCAAGTCGCGATACCCCATTCCCCACGCCGACGAACTGATAGATCAACTACGAACAGCACGGGTCCTTTCGAAAATTGACTTACGCGGAGGTTACCACCAGATTCGGGTCGAACCATCGGACTGCGTAAAAACAACATTTAGAACTAGGTATGGGTCATTCGAGTACACCGTGATGCCATTCGGGCTGACCAACGCACCGGCGACATTTGAGATGACCACGAACGAGGCGTTTAGGCCGCTCTTAGATAAATGCGTGATAGTTTACCTCGACGACATCCTAGTTTACAGTCGCGATCAGCAGCAGCACTTAGCAGATCTGGAAGCAGTATTTAAAGTTTTAGACGAGCACAGACTACTGACCAAGGGTTCCAAGTGCGAGTTCTTCCAGGATAGGTTAGAGTTTCTGGGGCACGTTATTTCGGAGGCTGGAGTTGAGATCGACCCAAAGAAACTGGACACGGTAAAAGCATGGCACCCCCCGACGAACATCACAGAGCTGCAGAGATTTTTAGGGTTCGTTAATTATGTGCGTCGGTTCGTCCCCGACATGGCACGGTTAACTGCCCCGCTGACGGATTTACCGCGGAAGGGGGTCACTTTTACGTGGGGGGAGAAAAAGCATGCTGCCTTCTCCCCCCTGAAAAATGTTCTCTGTTCACCGCCCGTACTGCGCATCGCCGACCCACACCGCCCATTCGAAGTAGTTACAGACGCAAGCGACATTGACATTGGAGCCGTACTGCTACAGGATTTCGGCAACGGTTTACAGCCCATCGCATACGAGTCACGAAAACTGCATCCGCCCGAGAAGAATTACCGGATACACGACCGCAAAATGCTCGCGATCGTGCATGCATTCATGGTCCGGCGCTAATACTTGACAGTACGGACAGACCACAGATCACTACAGTACCTCCGCGCACAGCCCCACCTCAACCCACGACAGATCCGCTGGCTCGATTTCCTCGAGTCAAACTTCCACTACACGGTCATCTATAGAAAGGGAGCCTCGAACATTGCCGACGCACTGACCCGCCCAACTGCACAGATCCACGCCATACTACTCGCACAGACCAGCCTGTCAGAATGAGAACGAAGGAATGATTAGACTAACAAGCAGTTTGGGTACAAGTAGGAAACCTAGAAATGTTGTACCCCATATTGTCTACCCCACTACAGCCTACACAGACTATAGCATCTATGTTTGACACACCCCCATAGGCAAAGTGGGGGAGAACAGGAGGTCACAAGACCGGTCAAGAGAGGCAAAGCAAGCTCAGGGTGGATCACGAAGTCACCACGCATTCCGCGCACAAGCAAATGGCCACAAGGCCAGTTCACATGCAGAGTTATATAAAGGAGAACAGGCAATACAGTGATCACAACCTAGCAAGTGTAAGCATGCAGGTATATGTATAGAGATCACAGTACAAACAGAGTCAAGAAGTAAGCAAGTGAGGCACAGTAGGCACAAGGCCTAGAACAGTACAGAAACGCTGATGATCACAAGGCTGGAGTGCCTTGGTGAAGACATCAGCAGTGTTGGCCTGAGTGGCCACGTAAGCAAGACGAAGCTGACCACGCTGCTGCAACTCTCGAGCAAGGAAGTAGCGCAGAGCGATGTGCTTCGTTCTGTGCTCTAGTCGGTGCTCCTGACACAAGGCAATCATGACCTTGTTGTCGACGTACAACACTGGAGGAGAACGAGGCACCTCTCCCCGGTCGGTCAGCAGGTAGGTGAGCCAGCGTAACTGTCAAACATTATATGTTTACATTGTGTAGGCTATAGTGGGTTTAGCCTTAGGGGGTACAACAAACTTAGGGTTTCCTACTTGTACCCAACTTTCTGCTAGTTCACAGACACTTGTTCATTCTAACATGGTGTGAGAGTACGACGGCTTATGCTGGCTTTGCTAGCTTGCCTGGACTTTAATATGCTATTACTAGCTTAGGTTTTATTTATCATGCATAGATATGCTTGATTTCCTAGGTTAGGTGCATTCCTATATGTTATTATAGTTATAGCACCGAACCAGGTTACGTGTACCGAACTCAAGCCTATTCGGTTTCCACCGAATTGCTTTCTACTGAGTTCGGGAAGGTTCTGTTCGGGACGCTTCGCGACCCTCAGAACATTCGCGTAACACCTGGGTAACTGGCCTTGTGTCGAGCCTATATATAGCCTCGTCTTGTACCCAGGTGAATGATTCAATAGAATCATCTTTCCTGAACCAGATCCCCACACTTGGTAATCAGAGCTGTTTACACGCGGTGTCTTCAACCGCTTAGAACCGGCCTTTAAAAACCGCGGGGGCGACGACGAAAGCGCCGATACGGGTATGTAAAACCAGTTCCGCGCAATTTTTCTAAGTCCCCCTCGATTCGGTTTTCGAACACCCCTCAGATTTAATGGTGAAAAGGTTGGAATTTCGACCGTTCGATCGACTCGAATCTCAACGGCCCAGAGAATTTCGCCCCAAAAAGTTGGAATTGGGGGCGTCGGATCGAGTTTCTCCTCAACGGCCGAGATCGAACGCGAATTTCGACTTAGGGAGAATTACGCGGCCTACAGAATTCGCGCTCATCGATTCTACAGTCAACTCGACTCGCAGTAAGTCGACCAGCACCTAGAATTCGAGTATTTTCGTCGCGCATCTTCCTGTAAATCGCCAAATGGAGGGAAAAGGAGATATTTCAGTACAGAAAATCGCGGAGTTTCGTGCTGAGCATAAGCAAATACGTGCGGCGCTCCCACGACTCGAAAAACTCCTTGCGAATCAGTCGGGAACCGCTACAGCAGCAGCGAATGCATCAGCGACAGCAGCAGCAGCAGCAGCAGCAGCAGCGGCGACACCGGCAATTCTACCTGCG
Organism: Closterium sp. Naga37s-1; assembly: GCA_947471745.1. Classification (NCBI taxonomy): domain Eukaryota; kingdom Viridiplantae; phylum Streptophyta; class Zygnematophyceae; order Desmidiales; family Closteriaceae; genus Closterium; species Closterium sp. Naga37s-1. The sequence goes on along the minus strand of CANJKZ010000008.1, from coordinate 3,686,699 downwards.
ACAACGGCAGCAGCTACAGTTAACCTCGAAGCAGTAAAGCTGAGGCTACCGGAGGCGTTCGATCCTATAGTTAAAGGGAACGACGTTCGTCGATTTGTAGCTGAACTCGAAATTTACTTCGAAGCCGTTGGATGCACGACCCCGACAAAAGACGCAATGCGCATACGGCTCGCAGCAACACTGTTACAAGGCCCAGCTCTAGAGTGGATCAACAATAGAATAGTCCAAGGCGAGGGGACGTGGGCGCAGTTTCGTGCAGCACTGATCGAACAGTTCGACGCGTTCAACAGTAGCTACTACGGAACACGACGCAACAAGCCAAATAGTGGCATGGGGCGATTGGCACCACCCACGACTGCCAACCCGATGGAGAACGACAAGGGCGATGTGGAGCAGCGGCTAGCAAAAAATGGGACGTGCGAATTTTGCGGCGCTACAGGACATCGTTTCTTGGCGTGTTGGAAAATAGAGAAAGCGCGTGCAGAGCTGAGGGACAAGAACAGTGTGGCACCCCCGAAGCAGAAAATGGACAACATGGCAACTTCGGAGAGGGCGAAAAAAGGAGAATATGGTGGCGCGAATTTAAAACGTCACGACCAGCCGGCACCAGGGGAAATCGCCGAGACTAAAGGAGGATCCGCGAAACAAGACCCTGCACCGACTGGGAAACTCCAGCCGTACATCCCGACAAGTAAGAATATTACTTATCGTGGGTTTCAAGCCTTTATTAAGGGAGAGTCAGAAATTAAACCGGTACCGGGTAATATGGGGACCCTACTCCAGAGCGCTAATACGGGTCGAGCGTTCCGAGGAGTTAATATTCTCTCCCAGCAGCACTGTTTAAAGGCTCCCTGTTCCCCACAGATGAAGCCTACACAGCTGCAAAGGCTTAGGGGAAGGTTCCAGGCCCAAGAGAAGCTGAATCGGCCTCGGATAAATCCTTGTAACATTTCTCAGTTGAAAACTGATATTGAAGCTGCATCTTCGAGCGCAGGACCTAGGGATGACATGTTCGACGTACCCTACGATCCTATAAGCGATACCATGTACGGCTACTCGGAGCAGCAGCAACCATTAGTACTCGAGGTGATCTGCAACGGGCGTCGCCTCCAGGCCCTGGTGGACAGTGGTGCGTCCCACTCAGTGTGCGACCGCGGGACGTTGGAGAAAATTGGAGAATCCTCAGAGGAGACTCAAATTACAGCAACGATGGTGGACGGTACGAAGCTTCCCATCCACGGCGAGCCAACAGTGCAGCTGCAGATAGGAGCGTTAAGGTGGAAGCCGACGTTGCCGATCACGAACATCAAGGGATTCGATTTCATCTTGGGGCGAGATTTCCTGAAGCGGTTCAACCCCGAGATAGAATGGGTCAACCGGAAGATCGAAGCCGTCAAGAAGTGGAAAATACCGGAGAACGTGAAGGAGTTGCAGCAGTTCCTAGGCTTCGCCAACTACTACAACAGGTTCGTGCCGCAATACGCTAAGATAGCAGCGCCACTGACCGACCTACTGAAAAAGGATACGCCCTACAAATGGGATACTCCTCAACAGCAAGCCATGGAGCAGCTACAGACAGCACTGACCACAGCGCCAATACTCATCCTACCGGACCCAGACAAAGACTACGTGGTGGAAGCAGACGCTAGTGACCAGGCAGTCGGAGCAGTACTGATGCAGGATCACGGACGCGGTTTGCAGCCCATCGCCTACCTCAGTAAGAAGCTACACGGAGCAGAACTGAACTACCCCATCCATGACAAGGAAGCCTTAGCGATAGTCATAGCCTTCAAGGCGTGGAGGTGTTACCTAGAGGGAGCCAAGACTACAGTCTATACTGATCACTGCAGTCTCAAATACCTGAAGTCGCAGCCGACGCTCTCACGACGACAGGTGCGGTGGGTGGACTTCCTGGAAACTCACTTCCACTACGACATCGTCTACAAGCCCGGGCTACACAACAAGGCAGACGCGTTGAGCCGCCCCGGTCATGTAGCAGGCATCCAGCTCGACGGGATGAACCCTCTGCTCAAGGGTCTATTCCAACATGGATACTCCGTGGACGCAGAGATCGCTACAGCACAGACTAAGAAGCTGTTACAGTGGGAGAAAGACTTAGCTGTAAGGAAGGGCACAGAAAAGATTTGGGTACCGAACTATGCCCCGCTCAGACAGATTCTACTGGAGGAGTTTCACGACGTACCGTACGCGGGACATTTCGGGAGCAACAAAACGTTAGCAGGGATAGCAAAGTATTACTACTGGCCCGGGATGGCAGCAGACGTGCAGCAGTTCGTCACCTCATGCGACACGTGCCAGCGGATGAAGAGTAGAAAGCAGAAAAAAGCAGGGTTACTTCAGCCTCTACCCGTACCGGAGCAGCCATGGCAGGTCGTTAGCCTCGACTTCATCACGGGACTTCCTTCGACCTCACGAGGGCATGACGCTATACTCGTGGTGATCGACAAGTTCTCTAAAATGGGTCACTTCATCCCGACCAATACCACGGCTACAGCTGAAGCAACTGCTCGCCTCTTCTTCGACCGCATCATCACTATCCACGGCATCCCCGCTACACTCATCTCAGACAGAGACCCAAAACTCACCAGTAAGTTCTGGAGGGAACTCATGGGTTTGTTGGGGACAAAAGCTTGCAATGTCTTCAGCATACCACCCCCAGACTGACGGATAGACAGAGCGACTCAATCAGGTGGTTGAACAGTTACTGCGCACCGCTTGCGAAGACGACGTCAGCCACTGGGATTCACAGTTACCGACCCTAGAGTTCGCTTACAACAACGCGTCACATGCGGCCACAGGGAAATCTCCTTCCTTCCTGTGCTACGGACGGGAACCACTTACACCACAGCAGCCGACCATACCGGCACACGTCCAAGCCGCACATGACTTCGTCACCACCATGCAGCAGCTATGGGAGAAGTCTCAGCGACGTCTTTCCATGATGCAGAACTCCCAGAAGCAGTATGCCGATCGCCATCGACGTGATCACACCGTAGCAGTCGGAGATCAGGTGCTTCTCGACACGCGTAACTTGAACCTGTCTCACCTACCATCCAAGCTCCGGCCTCGCTTCTGTGGTCCTTTTCACGTTGAGGCACAGGTGACACCAGTAACATTCCGCTTGCGCTTACCTACTACTTGGAAGCTTCACAATGCTTTCCATGTTCAGCTACTGAAGCCCTACAAGGACCCCAACCAACAGTTCCAGGGACGACAGTTACCGCCACCACCACCTGTTCTCGTACAGGATGAACCAGAGTACGAGGTGGAATGAGTGCTCGCTCATCGACGCAAACGCGGCAACACGCTCGAGTTCCTGATACGCTGGAAGGGATACGACCCATCGGAGGACAGTTGGGTTGCAGAAGCTGATATGGGCAACGCACGACGTGCTCTCAAGGACTATCTTGTCAAGCAGGGTGTTTCTCACGCCACCTAGCTTTGAGGGGGGGACGTGTGAGAGTACGACGGCTTATGCTGGCTTTGCTAGCTTGCCTGGACTTTAATATGCTATTACTAGCTTAGGTTTTATTTATCATGCATAGATATGCTTGATTTCCTAGGTTAGGTGCATTCCTATATGTTATTATAGTTATAGCACCGAACCAGGTTACGTGTACCGAACTCAAGCCTATTCGGTTTCCACCGAATTGCTTTCTACTGAGTTCGGGAAGGTTCTGTTCGGGACGCTTCGCGACCCTCAGAACATTCGCGTAACACCTGGGTAACTGGCCTTGTGTCGAGCCTATATATAGCCTCGTCTTGTACCCAGGTGAATGATTCAATAGAATCATCTTTCCTAAACCAGATCCCCACACATGGTATCACGAGCCTAGGTTACCACCTAGGACCGCTTACTACTACGGGCCCACTATTCCGCTAGAAGCGCCCTCGTGCGCCCTACCTTACGTGCGCCCTCGTGCGCCTTTCTCTGCTCGTGCGCCCTCGTGCGCCCTTTTTTCCTGCTAGTGCGCCCTCGCGCGCCCCGCCCTTCGTTCTGCCTGCGTGCCGTCCTGCAGCCCTTGCGCTGCCTCCTGCTGCCCTAGTACGGCCCTCGAGCCGCCCCTACAGTTCCGTCAGGCCCCCCGAGCCGCCTCTGCAGACCCGTCAGGCCCCCGGGCCGCCTCTGCAGGCCCGTCAGGCCCGAGAGCCGCCCCTGCAGACCCGTCAGGGCCGCGCGCAGCCTCTGCCCGACCGCGCGCCACCCCTACAGGCCCTCGCCGCCCGCCACGTCGCCCTGCCCGCGACGTCGCCACCTGCCAGCGGCGTCGCCGCCTGCCCACGGCGTCGCCACCTGCCCGCGGCGTTGCCACCTGCCCGCCGCGTCGCCCTGCCCGCGACGTCGCCACCTGCCCGCCGCGTCGCCCTGCCCGCGGCGTCGCCCCTGTCCGCGGCGTCGCCACCTGCCCGCGGCGTCGCCACCTGCCCGCGGCGTCGCCACCTGCCCGCCGCGTCGCCCTGCCCGCGGCGTCGCCTCTGCCCGCCGCGTCGACCTGCCCGCGGCGTCGCCCCTGCCCGCCGCATCGCTCTGCCCGACGCGTCGCCCCTGCCCGCGGCGTCGCCCCTGCCCGCCGCGTCGCCCTGCCCGCCGCGTCGCCCTGCCCGCGCGTCGCCCCTGCCCGCTGCATCGCCCTGACCTACCCCACGCCTGGAGCAGCCGCCTCTGGAGCAGCCGCCCCTACAGCAGCCGCCCCTGGCCCCTGGAACAGCCGCCCCTGCAGCAGCCGCCCCTGGCCACTGGAGCAGCCGCCCCTGGAGCAGCCGCCCCTGGCCACTGGAGCAGCCGCCACTGCAGGAGCCGCCCCTGGCCACTGGAGCAGCCGCCCCTGGAGCAGCCGCCCCTGGCCACTGGAGCAGCCGCCACTGCAGGAGCCGCCCCTGACCCCTGGAGCAGCCGCCACCGCAGTCGCCTCCGTCGTGCGCCTGCCCTTCCCACCACTGGTGAGCACTACCCTGCCCGTGCTGCTACTGCTGTTACTGCTGCTGCTACTGCTGTTACTGCTGCTGCTACTGCTGTTACTGCTGCTGCTACTGCTTCTACTGTTGCTCCTGGCGTGACCAGATGCAACTCCAGGGCCGTCCGCGTGTGTCCCTCACGCCCCAGCAGCTTCGAGAGTGGTACGCCAGTTGGGGTTGTCGGGGTGGCAGTAGTGGGAGTCGTCCTGGAGTGGGTAGTTCGGGAGTTTCTTGTAGTGGCCCAGTGCAGCAGCAGCGTCGTCTACGCGAGGCTCTTTCGCCCCAGCAGCTTCGTGAGTGGTACGCTCAGAGTAGAGGGTCACTGAGTACTGCTCGCTGCCCGTACGTCATTCGCACAGGTGTCCGGACTGGTCAGCCTTGCGGGACACGTGGTCACACAGAGTCCCACTGCTTCGCCCGTCTGGGCGACGCTTGGCGTACAGAGTTTGGCGACGACGCTGAGCTCCCCGACTGGGTGGAGCTGCTTAGGCAGAGGGCAGATATCTATGCTCTTGACTATGATGCTATCCTCACTGCCATGTATGCATTGTCTACTAGTGCTGAGAGTGCCTGTCACCTGTGTGTGCCGCCTGACCCCGGTATCCAGTCTGCTGCTCTAGGTACTGGTGAGGCTGCTGCTCTAGGTGCTAGTGTGTCTGTTGCCCTAGGTGCTGGTGAGGCTGCTGCTCTAGGTACTCGTGAGTCTGCGCCCTCTGGTACTGCGTCTACTGAGGCACTGCACACCTTCACACTGGACTCAGGCGCTTCCCGCTGTTTCTTTCGTGACCGCACTGCCCTTGAGCAGCTTGCTCGGCCGGTTGCAGTCTCCCTCGCTGACCCCTCTTGGGGTCCGGTCATTGCGACCTCCTCTACTGTTCTCCCTTGTCCTGCAGTCCCGTCGGGCACACTGTCAGGTCTCTACCTCCCCTCGTTCTCTACGAACTTGGTGGCGGGTAGGGCGCTCCAGGACGGGGGTGTCCACCAGTTCACCCCTGCCTACGAGCGCGTGACACACTGCACGTGTGCTCGGACGGGTCGCCACCTGGCTACCTTCACTCGGTTGCCGGGGTCGGACCTGTACACACTGACCACTGAGTCCCCTCAGGTAGCAGCGTCTGCGTCTGCGTCAGGTCAGCTGTCGGCCCCCTGCTCGTGTCGCTCTCTGGCGCACGAGACTGTCCTCTGGCACCACCGCCTTGGTCACCCGTCAGTGCAGCGCCTTCGTGGCATGCACTCCCGGTACCTTGTCTCTGGTCTTCCCAGGGTTCTCCCTCCCCTCCCACCCTCGCCTGCTCCTCCCTGTCTTCCCTGTGTCGAGGGGCGGCAGCGCGCCGCTCCTCACTCCTCCTCGTTTCCCCCGACGACTGCTCCCCTGCAGACCCTCCACATGGACGTGTGGGGCCCAGCCCGCGTCCGTGGACAGGGTCACGAGAGGTACTTCTTGATAGTTGTTGACGACTACTCGCGCTACACCACGGTCTTCCCCTTGCGCACCAAGGGTGAAGTCCCTGATGTTTTGATCCCTTGGATCCGCGCTGCCCGTCTCCAGCTCAGCGAGAGGTTCCACTCGGACTTTCCTGTCCTGCGTCTGCACTCTGACAGAGGTGGGGAGTTTTCCTCCGACCTCTTGAGGGCCTTCTGTCAGGGGGAGGGCATTGAGCAGTCGTTCACGCTTCCGGCCTCTCCACAGCAGAATGGGGTTGCTGAGCGCCGCATTGGCTTGGTCATGGAGGTCGCTCGTACCTCCTTGATCCATGCGGCTGCCCCCCACTTTCTGTGGCCGTTTGCGGTCCGGTACGCTGCGCATCAGCTCAACCTCTGGCCCCGTGTCTCCTTGCCGGAGACCTCGCCCACACTGCTGTGGACGGGGAAGGTCGGCGATGCGTCGCGTTTCCGGGTCTGGGGATCTCGAGCTTTTGTCCGCGATACGTCCGCGGACAAGCTCTCCTCCCGCGCTGTTCCTTGTGTCTTCCTTGGCTTTGTCCCGGACGCGTCTGGTTGGCAGTTTTACCACGCCACCTCGCACCGTGTCCTGCCCTCTCAGGACGTCACTTTTGACGAGTCGGTGCCCTACTACCGCCTCTTCCCCTACCGCACTGCCCCGCTCCCCCCCCCGCCTCTCTTCCTCGCGCCAGGTGCTGCTGTGGTAGACCCCCTTCCCCCTCAGGGTGCCGCTCCCTCAGGTGTGTCCCAGGTAGACCCGGTTGAGCCTGTCGAGGTAGCTGTCGACTCTCGTCTTGCTAGGGGTGCTGAGCCTGAGCGTGCGGAGCCTGGGGGTGCGGAGTCTGGGGGTGCGGAGCCTGCGGGTGCTGAGTCTGGGGGTGCTGAGTCTGGGGGTGCTGAGTCTGGGGGTGCTGCGACTGAGAGTGCTACACCTGGAGGCGCTCTTTCCTCACAGCAGCTGCGTGAGTGGTACTTACAGTACGGCAGCCTCAGGAGAGGTGCTGCTGGAGCTCGTGCTCGTGCTTCCCCTCCTAGGCGGGAGCTGCCCTCTCCCCAGCGGCTCCGAGAGTGGTACGCTCGTCGCTGCAGTCTCCGGAGTGGCGCTACTAGTGTCACGGACCCTGCAGCTGGAGGTGCTGCTGCTGCTGGCGGTGCTGCTGGCGCTGCTGGAGGTGCTGCTGGTGCTGCTGGAGCTGCTGGAGGTGCTGCTGGTACTGGTGCTGCTGGTGCTGGTTCTGCCGGAGCTGCTGGAGCTGCTGGAGGCACTGCTGCTACTGGCGGTGCTGCTGGAGGTGCTGCTGGAGTTGCTGGAGGTGCTGCTGCTGCTGGCGGTGCTGCTGGCGCTGCTGGAGGTGCTGCTGGTGCTGGTGCTGCTGGAGCTGCTGGAGGTGCTGCTGGTACTGGTGCTGCTGGTGCTGGTGCTGCTGGAGCTGGTGGAGGTGCTGCTGGAGCTGCTGGAGGTGCTGCTGGTACTGGTGCTGCTGGTGCTAGTACTGCTGGAGCTGCTGGAGGTGCTGCTGGTGCTGGAGCTGCTGGAGGCACTGCTGCTGCTGGCGGTGCTGCTGGAGCTGCTGGAGGTGCTGGAGCTGCTGGGACTGGAGCTGCTGCGGGGGTTGGAGCTGGAGTTGCGTAGCAGCAGTGGACTCAAACGAAGGGTCAGTGACAACAGTGGCGAGGAAACGCGTGACAGCAGGACTAGCAGCACGAAGGGAGTCAGACTCCGGGTCCGGACCGTCAGGAAGAGAGGACGCAGGAGGAGACGGCAGAGGGACACGCTGTGGAGCAGTGGAAGGACGCAGAGTCATATAGTGAGTGCAAGGGACAGGAGGAGGACGCTGACGCGGAACACGACCAGTGCGGACAGCGCGAACAGGCGACTCAGGACGAGACTCAGGCGACGCAGGACGAGACTCAGGCTTACGACGCTCCGTAAGACCTCTAGTCGGTCCAGAGTAAGGAGAAGGACCAGGCAGTGGAGAGGCTGGCAGTAACTGCGGCTGCGACTGGACAGGCGGTGGACTCAGTAAGGGAGGAGGAGGAGGACCAGTAGAAAGTGGTAGGCCAAGAACCTGCTGAAGGAGCGGAACGTAGTACGGTCGCGGCCGCGCAGCGCCTCCAGAAACAGCAGAGACAGCACCAGTACCCTCTGCTCCAGGGTCTCCAGCTCCAACTCCCGCAGTACCACCAGCAGCACCAGCTCCAACTCCCGCAGCACCACCAGCAGCACCAGCTCCAACTCCTGCAGCACCACCAGCCCCAGCAGCTCCAGTACCTCCAGTACGAGCACCTCCGGGACCAGCGGCTCCAGCACCTCCAGCAGCTCCAACACCAGCAGTACCTCCAGCTGCTCCAGCAGCTCCAGCACCAGCAGTACCTCCAGTGGCTCCAGTAGCACCAGTACCTCCAGTACGAGCACCTCTAGAACCAGCGGCTCCAGCAGCTCCAGCACCAGCAGGACCTCCAGCTGCTCCAGTAGCTCCAGCACCAGCAGCACGGCTACAGCGTCGAGCGTACCACTCACGCAGCTGCTGTGGAGAGAGGGGCACCCGCCGAGACGAGACACCCGAAGGACCTCCAGACACAGCACGCTCAGGCTCAGCACCCCCAGACTCAGCACCCCCAGACTCAGCACCTCCAGGCTCCGCACCCCCAGGCTCCGCACCCCCAGACTCAGCAACCCCAGGCTCAGCACCCCCAGGCTCCGCACCCCCAGGCCCCGCACCCGCAGGCTCAGCACCCCTGGCAGCACCAGAGTCAACAGCTACCTCGACCGGCTCGACAGGGTCTACCTGGGACACACCCGAAGGGGCAGGACCCTGAGGGGGGAGGGGGTCTACCAGGGGAGCACCTGGCAAGAGGAAGAGCGGCGGGGGGGGGAGAGGGGTAGTGCGGTAGGGAAAGAGACGGTAGTAGGAGACCGACTCGTCAAACGTGACGTCCTGAGAGGACAGAACACGGCGCGAGGTGGGGTGGTAAAACTGCCACCCAGGCGCGTCAGGGGGGAAGCCAAGGAAAACGCAGGGAACAGCACGAGAGGACAGCTTGTCCGCGGAAGTATCACGGACAAAAGCTCGAGAACCCCAGACACGAAACACAGACGCATCACCAACCTTCCCCGTCCACCGCAGAGTAGGTATGGTCTCCGGCAAGTAGACACGAGGCTGAAGGTTGATCTGATGCGCAGCGTACTGAACAGCGAACGGCCACAGAAAATGGGGAGCAGCCGCATGGATCATGGACGTGCGAGCAACGTCCATGACCATGCCAATGCGGCGCTCAGCAATCCCATTTTGCTGCGGAGAGGCCGGAAGCGTGAATGTCTGGCGGATGCCCTCCGCACGACAGAAAGCCCTCAGAAGGTCGGAGGAAAACTCACCACCTCTGTCTGAGTGCAGACGCAGAACGGGAAAGTCCGAGCCGAAACTCTCTCTAAGCTGGTGACGAGCAGCGCGGATCCAGTCGATCAACACCTCAGTGACCTCACCCTTGCGGCGCAAGGGGAAGACTGTGGTGTAGCGCGAGTAGTCGTCAACGACCAGCAGGAAGTAACGCTCGTGACCCTGTCCACGGACGCGGGCTGGGCCCCACACGTCCATGTGGAGAGTCTGCAGAGGAGCCTCTGTCGGAGGAAACCCAGAGGAGTGAGGGGCGGCGCGCTGCCGGCCCTCAACACAAGGAACACAGGTGGGGGCAGGCCCCGGAGGAAGGGGAGGGAGGGACTCGGGGAGACCTGAGACAAGGACACGGGAGGCCATACCTCGAAGACGAGGCAGGGAGACTCCGGACGTGAGATCGAACGGGGAGACTCCGTCCTTGGAGTCGCACTGGAGAAAGAGCTGTAGGTCGTCTACCCAAACCTCGAAGTCAACAGCACGACCCTCAGCATCAAAGGTAAGAACAGTAGGACTAGCCATAGTGGCAGCAGTAGCAGCAGTAATTCGGGAAGCGAACTCAGGTGTGCGGTAAGCGAGTTCAGGCGTGCCGGAAGCGAACCCAGGTGTGCGGTAAACGAGCTCAAGTGTGCCGGAAGCGAACTCAGGTGTGCGGTAAGCGAGCTCAGGCCTGTCGGAAGCGAACTCAGGTGTGCGGTAAGCGAGCTCAGGCGCGCCAGAAGCGAACTCAGGTGTGCGGTAAGCGAGCTCAGGCGTGCCGGAAGCGAACTCAGGCAAACCCTAAAACGTCGCCCGACGGTGCTGGGCAGCGCGGGTAGGGCAGGTGCTCACCAGGGGCGGGTAGGGCAGGTGCCACCTGTGACGTGTAGGGCAGGGCCGCAGCTGGCGGTTAGGTCAGGGCCGCGACTGGGGCGGCAGCAGGGCAGGGCCGCGACTGGGCGGCGGTAGAGCAGGGCCGCGACTGGGCGGCAGCAGGGCAGGTCCGCGACGAGTAGCGGCAGGGCAGAGGCCGCGACGAGCGGCAAGGTCGGGGCCGCGACGAGGGGCGACAGGGTAGGGCCGCGGGTGGCGGCAGGGCAGGGCCGCGACTAGGCGGCTAGGTCGGGGCCGCGACGAGGCGGCGACAGGGCAAGGCCGCGACGGGCCGAGAAGGCAGGGGGCCGCGACGGGCCGTTAGGGCAGGGCCGCGACGGGCCGAGAAGGCAGGGCCGCGACGGGCGGCACTAGGGCAGGGCGCGCGACGGCGCAGGTGAGGCAGGCGCGGGGCGCACTTCGGGTAGGGCAGGAAAAAAAAAGGGTTTTAATCGTGGTGGGCCCTAAAAAAAACGTTCCCATGAGGGAACCTGCACAGAATACCATGTCAGAATGAGAACGAATGAATGATTAGACTAACAAGCAGTTTGGGTACAAGTAGGGAACCTAGAAATGTTGTACCCCATATTGTCTACCCCACTACAGCCTACACAGACTATAGCATATATGTTTGACACAGCCCGCTACTAACAGGCCTATTTACCCACGGGTATCAGACAGGCCCTTTCTTTACCGGAGGCAACTCGCAGCAGTTCGCAGCAGCAAAAGGGGTGTATTACGTAAAAGCCGGCACCGACCGCATCTGGGTACCGGGCTACACTTTACTAAGGGAACTGTTACTACAGGAGGCACACGACGGGGTTACCTCAGGACATTTCGGGGTAGATAAAACACGGCAGCAGCTGCAGCGGTATTACTACTGGCCCGAGATGCTGACCGACGTGCAACGACACGTGGCATCGTGTCCCACCTGCCAGCTCATGAAGTTGTCACGACAACGACCGGCAGGACAGTTGCAGCCGATACCACCCCAGAGCGTGCTTGGCAGCAAGTGACGATGGACTTCGTCACGGGGTTACCGGCTGGAGTAAGTGGGAACGACGCGATCCTAGTCGTCCTCGATCGGCTGACGAAAATGGCACACTTCGCAGCCTGCAAGAAATCAATCACGGCCGAAGAAACGGCCCGCCTCTTCATCTCCACCGTCGTTCGACTGCACGGGATACCATCATCAATTATCAGCGACCGCGACACGAAATTCACCAGCAACTTCTGGCGAAACCTGTGGCAGCAGTTCGGCACACGACTACAGTTCAGTTCATCATACCACCCCGAAACCGACGGACAGACAGAACGGACAAATCAGACCATGGAACAACTCATCCGAGCCATGTGCGACGACCCGACCACGTGGGAACAGCAACTGCCACTCATCGAGTTCGCGTACAACAACTCGCCATCTGCCACGACCCAACAGTCACCGTTTTACCTGAACTACGAACAAGACCCCACAGTACCCATGACCCCGAATCCCGACAACCCAGTCCCACGCGCGCAACCGTTCGCAGAAATATTGCAAGCAGCGCGGACCCGAGCAGCAGAAGCAATAAAAAAATCAAACGTCATCGCTAAGCGCAACGCCGACCGACACCGCCACCCCGTCACTTACCAACCCGACGACCTGGTATTACTCGACACTCAAAACCTCCGCCTGCCCATCACCCCAAAACTCCGCCCCCGATATTGCGGGCCATTTCGCATCAGCCACATGATCACACCCGTCACCGCCCATCTCCTCCTCCCTGCTGACTGGTACGTCAGCCCGTCATTCCATGTCAGCCTGCTTCGCCCATACGTGCCATCCACCAGCCAACTGCCTCGCAACCGCCCTGCCAGCATGATACGACCGCCAACAGAGCCAATCATCACGCCCGAAAAAATACTGAGCCACCGAGTACCCCACGGGGAGCCCGCAGGATCGAATTCCTGATCCGCTGGAAAGACCACACGCCCACCGAAGACAACCGGGTCCTTCAGGATAGAGTTGAAAATCACCATGTCCTCACTTAGTATCTGCGCAGCCGAAACTTTCGCGATGTACACGCGCTCTCATAAGGAGGGCCTCCTTGGGGGGGGGGGGGGGGGTAGTGTAAGGAAAATTCCTTTTCCTTACTTCGCGCCCCTGCTTACCGCGTACAAGACCATGTCAGAATGTGATGTGTGTGTAGCCTGCAGTGGGGTACTCTGTAGCGAGTACAGCCCGAATTAGGGTTTGCTATATGTACTCTACTGCATGCTAGTGAAAACCCCTCTTTCGTGTTTATCATTCTTGCCTCTTGATTCTGACAGACCATTCCCGCCATCGGCACCGAAACAGTGAAACGTTACCCGCTCGCGACACTCGCCTCGACTACGACTCCCGCCACCGCTCACGATGCGACCCAACCTCACGGTTCGGCTGGTAACCCGCGCTCCGGACCTCCGCCTCGACATTTCCCAACCTCGGCGCTAGGCCCGTAGCGCACCCCATTATCTCGCGTTACCGTTACCACTCTAGTTCGCTATATATTCTTCGCGCATGCCTTCGCTCATTGTATTGTTTTGCTTCGATAGTGCAACTCTCGCTCGTTCACTCAATTGCACTCGTAACAGTGTGTCTCAATCGACTCCGTAAATTTTCATTCCATGAATCACGCGATTCACGTTTCGGCAAGATCAAGCCGCCGTAGCTGCGCTGCTTGTTTCTTCCGACACTCCTGCGTCTGTTTTTTTCCGACAACCGTATTACCGCGGCTCGCGTTCACGTAGTTAAGTTTCGAGTCGCTTCAAAACCAACCAATCGCCCTGTTCTGCCTCGTGGTCACTCCAATCAACTCCCGCAGCTGCTGCTGCTGGTGCTGCTGGTGCCGCTGCTGCGGCTGCTGCTGCCGCTCATTCGTCCATACGTGCGACGATCGTAACTGTCAGCTTCTACTTAGCCAGTCAGCTGCTTTTTAGACGCCTCTAGAGCTTCGTAGTTACTACTCAGCGCGTCGCGATGTACGGAATGGGAGGGCCGATGCACTACCAGCAGCACCACCCCTCACCCTTCACACACGGCCACATTCCCCACCGCTACCCCACTCCCCCGCACCCCGGCGCAACCGGATTTGCGCAATACCCCGGCGGACCTCCCGCGCAGCCTCCGCTTCCGCACCCGCAGCAGCAGGCGCAGCAGCAGCAGGCGCAAGCGCAGCTACAGCAGCAGCAGCAGCAGCTGCAGCTACAGCAGTCGCAGGGACAGGGGCAGGGCCAGGCGCAAGGGCAGTCGCAGCAGCCGCCGGCACCCGCGCCGCTGCCGTCGCAACTAAGAGCGGGAAAGGACCCTTTTAGGAATCTGTACAGCCGAGAGTTTGTTGGGCACAAGAAGAAGGTACGAGACACGTGGACCAATGAGAGAGTAGGATGCATTTGGGAAGTGGGAGGCAGGTGGGGAACACGTGGGGCCCACGTAGGAGAGTGAGGGACTAGGAGTGTGCTGGGAGCATGGGGCCTTGTGGGAATACGGAGATGACAGATGACGTTACGCAGAACGGAAGGTAGAGAGGTGGAAGAGGCAAGGGATTCTAGGTCAATTTGGCAAAGAATTCGTTCCAAAGGAAGGGAAGGGAATGCATTTCTTATGTGTTCCTTTTTTGTGATTTTATTTCTACGAACCAGGTGCATTCGGTGGTGTGGAACTGCCTCGGGGAGAAGCTCGGGTCAGGTTCGGTGGACCAAACCATCCGCGTGTGGCAAGTGGATCCCAGCGGCCAATCAAACTCCGTGAGTCATCCCGGTAACTCCCTATTTCATTTGTAACGTTTCATCGCAGTGTAACACCCCATCCCAGTGTAACACCCCATCCCAGTGTAACGTTTATGATCGGACCAACTTCGGGCCTCCATCCATCCTCCCCATTCCTCCCGTCCTTGTCGTGCCGTGCCGTTCACGTGATGTGCCATGGTGCAGAGCAAGCAGCGGGAGGTGGAGCTGAGGGGCCACAGTGAGAGCGTGGACAACCTGTGCTGGGACCCTCTCCACCCTGACCTCCTCGCGTCTGCTTCGCAAGACAAGTCCGTGCGCATCTGGGACACACGATGTGAGTGCAGGGGGGTATGGGATGGGATGGGAGTGAAGGTAGCACACTGTAACGTGATGATGTTTAAAAAGATTCGGTTATGCTCATTCAAACACATGCACGCTCATCATGCACACGCATGCCCGCAGTCATGCCATGCAGTTTATTTTTTACTTCCTTACGCACAAGTGCTGCTGTCTTCTGTCCGCTGTATGTCACTACGGTTGCCATGTCAGCTGGCAGGTGTCAGCAGAGTGTGACTCTAAAGGGCGAGAACATCAACGTCACGTACAAGCCCGATGGCACGCACATCGCCGTGGGCAACAGCGTGAGTGGGCTGTATTGTAACGTGTATGTGCTCTATTGTGATGGAATATAATATGCTGTACTGTAATGTGAATATGCTGTACGGTGAGTGCGCTTCTCGTTTTAGTACCGCTCACAACAGTAGTGTCATGAGCCGACATGCTATGGATGGATCACTCACTTACGCCTTTAAATGCGTGTTCATGCTGGCTGATTCGTGATACATGACACATGCTGTCTGCTGCTTGCCCACGTTGCGTGCTGCATGATACATGATACATGCTGCCTGCATGGTGCATGGTGGATGTTTCATGGTACATGCTGCATGCAGGCGGACGAGTTGACCATTCTGGACGTCAGAAAGCTCAAGCCCATCCACAAGCGCAAGTTCACATATGAGGTCAGTCAGTGTGACCCAGGTCAGTCACTTACGAGGTCAGTCACCTACTTGGTCAGTCGCCTACGAGGACCGTCTGTTGCGGTTGGATTTCGTCCCAGATTCTCACAACCACAATGCCGTTTTTACTTGCACACTGACACCTCCGTCTATTCCGCCTCTCGACCGCATCCTCCTTCTCACCTCTCGCTTCCACCCACCATTCAGCCCCACTTCTCAGCTGTCTCCGAGCTGTCTAGTTGCCACTCACTGCCTCGTTGCGTCTCTCCCCTTGCCTGCAGCTAAACGAGTTTGCATGGGATCGAACAGGGTCCATCTTCCTTGTCACAACTGGCACAGGTGAGCTCTGGTGCAAAGGCGTGCAATGTGGTGCAAAACGGTGGGGCTGTGGTGCACTGGTGAGCTGCGGGACTGAGCACCTGTTTGTTTGCATCAACCCGACCCCTGATGTTGACGCAACTTCCTTTTTCACCTCCACTTCTCACCACACCTCAACTCTCCCCCACACGTCCACTTATGTCAACTCTCCTCCACTTAAGACAAATTGCCTGCTGCTTTGGGAACTGATTACCCACTTGTTTGCTATGGCGTCTTATCCAACCCGGACCCCAATGTTGGCTTAATTTCCATTCACACGTTAACTTCCCTCCACACTTCAAAATTGCAGGCGCAGTGGAGGTTTTGGGTTACCCCTCCCTGCAGACACTAGACACCCTGCAGGCGCACACAGCAGGGGTGTATTCTCTGGCCATTGACCCCCTTGGCAGGTGCGTGCGTTTGAGGCGTTGCAGAAGGTAGGTGGTAGATTGGGGGTGCGTGTGGGATTGTGTGAGGGGAACGTGTGAGGGGAATGTGTGTGTGTGGAAGTGCATGTGGGAGTGTGTGAGGGGACGTGTGTGGGAGTGCGTGTGGGGGTGCATGTGGGAGTGCGATGTTTTAGTCGACTAACAAACGAAGTGAATGAGTGGGGGTTTGTGTGGGAGTGTGTGAGGTTGTATAAAAGGGTGCAGTTACAATTCACATGTGATCCTCTGCTGTATGGCTTCCTGTCTGCTTATCCAAAAAAACACCTTTTTCATCTCCTTCCACTTCTTCCATTAAGTACATTGTTTCTCTCCTCCTTCTGGGTTCTCTTATTTTCTTATCCCCTTCCCTTTCTTCACCTTCCCGTTCCCCATAAGCTTCCTCATCCCCATCTCCGTTCTTTCCCCTTCGCATTTTCCATCACCATCACCATTGCAGGTACTTTGCAGCGGGCAGTGCAGATGCATTGGTCAGCCTGTGGGACATGCAGCACATGCTGTGTGTGCGCACCTTCACACGCCTTGAGTGAGTATCAAGTGCAAGTGTGGAGCACTGATGTGGTGTGTGCACCATGCATGCAGCACTTGCTGTGTGTGCGCACCTTCACACGCCTTGAGTGAGTATCAAGTGCAAGTGTGGAGCACTGATGTGGTGTGTGCACCATGCATGCAGCACATGCTGTGTGTGCGCACCTTCACACGCCTTGAGTGAGTAGCACCTTCACACGGGTCGAGTGAGTAGCACCTTTACACGCCTCGAGTGGGGAGCACCTTCACACGCCTCGAGTGGGGAGCACCTTCACACGCCTCGAGTGGGGAGCACCTTCACACACATTCCTTCCCGCTTCAGTCAATGTGCCTCCCTTCCCCTCTTCTCCACCCTCCCTTGATGCCCTGTGCACGCTGTGAGGTTTAACCAACATTCCGGTTTCCGACCCCTTCCTTCCACCCACATGCCACATGCCCTCCTCCCCCACCCACATGCCCTCCTCCCCCACCCACATGCCCTCCTCCCCCACCCACATGCCCCTCCTCCCCCACCCACATGCCCCCCTCCCCCACCCACATGCCCCCCTCCCCCACCCTCCCCCACCTGCAGATGGCCGGTGCGCACTGTGAGCTTCAGTCACGATGGGCGGTACCTCGCGTCCGCTAGTGAAGACCTTTTTGTTGACATTGTAAGGCGTGCAGTGTTGAGAGGCTTGCAGCAGTGAGACACATGCAGCAATGCGACATATGCAGCATGCATGTATACTGCTGTATCTTGTGAGCACATTGTGCATGAACGACCTATGTGCACACACCACACCATGCATCTGTCACACATACCATCACCTTCGCCCCTTTCTCCTGTCCTTCCTCGTTCCTTACCCTCTCCTGTCCTTCCTCGTCCCTTACCCTCTCCTGCCTCCCAACCTTTCTAATCTTGGCACGAAGTCCCTCCCATGATCTATTCCACCCCCTTCCTGATGCAACTCACCCCTTCCTGACTCTCAGCTAGGCGAGTCGGAAACCACACACCTTCCGGTCATGAAAAAAAGTAAACCACAATCTCTAGATCCTACGCATCCCATCCATCCCTCTCGCTCTCTCATTATCCCCACTTCTTTTACCCTGCCGCCCCACCTTCTCCTCCCCATCCCCTGCACCCCAGGCCGAGGTGGAGACGGGGCGGTCGGTGCATCAGATTCCATCGTGGGCGGCAATGAACAGTGTGGAGTGGAACCCCAAGATGACTTTTAAGTCTGACTCAAACTCTCTCTCCTCCCCATCCCATCCCTTCCACCCCACCCCACAACAGGCGGAGGTGGAGACGGGGCGGTCGGTGCATCAGATTCCATCGTGGGCGGCAATGAACAGTGTGGAGTGGAACCCCAAGATGACTTTTAAGTCTGACTCAAACTCTCTCTCCTCCCCATCCCATCCCTTCCACCCCACCCCACAACAGGCGGAGGTGGAGACGGGGCGGTCGGTGCATCAGATTCCATCGTGGGCGGCAATGAACAGTGTGGAGTGGAACCCCAAGATGACTTCTAAGTCTGACTCAAACTCTCTCTCCTCCCCATCCCATCCCTTCCACCCCACCCCACAACAGGCGGAGGTGGAGACGGGGCGGTCGGTGCATCAGATCCCATCCTGGGCGGCGATGAACAGTGTCGAGTGGAACCCCAAGCACCTGCTGCTCGCATATGCCTCTGACGACGACGGCAAGCACTCGTCCCCGGGTGAGCAATACTGCTGCCACTCTACTCGGTTGCCCTAACAGCAGTGCGCTTCCATTCCCCCTCACTTCATTCCTCCTTACTTCATTTCCCCTCACTTCCATTCCCCCTCACTTCATTTCCCCCCACTTCCATTCCTCGTCACTTCTTTCCCCCTCACTTCATTTCCCCCCACTTCCATTCCTCGTCACTTCATTCCCCCTCACTTCATTCCCCCTCACTTCATTTCCCTCCACTTCCATTCCCCGTTACTTCATTCCCGCTCACTTCATTGCTGATCTACGCCTCCGCAAGTAGCCTCAAAATGAGGCGATTTTTTACTAGCTTGAAATAAATAGTGGAACCCCAAGCACCTGCTGCTGACATTTGGAGCAGAGTATGTGGTGTGGCATGACATGACACCTAGAGTGTGGAGTGCAGTGTGGAGTGGCTTTCGCTGTGTGAACTGGAAGGGTTGTGGCTCCTTTATCTTCAATAATACTGAACCGTACACGGTTACTGATCCCCCCTCCTTGTCGCAGGTGTCTTCCGTGTCTTTGGGTTTGATTCGCCTTAATTCTAGAGTGCGATTAGTTATTTTCATTAGAGCATTGTTTTTCCGTTATCAGCGTGTCTTCGCATCACATCCAGTTAGGTGCTGGTATGTTGGCATTTTCTGCTACGTTTGGTCCATGTGATGTTTGATGCATTACATGGGGATGCTATAAAGCTGCAACATTGTTGGCAAATTGCTTCCACTGTTATAGTTGTGCTGTATGATTTCCCTTCCAACCAATGGATGCTCATCAGGGGTATCTATGCACTGCTTTGGTGAATGCGTTCCAAAAAAGGCTGCACCATGGCGTTTGTAGGATGCCAGCCCAGTGAGATAAATATTAAACAGCATATTTTGTCAAACTGTATGTTTGTGTTCTCTCTAGGCTATGGAGGGTTAGCCTACAAGGGGTACAACACTTAAGGGTTAGGAACTTGTACTCATGCATGCTACCTAGTCCATCATTCCTGCCTGCTTATTCTAACATGGTATTAGAGCAGAATCGTTGCTAGGGCCCACCGAACGCTCCGCCCTGCCCTACCCGTAAAATCTTTCTTCCGCAGCCGCGCTGCCCTTGCAGCCCCCGCGCTGCCCCTGCGACCGCGCTGCCCCAGCAGCCGTGCTCGCCCCTGCGACCGCGCTGCCCCTGCAGCCGTACTCGCCCCTGCGACCGTGCTGCCCCTGCAGCCGTGCCTGCCCCTGCGACCGTGCTGCCCCTGCAGCCGTGCCTGCCCCTGTGGCCCGCGTGCTGCCCCTGCAGCCCACGCGTTCGCCCCTGCAGCCCGTGGGCGCTGCCTCTGCAGCCCGCGCGCCGCCCTGCCGAGCCGCGCGTTGCCCCTGCAGCCCGTGGGCGCTGCCCCTGCAGCCCGTACGCCGCCCTGCCGAGCCGCGCGTCGCCCCTGCAGCCCGTGGGCGCTGCCCCTGCTGCCCGCGCGCCGCCCTGCCGAGCTGAGCGTCGCCCGTGCAGCCTGGGCGCCGCCCTGCCGAGCCGTTCGCCGCCCCTACAGCCCGCGCGCCGCCCTGCCGAGCCGCGCGTCGCCCCTGCAGCCCGTGGGCGCTGCCTCTGCAGCCCGCGCGCAACCCTAAACCCTACAAAAAAAAAAAAAAAAAAAAAAAAAAAACTACAGCTGCTGCTACTACTGCTGCTGCTTCTACTCGTGCTACTGCTACTGCTGGTGGAGGTGCTGCTGGGAGTGCAGGAGGTGCGGCCGCCCAGCCCCACCGAGCCGCCCTGCTACTGCTACTACTGCTGCTGCTGGTGGAGGTGCTGCTGGTGCTGGAGGAGCTGGAGGTGCTGGACCTACTCCTGACCATCGCTGTCTGTCATGGCCACTATCGCGGCAGTTGCTGCGGCCAGGGGTGGACAGCAGCGGGCACTGCCTCTCCCGGACGACCCCACCCCTCAGCAGCTTCGTGAGTGGGTTGTTCAGCGAGGTAGGCCTGGTGGTGGAGGTTATGATTTTAAGTGGCCTAAGCGACGTCGCGACTGTGCTTCTCAGCGATGCATCCCTGGCTGTGTAGAGGTTCCTCCTCTCGGTTCTAGTGAGTCTGCTGCCGCCCCAGGTGCTAGTGAGTCTGCTGCCGCTCCAGGTACTAGTGAGTCTGCTGCAGCTCTAGGTGCCCGTGAGTCTACCGACGCTCTAGGTGCTAGTGCGTCTACTGCCACAGGTCCTGCCTCAGCTGAGGTCTTGCACACTTTCACGCTTGACTCAGGCGCGTCACGTTGCTTCTTTCGTGATTGCACCTCTGGGGGCCCAGTAGTTGCGAGAGCCTCCACGGTCCTCCCTTGTCCAGCAGTCCCCTCCGGCTCTCTGTCAAATCTCCACCTCCCCACGTTCTCGACGAACTTGGTGAGCAACGCTGCCATTCAGGATGTCTGGGTTGATACATTTATTCATAGAGGGCAGCGTGTGGCGATCTGTACGTGCTCCCGGACTGGCCGTCACCTGGCTACGTTCACTCGACAGCCTGGGTCTAGTCTGTACACACTGACCACTGCGTCTGCACATGTGGCTGAGTCAGGTCAGGTGGCCGCGTCAAGTCGGGCGTCTGCGTCGGGACAGTTAGCTGCGTCTTGCTCGTGCAGAGTACTCACGCACGAGACTCAGCGCTGGCACCACCGTCTTGGTCACCCCTCCCTGCCGCGTCTACGTGGCATGCACTCCCGTCTCCTTGTCTCTGGCCTCCCCAGGACCCTGCCCCCCCTGCCGCGCTCGCTTGCCCCGCCGTGCCTTCCTTGCGTCGAGGGGCGGCAGCGCGCCGCTCCTCACTCCTCCAAGTTTCCTCCGACCACTGCTCCTCTGCAGACTCTCCACATGGATGTGTGGGGCCCGGCCCCCATTGGTGGAACGGACCGCGAGCACTACTTCCTGCTGGTTGTTGACGACTACACACGCTATATCACTGTCTTCCCCTTGCGTCGCAAGGCGGATGTCAGCGGTGTCCTGATCCCCTGGATCCGTGCTACTCGTCTCCAGCTGCACGAGCGGTTTGAGCAGGACTTCCCAGTCCTGCGTCTGCACTCCGACAGGGGCGGTGAGTTCTCCTCTGACCTCCTTGCGGGGTTTTGTCGAGACGAGGGCATCCGCCAGACGTTCACGCTTCCGGCCTCTCCTCAGCAGAATGGGATTGCTGAGCGCCGCATTGGCTTGATCATGGAGGTTGCTCGCACCTCCATGATCCATGCGGCTGCTCCCCATTTTCTGTGGCCGTTTGCGGTCCGATATGCTGCGCATCAGCTCAACCTCTGGCCTCGTGTCTCTGTGCCAGAGACCTCGCCCACCCTCCGGTGGACGGGGAAGGCCGGTGATGCGTCAGTGTTTTGGGTCTGGGGCGCGCTCTCCCTTGTTCGCGATGCCAAAGCGAGCAAGCTCTCCTCTCGCACTCTCTGCTGCGTCTTCCTTGGCTTCCCCACCGTGGCCCCGCCGTGGCAGTTCTACCACCCGCCCTCGCGTCGAGACTTCGCCTCCCAGGACGTCACCTTTGACGAGTCTGTCTGCTTCTACCAGCTGCACCCGCACGCGTCCCACCCGATCCCCCTTGCACCCCTCTTCCTGGTACCAGTCCCCCCCCCCGGTAGACCCCCTCCCCCCACAGGGTCCTGCTCCCTCAGGTGTGTCTTAGGTCGACCCACCCCCCTTGGATGAGCCAGTGGAGATCTCTTCTGACTCCTCTGGCCCAGCTGAGGGGGGTGACCCAGTTGCGGACGACACGGCAGCCACTCGCCGCTCTCCTCGCTTGGAGACCCCCCCGGGTTTTCCGACTCGACCGTCTTCGCCCCCTCCGCAGCCTGCTGCTGTGGACTCTGGAGCTGAGACTACACGTGCTGAGACAGAGGGTGAGGGCTCTGGAGGTGCTGTGCCTGGGGGTGCTGGTTCTGGGGGTGCTGCGACTGGGGGTGCTGACTCTGGGGGTGCTGCGAGTCCTAGTGGCGGTGGAGTTGTGGGTGACCCTGTTGGAGGTCCTGGAGCTGGAGGTACTAGAGGTGCTTCTGGTGCTGGAGGTGCTAGAGCTACCACTACTGGAGGTGCTGGAGCTGGACAGCCACCGCAGCCTGCTCTACTTGAGACACTCTCGCCGCAGGCGATTCGTGCGTGGGTCGTTCGGCGAGGCAGTCCTGGTGGTGGAGGGTACAGTCCTGCTGGTGCTGGAGCTACTAGTCCTAGAGGTGCTGGAGGTACTGCTGGAGGTGCTAGAGGTGCTGTTGGTGCTGGAGGTACTGGAGCTGCTAGTCCTGGAGGTACTGCTGGAGGTACTGGAGCTGCTGCTGCTGCTGGAGGTACTGGAGCTGCTAGTCCTGGAGGTGCTGCTGGTGCTGGAGGTACTGGAGCTGGAGGTACTGGAGCTACTGCTGCTGGAGGTACTGCGGGTACTAGAGCTGCTGGCACTGGAGGTGCTGGTGCTACTGGTGCTGGAGTTGCGGGAGCTGCTGGTCCTGGAGGTGCTCGCACTAGAGGTACTTGAGCTGCCGGAGCTGGTGGTGCTGCTCGTACTGGAGGTGCTACTGGAGCTGCTGACCCTGGAGGTGCTGGAGTTGCTGGTGCTGGAGGCGCTGGAGCTCGAGGCACTGGAGGTACTGGAGCTGCTGGTCCTGGAGGTGCTCGTACTAGAGGTACTGGAGCTGCCGGAGCAGGTGGTACTGCTGGTGCTGGAGGTGCTGGAGGTGCTACTGGAGCTGCTGGCACTGGAGGTGCTAGAGGTACTACTGGTGCTGGAGGCGCTGGAGCTGGAGCTGGAGGTACTGGAGGTGCTGGAGCTGCGGGTCCTGGAGGTACTCGTACCAGAGGTGCTGGAGCTGCCGGAGCAGGTGGTACTACTGGTGCTGGAGGTGCTGGAGGTGCTACTGGAGCTGCTGGCACTGGAGGTGCTGGAGGTACTGCTGGTGCTAGAGGTGCTGGAGCTGCCGGAGCTAGTGGTGCTGGAGGTGCTGGAGGTGCTGGTGCTACTGGTGCTGGAGGTGCTGCTGGGAGTGCAGGTGGAGCTGCTCGTGCTGGAGGTACGGGAGCTGCTGGTGCACTTCGCCACCTTCTCAGTCTTCCGCCAGGTGCTACTGACTTCCCTGTGGCAGGTACTACTCCTCCGTTACTGTTTCCACCGGCCGACCAGTCTCAGCTGCCACTGCTACCGCAGTCCCCACAGCCTGCTCCTACTCCTTACACTGCGGTGACACAGTCCCTGTCTGAGCGTCGAGAGCCTGAGGCTCGTGCTTCCACCCCTGAGCGTCGAGAGCCTGAGTCTAGCTTTGACCTTGAGCCTGAGCCTAGAGCTGCTGTCCGTGCTCGTGTTCCTCGTGTTTGTCGTCCGCGTGCTCCGACTGTCCCAGGCACTCACGATATGACACTCCGTCCTTCCTCTGTTCCACAGCGTGTTGTCCTGCCCTTAACTCCTGCGTCCTCTCTTCCTGACGTTGCTGACCCTCCGTCTGACCTTGCTCGTGCGTTGAGTCCGACTGTTACTCGCTTTCTTGCTACGGTGGTGACTGACCCTTCGTTCTCGTCTCCTGCTGCGTCTGCCTTAGTCGCTGAGCTCATTGACTTTGCTGCTGTGTACCGCCTAGACTACCTTGCGAGTCTTGTTTCTGACCCTGTCCCTGCCTGTCCTCCGTCCATCGGGGGTGAGACTGCCCTTGGCTGTACTGCCCTTGGCTGTACTGCCCTTGGCTGTGACGTTCTTGAGGACAGACAGGAGGAGCTGGAGTGCCTTGCGGCCGCTGCACCCCATCTCGCGACCATGCTGCTTGCCCCTGAGGGAGACCCGGATGCACCTGACATCCCCACCCCGCGCTCTTACAGAGAGGCGATCTCGGGTGAGTACTCCTCTCAGTGGCAGACAGCCATGGACGCAGAGATGGCTTCCTGGAAGTCCACAGGCACCTACGTCGACGAGGTTCTCCCACCTGGGGCGAACATCGTCAGTGGCATGTGGATTTTCAGGGTGAAGCGGTCGCCGGGTTCTCCGCCTGCCTTCAAGGCACGTTACATTGCTCGAGGCTTCAGTCAGCGTGCGGGGGTCGACTTCTTTCAGACTTTCTCCCCCACCCCGAAGATGACCACTCTTCGGGTGTTGCTACACGTTGCAGCTCAGCGTGACTACGAGCTGCACTCCCTCGACTTCTCGACAGCTTTCTTGCAGGGTAGCCTTCACGAGGCCATCTGGTTGCGCCGTCCACAGGGCTTCACTGGGTCGTTTCCTGAGGGTACCCAGTGGAGCCTACGGCGACCAGTGTACGGCCCCCGCAAGTGGCACGACACACTGAGGACGACACTTGTGGCTCTTGGGTTTGCTCCTTCGACTGCTGACCCGTAGCTGTTTCTACGCACCGACACTACTCTGCCGCCGTTCTACATCCTCGTGTACGTCGACGACTTGGTTTTTGCTACTGCTGACACTGAGGCACTGGCCCTAGTGAAGGCGGAGCTACAGGAGAGACACACCTGCACTGACCTGGGTGAGCTGCGGAGCTATCTTGGCTTGCAGATCACCCGGGACAGAGCACGGCGCACCATCACCCTGACTCAGTCACACATGGTGCACCAGGTCCTTCAGCGCTTCGGCTTCACGTGGTCCTCGCCACAGCCCACTCCTCTGTCTACCGGCCACTCGCTTTCAGCTCCACCTTCGGACGAGTCCGTAGAGCCGAGTGGTCCGTACCCAGAGCTTGTGAGTTGCCTCATGTACCTGATGACGTGCACACGACCTGACCTCGCGTACCCTCTCAGCCTCCTGGCTCGCTACGTGGCACCCGGTAGACACCGAAAGGTGCACTTTGATGCTGCGAAGAGGGTACTGCGTTACTTGTGCAGTACATCGGGCATGGGGCTCGTGCTTGGAGGACGGAGTTCAGTGGTATTCACAGGACACTCTGACGCTTCTTGGGCCGACGACCAGGCGACTCAGCGTTCGTCACAGGGTTACATCTTCAGTCTTGGCGCTGGTTCTGTCTCGTAGAGGTCCACTCGTTCTTCTTCTGTGCTTGGCTCCAGTTGCGAGGCCGAGATCTACGCTGGGGCCATGGCTGCACAGGAGCTACGCTGGCTGACCTACGTGCTGACCGACTTGGGGGAGCGGCCTCGTTCTCCTCCAGTTCTGTACGTCGATAACAAGGCAATGCTTGCCTTGTGTCACGAGCAGAGACTGGAGCACAGAACGAAGCACATTGCTCTTCGCTACTTCCTTGCGCGTGAGCTGCAGCAGCGTGGTCAGCTTCGCCTTGCTTACGTGGCCTCTCGGGCCAACACTGCTGATGTCTTCACCAAGGCCCTTGGGTCTGGTGATCATCAGCGTTTCTGCACTGCTCTTGGACTTGTGCACACTCTGCCTCACCTGCTGGTTGCTTGATTTGCTCTTGTTGTACACTGATATATATCTTTATACCTGCTTGTTTACTCTTGCTAGGTTGTGATCAGTGTCCTGCCTTGCTATTATAACTCTGCATGTGAACTGGCCTTGTGGCCGCTTGCTTGTGCTCATAATGAGTGGTGATCTTGAGATCCACCCTGAGCTTTGCTTTGCTTTGTTCTCTTGCTTGACTGGTCTTGTGACCGTCTGTTGTGTTTGCTCTCTCCCACTTAGCCTATGGGGGTGTGTCAAGCTGTATGTTTGTGTTCTCTCTAGGCTATAGTGGGTTAGCCTACAAAGGGTACAACACTTTAGGGTTAGGTACTTGTACTCATGCATGCTACCTAGTCCATCATTCCTGCCTGCTTATTCTAACATCTTTTACCGCCATGATTGCAGTCTCCAGTTTAGGCTGATCGTTTCAGGCTCTCAGCCTCCAGTCGAGTTGAGTGCCAATGTGTGAAAATCGTTGAGTACAGTTCTTGGCATATTTACATGTAGCGAATTAAAGTTTTATGCTTTCTTCAAATGGACCTGCAATACACCGTACCTTTTTTTTTTTTTTGGTTGTAACTTTATTATCAAACATAGATACATCCGCAGTCGTAACTGTATTCTTGGAGGGCTTAGGCTATACTAAGAATTAGTGTAGCGCGTCCCCCCTATGCATCCCTACGGAGGTTGGTATATAGTGCGCGGGTTGCGCTAGATGGATAGGAAGCTGGCCGCCCAGCTCGTTGGTCCTTCCTCACTGCAAATGCCTTGTAACTGCCTTTTCTCGTCCGCCGCCACCATGTGCCACGTGTCCGCTTTCCAACCACCAGCCACATCACCTGCTGCAGCCACCCTTCCCCGTGCTGCCAGCACCACTCTCGCATGCATCATAAAATCCAACGCAGCACGGCGCCCCACCCCCTTTCGTTCGAAAGGGTCCGCACGCCATGCAGCGTCACACCTCGCCAACCACACCTGTCGGAGCACCGCCGCTGTCAACGTCATTTCCTAAAAACCCGTCTCGGTGCCCCCCTTCTCGAAAAGAAGATCCCCCAGCGAGTGCGTGGCCTGCCCGGGTTCAACAGTTGCAAGGACCTCTTGAGCGCGCCGATAATGGGTTGCACCACTGGGCAGCTGTAGAGGCAATGTGCTAGGGTTTCTTCACCTCCACAGTGAGTACTGCTGATCTTGTTCTGGAAGAAATCCAACCTCCCTCCCACCTGGAGGTTCATGCTGTGAATCCTGAGCAGGACGTCCCTCGCCTTGAGGGGGACACAAATCGAGTCACGGGTCTCAATTGCCTTTTTCCAATCGATCTTCTTGCCCCACACATCCTCCCACTCTGCCTGTCTCCACGAGCGGCCCGATGTCTTAGTAAGCATAGTCCTTATTCTGCGCAGCGGTACTAGTCCCCCTCCGATGAACAGCCCCGACCTGGAGATTAATCTCGTCTTTGGGTCACCCACCGGCCCCACCAGTCTGTTCTCTTGGACCACCAACGGCTGGAGCCTGCACGCTTCAAAACATCCTTCGCTCGGTTTTTCCGAAACCGTCAGCCCACCTTCATCACTGAGCGACAAACTCGAGCCGATGATTCTCGTACTGTCAACTCCCTTCACCGCCCATGGCGGACCGGTTGGTTCTCCCCTCAGGACGTATCTCACCACTCCCGTCGCTGCTACCAACGCCTCTGCCGATACCGGCTCTTCAACCATCGCCCTCCATTCCGGCGGCATGGCCCCGTAGGCCTTAAGCGCCATACCTGCAGCTTCTTTGCTACCCAGCTCCAGCGTTAGCAGCTCCACCCCCTTCACATTTTTGCTCCCCCCCCGGGCCGTCTGTCAGCAAGTCTTTTACGCGCATGTTGATAAGCCCCGCCGTGCCTATCTGGTGCCCAAAGGGACTCCCTCCTCTATCAATTTCTTACCAGTTGCTTCGTTTAAGAACGGTTTCGGGATCTACATGACAAGAGGAGCAAGAGGATATTCTTTTTGTGCTCAAATGTCGAGCATTTTATCTTTTAGCTCATTGTCGGCTTTCCCGTTTCAGCCGTTGGCAACTCCTAGATTTGGGTCTTCAATGGTTATACCAAGAGTGTCCTTTCAGAGCTGCTATAATATCAAGGGTTGAGCTCAGGTTGTTTCGCGGTTTACAAAACCCAAGGGTCGCGTACGCCTCAAGGCCCAACGGCTCACATGCTACCAGCCAAGGAAGAAAGCAAGGCCTAAAAAAGCAAGGCCTAAGCGGGGACTCTATAAAGTGTCGGTGCTCAGAGCAGGAGAGTCAGGCTCTCCAGTTGTTTTTACACCATATTTCTCTGGCAACAGTTCTGCTCGCTCTCATCATTGCACCATGCCGCGTCAACCAAGGAAGGGTACGCAACCGGTGAGCAAGGCCGTGGAGAATGATGCGCGGGACTCTGCGACCAAGGGTCATCGTTCGGAGCCGGCGACGCCAAAGCCGCTCTTGAAGGAGGTGGGAGGTCCTTTCGCGGATGAAACGCGTATCTCCCTGGTGAAGAAGTTGACCGCGTTGAAGTTCCCGTCCCCGGGGAAATCGTCTGCGGAAGGGGCTGACAATGCTGAAGGAGGGAAAGACAACGAAAGTGAGGTGACGCTGCCTGCTGCGGACCCGGAGGTGCCTGTTGAAGGGGAGGAAGATGAGGAAGAGGCGATGGTTATCTTAGCGATGACCCGGAGGAATGCTTTGATCCAGTGAAGGCTGGGGAGATCGCCGCTCGCGCTGGGTTCTCGATTATGCTGTTGATCCCGATCAAGCACAAGGAGGAGGTCGAGCGGACGATCGACACGGTTAAAGGCCTCCTGACGCTGTGGAGGAAGTACATGTCGGCACACATCCTGACGACGACGAAGTGCCAGGTCCTCCTCCCTGCATGGCTGTCAAAGAAGAGATATGGAAGGCTAAGTTACGTTTCAGCAAGCATCGGATGCCAATTACGCCTGGTGTCGCAGGATCGAGCACAAGATGCTGAACGGCACGAGCATCTTCCTCGACTGGCAGCATCCGGAGAATCCAGCGTACACTCTTGAGCGTGCGACAAACCCGGACTCAATCGAGGTTCTTCTGAAGAGTGTGCCGGCGGCCATCACACCAGAGATGGTCTATGAATACCTGGTGAAGACGGTGTTGGAGAAGCGCGGCCGGACCCCTTTCCTCAGTGGGGCTGCGTTTCATCGCGTGGTAGACCCTGTTACTGGTGCAGACACTGACAAAATCAAGGGCTTGGTTAAGAGCCACCCAGGGGATAAGTATCGTTGGTGGCACCTGCTGATTGACTCGGTGCACCGTCACATGACAAAGTTTCATGATGATTTTGTAACGGAGCGTCAGGAGAACATCGGCAAGTGGAACCTGACAATCCAGCGTTTGCATGTTATAAACGGTAAACAGTTTTGCACTGACCTTGTTTTTCAGGCTGTTGGGGTCCCGTTCGGGCTCGCTGACAGCTTCGTCGCCTCTTGCGTGGGCAGCTGCATCCCTCCCGCTCGACCCTCGCGTGAAGAAGATCCTGCGCGACCCGGCGTTGGCGCTGATATCTACTGGCGGGAGTCGGGAGGACTGGATTTGTCTTCAGGAGGCCTGTGGCAAGGCTCATGGATCCAGCTTTACTCAGGCAGCAGAGCATGTGAAGTCGGTTCAGCACTGCACCGTGCTCCTGAAGGGGGGGTCGGCCAACCGGAAGAGCAAGGGGAGGGTGAATCTCTTCCCGATTCGCAAGGAGTTTGGCCTGTAGTAGACGAGGAGTTTTTTGACACGGTCAGGATGACCAAGCAGGGTCATGACGGACGCGGTTGGCATGCGTTCAGTACGGAGCTGTCAAGAGTAGGAGATGTGGCACCTGCCAGGCACATGCAGACGTGTGTAGGAGAGTTTCCTGTATACCAAGCCCGTGGATGCGATGGGGCTCTGTCTCAGTGGATTAATGGATAACAACCGCAACACCCTCACACTATGCGAGGTCAATGTCAATGGCCTTGGAAGCAACGGCAAACGTACGGTGCATGCAGACTGGATAAAAAAGGTAGCGAACGTGGTGATACTTACAGACACAAGAATAGGGGAGGACCATAATTTTTGGACACAACTGAAACCAACATCGGCTGCGGTGGTGGGGAATAGTGAGCGTGCAGGAGGAGTAGCTGTGTTGTCTTTTAACGAGGAGGTGAAACTTACAGATGCTGTATTGCACCCATCAAGCAGGCTGGTGGGAGTCACAGTAGCATGTTCAAGGGTCACCTTCAGGCTGGTGGCGATGTACCTGTCGGCGCAGGCGTGTAACAGAGGGATTTTCTTCCGGAACTGCCTTCCGCACTTCGTCCAGGCTCAGCCGCCGTCAGCGCACCTGGTGGTGATGGGAGACCTGAACCTGGTGGAGGACCCGGATCTGGATCGGACATCAAAGTCGGGCTCGGGGAACGAGAACCGGAGGCTGTTGCAGTTCTGGAAGGGGGAAGATCTTCGCGACGCCTTCCGTGCGCTCCACTCGACCCGGCCGGAGCACACGTTCAAGGACAGAGCGACAAAAGCAAGCACGCGGATTGACAGGAGCTTGGTGTCCTTGTCACTGCTTGGTCTGCTGGCGGATGCACGACACGTCAGGATACCGGGGGGGCTGTCGGACCAATGGTTCGGCATAAAGGTTGCGCTGGCTGTAGCTGCGCCTGTGGACCAGGGACCGGGATTGTGGAGGATGCAAGCGAGGCAGGCACAACGGCGGGGTGTTAGTTCAGTGACCGCCAGCATACTTAAAAAACTGGAGAAGGAAAAGGGTGTTGATCTTGGAAAGAAACTGCGACTGCTCAGCGTGGGTCTATGAGAATACTCACGGGAAGAGAGGAGGAGGGTGAGGGCGACGGTTGCCCACATGGAAAGGGTGGTGGAGCCTCTTCGGCACAAGGTGATGCGGTACCCGGGTGACAAGCGGGCGCAGAGCAGGCTGGTGTGCAAGGAAGCGCACTTGGAGGCTTGCCTGCAGAGCTGCAAAGATCGGATGCAAGTGCTGGCAGGCATCAGGGTGGAGTTAAACGGGGATGTCCCATCGCCCTACCTATCCGCGAAAATCAAAATGAGGAAAAAGCGTACGGTCATACGGGAAACAACACATCAGGGTGCGGCATACCTGGGGACGAAGAACGTGCTCAGTGCGGCGGCGGAACATTTCAAGTCGGCTTTCGGCGAGAGGGTGCCGGAGGAGGAGGTAAATTGGGAGACCTTCGCGGAGGGAGCGACGCTCTCGAGCGCGGACGCGGTTGGGCGCAGAGTGGTTGGAAGCTGAGGTCAAGGAGGCACCGGAGTCGCTTCCAAAGGGGAAATCCCTGGGGCAGGATGGGCTGCCGGCGGAGTTCTTCATCCTGCACTGGGAGCTGCTTAAGACTAATGTGATAGATTCCGTTCAGGAGTTTGCAAAGACGGCGAGGATGCCGGAGAGCATCTCAACTTCGGTGACGGTGCTGCTGCATAAGAAGGGGCCAACAGATCAGCTGGGGAACTACCGCCCGATCACACTGCTGTCAGTCATGTACAAGCTTGTCACGAAGGTCATGGCTACAAGGCTCAAAAAAGTGCTGGGCACGGTATTATCAAAACTGCAGCACGGAATCTTACCGGGAAGGAGCCTGGCGGACGCGGTATCGGTGGTCGCGGATGCGGTGGAGGCTGTGCACAACGGTAGAGAGGACTGGCTTCTACTCCTGGTGGATTTTCAGAAGGCGTACGACACGGTCTCGCGAGTGTATCTCTTCAGGGTGATGAAAGAGCTGGGGTTTCCGGAGTGCTTCGTCAGTTGGACCAAAGGCCTGCATGCGAAGGCCGGTGCGAGGATCATCATCAACGGTTGGCTGAGTGATAGAGTGGAAATGAACAGAGGGGTCAGGCAGGGCTGCCCCTTAGCACCATACCTCTTCCTCTGCGCCCTCGAGACGCTCTGCAGAGACGTGCGGCGCAGGAGGCTGGGGATCGGGCCGGTTGGGAAGGAGCCGTTGTCATACGTGGGGTATGCAGACGATACCTCTTTCCTGCTGGATGGGGAAGGACAGCTGCGGGAGGTGGTGGAGGTCCTGAGCGTTTTTGGCAAGCAGTCAGGCCTGAAAGTTAACTGCGAGAAGTCGGTGGTTGTGCCGTTGGGCTGCAACAGAGGGACTCCGGTGCCGGTGGGTATCCCATATAAGTGGTCAGAGCAGGAAGAGCCGGAGCGGCTCTTGGGAGTGTGGATCACGCCGAGCGGCGACGCTGGGCCGTCCTGGGGGAGGGCTTATGAGAGGATAAAGGAGGAGTTAGGAAGGTGGGAATCACAATATCTTACAACAACAGCAAGAGTGGCGGTCATCAGCTGCTATGTACTGCCTGTTCTAATGTTCCAAGTGCAGGTGTACTCGCCGCCGGATGAGCTGTGGGAGAAAGTCAGAAAGCATTGCCACGCTTTTGTCTCGGCGGGCGAGGCCGCAGAGGAAAAAATCTTCATACTTTGGAGCGCGTACCTGGCGTGTCTCCCGCGAAAGGATGGAGGACTGGGCCAGTTGGACCCGAAGCTCTGCTTGGACGGACTGGCGGTGCGCAGAGTGGGCAAACTACTGCGTGAACCAGAGGGAGCACGACGGTGGTTGGTTGAGAAAGGCGGCGGGCTTCCCGCAAGGATGGGCGACTCTGTACGCGCACCCATCTGCGATAAAGCAATGGCCATCGGGGAGCGAGAGATGGAAGGCAACGGTGAAGATTTTCTGGAGGTCGCCTTTTGCGGAACTCCTGGCACCTGCAAACAGGGCGATGTTCGGCAGCCACAGGGGATCGATGGGAGGGGATGGGATGGAGAATGAAATCGCCGGGCCTCTAGGTTCGACCTTGACGAACCAGGCAAAACACCTCGATCAGACAAAAAAAAATATGGAAAATTTGTCGAACGTGAGCCTAAAACGCGACGCAAACCCCGCGCTAGGCTTGTGCCCGCGTCGCGTTCTCCCCCAGATCCCCCCCCCATATGGCGGAAAAACTCTGCGCTAGTGTTGAGGGAATGAAAATTGCATTCCCGTGGGTGGCCTAAGCCCACGGGGGATGGAAATTGCATTCCCCCAACCACAAATTTCGATTATGCATTTACCCCACACTCTAAAATAGCGTGAAACGCAGACATGAAAAATATAATGCTAAACACACATGTTAAAAAAGAATGAAAAATATTTATCTAAATTAAATCGTCATTTACTATTGTCCAGATTATTTATAGTGTAAACTGATTTTGGGAGGTGATCTACCCAAACAAATCGCAACAGTAAATCCGGTAGGGAGAACCAAAACTGTTCAGCTCGCGAAGTTTCTGTTTGCGCTGCTGCAATTTCGTGAGCCCCCATCCCCCGAATCGCTCGTCCGCGCCTTTTCCCCCAATTTCTCCGCTTGTGCCTGGACCCTAGAGTTCCGAGTCAATGAAGGTTGACTCTAAGTTGACTAACCCAACCCTGAAACCCTAGCTTCGAATTTCGACCCCTCCCCCCATCCCGAGAGAATTTCTCCAGAACCCTGTTCGGTGATTCGTCCTTGCTCGCGTGGCCTCGAATTGCTCGAGTGGCCATCAAATTTGGTGATAATTGCTCGAGTGGCCACGCCAGGGGATTCCCGCTGGCTTTTTTTTTCCCGGCGCATTACCCTACGGGGGTTTGTAGCCCAAAATGCACCGTCCGCACGAGTATCATCCCGCAATAGTGTTTCTTACTATTCCCTACCCGAAAATTTCACCAGGATGGCGGGCGCGAACGTGGCCCACTCACTGTATAGGAAACCGACAAATACACGACCAACAGTAGATGCGCGATCAATTTCGGCTAATTGCGCGACCAATGAGCGGTAGGTCAAACAAATCCGCAACCAATAAGCGATCGAGCATATAAATCCCCGATCATATAATTCTATTGACCCGCATCTAACCGCCACACCCCTAATGCACACGCATGATTCGTCAACAATATGCGCGGTGCAATTGTTGCCATTACGCGTCCAATCAGGCGCCATTATTAAGGATTGCGATCATATTTGACCGCGCCTATTAAACACATTACTATATGATATCGCCAATCATATACTAAATACACTCGCACAAAACTTAAACTCTGGCCAATTAGGTTCGAATTTAGGCGCTCAACCCACAGAGTTAGATTAGGTGCTTATACTGTGGGTTGAGCACCTAAATTCGAACCTACACCCTCATTCTCGCTAGACTGACCTCGGTTATACGAACTTGCAGTAAGAAACAGAATGGTTGAGAGCGGTTGAAGATGGTTCGATATGGTTCATTAAGACAATTTAAATAAGACAAAATCAGCCTGCCAGACGCCCGCTGGTGAGAATGTCGATAACGTGGGTGTAATTGGCCAGAGTTTAAGTTTTGTGCGAGTGTATTGTCAAACATATATGATATAGCCTGTTTAGGCTGTAGTGGGTTAGACATTATGGGGTACAACTTTTCTAGGTTTTCCTATTTGTACCCATCTCATTTCTAGTTCATCATTCATCGCTAAGATTCTCACATGGTATCAGAGCGGGTTCCCTAGTGGGACCGTTTTCCCTTAGGCCCACCACTTCGAATATTTTTTTTCCTACCCTGCCCGAAGCGCGTATCGCGCTCTGCCCTACTGCCGCCGTAGCGGCCTTACCCTTTCGGCCCGTCGCGCCCTTAGCGGCCCGCCCTGCCTTCGCTGCCCTTAGCGGCCCGCCCTCTCGCCCTTAGCGGCCCACCCTGCCGCCCTTCACGGCCCGTCGCCGCCCTGCCGCGAACCGCCCTGCCGCCCTTACGCGGCCCGCCCTGCCGCCCTTAGCGGCCCGTCGCGTCCCTTCGCGGCCCTTCGCGGCCCCTCGCGGCCCCTCGCGGCCCCATCTTGCCGTCGCGGCCCTGCCGCCCTACCGTTGCGGCCCTGCCGCCCTGCCGTCGCGGCCCTCCCTGAGGCCGTAGCGGCCCTGCCGCCCTGCCGTTGCGGCCCTGCCTGGAGCTGACGCGGCCCTGCCTGCCGCCGTCGCTGCCCTTCCTACGGCGCTGTTGCGGCCCTCCCTACAGCCGCCGTTGTCGCGGCCCTGCACTCCCGCACGCGTCGCCGCCCTGCACTGCCGCCTCGTTGCGGCTCTCCCTCGAAGCGGCCCTGACCTGCCGGTGCGCCACGGCCCTACCCCGATCCGCCCTGGTAAGCGCACTGCCGCACCTGCGCCGCCCTGCCGAGCCGCGCAGCCTTGCCGAGCCGCGCCGCCCTACCGAGCCGCACCGCCCTGCCGCGTCGCACTGCTCCTGCTGCTACTGCTGCTACTGCTACTGCTACTGCTGTCATGGCTAGCCCTGATGTACTCACCTTCGATGCTGAGGGTCGAGCGGTCGATTTTGAGGTCTGGGTCGATGATCTACAGCTGTTTCTACAGTGCGATAGCAAGGATGGAGTCTCGCTTTTTGACCTCACGTCTGGCGCCTCTGCTGCACCTGCTGCTGATGCTGACAGTGCTGTTCGCTCACAGTGGACCACGCGTGATGCTGCTGCCCGCCTTGCTATTCGTAGTCACCTGCCGTCTGCTGAGCGCGCTCACTTTAGCCAGTACAAGACCGCTAGGACTCTGTACGACGCTGTTGTTGCGCGCTACTCCTCCCCTGCCACTGCTGCCCTTAGCCGCCTCATGCTGCCGTACCTGTTCCCTGACCTAGCCGCTTTTGCCACAGTCGCTGACCTCATTACGCACCTCCGCACTAGTGACACCCGCTACCGCGCTGCGCTTCCTGCCGAGTTCTGCGCCAAGAACCCCCCCCCTATGTACATCACTCTCTACTACCTCGTCACCCGGCTCCCTGACTCCCTTCGCTCGGTCAGGGACCACTTCCTCTCCCTTTGCCCCACCACGCTCACCGTTGACCTCCTCGAGGAGCGCCTCCTTGCAGCTGAGAAGAGTATAGTCGCTGTAGGAGCCTCTCGTGGTGACCCTCGTGCACCTTTCTTTGAGGGGTGCTCCCCCGTCCCTCTTTTGCCCTCTGTTGCCTCTGCTGCTGCTGTCGACCTCGTTGGCACCGAGTCGGTCGGCGCTGCGTCTGCTCCTAGTGGGAGGCGCCGCTACGGCAAGGGCAAGGGGGGCAAGGGGGGCAAGGGGGGTGAAGGGGATGGCGGGGGCGGCGGTGGTGGCGGTGGAGGAGGCGGAGGGGGTGGGGGTGGAGGTGGGAGTGGTGGCGGGAGTGGGGGCTTCGGTGGCGGCGGTGGAGGTGGAGGAGGTGGAGGCAGCGGCAATGGGGGTGGAGGTGGCGGCGGCGGCGGCGGCGGTGGGGGTGGCGGAGGCGGAGGTGTGCAGCGGGGAGGCTCAGGCGGTGGCCAGCGCGAGCAGCAGCAGTGCTCACGTGAGACCCCGTCGCCCCAGCAGCTACGTGAGTGGTACGATGGGCGTGGGAGGTCTGGGGGTGCTGGTCCCTGCACTTACGTTCTCCGCACCGACGACCGCAGTGGAGAGACGTGCGGCGGCCCGCACGCCACGCTCCGCTGTTTCGGCCGCCTGACTAACGCCTGGCGTACACAGTTCCCTGGCTCCACTGAGATCCCTCGCTGGGGTGATCTGCTTAAGTCGGGGGTTGCTATCTTTGATCTTGATTATGATGCTATCCTTGCTGCTATGTATGCTGTGTCTATGAGTGCTGAGGGTGACTGTTACCTGTGTGTTCCGCCCGACCCGGGCATTGAGGCTGCTGCTCTAGGTGCTAGTGAGTCTGCTACTCCAGGTGCTGGTGAGGCTGCTCTCTCAGGTACCGCGTCGGCTCAGGTCTTGCACACTTTCACCCTTGACTCGGGTGCTTCCCGCTCCTTCTTTCGCGGCTGCACCACTCTCTCGCCGCTCAGTCGGCCAGTGGCAGTCTCTCTGGCTAACCCCTCTGGGGGTCCGGTCCTTGCACACTCCTCCACGGTCCTGCCGTGTCCGGCGGTCCCGTCTGGCTCTCTGTCTGGCCTCCACCTCCCCTCGTTCTCCACGAACTTGGTGAGTGGAGCTGACCTTCAGGACGTGTGGGTTGACCAGTTCACTCCTGGAGGTCAGCGGGTAACCCACTGTTCGTGTACTCGGACTGGCCGGCACCTGGCCACGTTCACCCGTCAGCCTGGGTCGAGCCTGTACACCCTGACTACCGTGTCTCCTCCGGTTACTGAGTCTGGTCAGGTAGCCGCGTCGGGTTAGGTGTTTGCTGCAGCGTCCCGGTCTGGCCCTGAGTCTGCCCCCTGCTCGTGTCGCCTCCTGAATCACCAGACTCTCCTCTGGCACCACCGCCTTGGTCACCCCTCCCTGCCTTGTCTTTGAGGCATGGCCTCCCGTGTCCTTGTCTCTGGTCTTCCAGAGTCCCTCCCTCCCCTTCCTCCGGGGCCTGCCCCTACCTGCGTTCCCTGCGTCGAGGGCCGGCAGCGCGCCGCTCCTCACTCCTCCGAGTTTCCTCCGACAGAGGCTCCCCTGCAGACTCTTCACATGGACGTGTGGGGCCCAGCCCGCGTCCGTGGACAGGGTCACGAGCGTTACTTCCTGCTGGTTGTTGACGACTACTCGCGCTACACCACAGTCTTCCCCTTGCGCCGCAAGGGTGAGGTCACTGAGGTGTTGATCGACTGGATCCGCGTTGCTCGTCTCCAGCTCAGAGAGAGTTTCGGCTCGGACTTTCCTGTTCTGCGTCTGCACTCCGACAGAGGTGGAGAGTTTTCCTCCGACCTTCTGCGAGCTTTCTGTCGGGCGGAGGGCATCCGCCAGACGTTCACGCTTCCGGCCTCTCCACAGCAAAATGGGATTGCTGAGCGCCGCATTGGCATGGTCATGGACGTCGCTCGTACGTCCACGATCCATGCGGCTGCTCCCCATTTTCTGTGGCCGTTCGCGGTTCAGTACGCGGCGCATCAGATCAACCTCCAGCCCCGGGTCTCCATGCCGGAGACCACCCCTACTCTGCGGTGGACGGGGAAGGTTGGCGATGCGTCTGCGTTCCGTGTCTGGGGATCTCGAGCTTTCGTCCGCGACTTGTCTGCGGACAAGCTGTCCTCCCGTGCTGTTCCCTGCGTCTTCCTTGGCTTCCCCCCTGACGCGCCTGGTTGGCAGTTTTACCACCCCTCCTCGCGCCGTGTTCTGTCCTCTCAGGACGTCACGTTTGACAAGTCGGTTCCCTACTACCGTCTCTTCCCCTACCGCACTGCCCCCCTCCCCCCCCC
This sequence comes from Closterium sp. Naga37s-1, assembly GCA_947471745.1. NCBI lineage: Eukaryota > Viridiplantae > Streptophyta > Zygnematophyceae > Desmidiales > Closteriaceae > Closterium > Closterium sp. Naga37s-1. Next base: position 3,648,681 of record CANJKZ010000008.1, on the reverse strand, counting down.
GCTGCTCTTCCTCGCACCAGGTGCTCCTCCGGTAGACCCCCTCCCCCCTCAGGGTCCTGCCCCCTCAGGTGTGTCCCAGGTAGACCCTGTCGAGCCTGTCGAGGTAGCTGCCGACTCTGGTGCTGCTAGGGGTGCTGAGCCTGGGGGTGCTGAGCCTGGGGCTGCTGCGTCTGGGGGTGCTGAGCCTGCGCGTGCGGAGCCTGGGGGTGCTGAGTCTAGGGGTGCTGAGTCTGGGGGTGCTGAGCCTGAGTGTGCTGAGTCTGGAGGTCCTCCGGGTTTCCCGTCACGGCGGGAGCCTCTCTCTCCACAGCGGCTGTGTGAGTGGTACGCTCGGCGCTGTAGCCGTGCTGCTGGAGGTGCTTCTGGAGCTGGAGCTGCTGGAGGTGCTGCTGGTGTTGGAGCTGCTGGAGGTACTGGCGCTGCTGGAGGTCCTGCTGGTGTTGGAGCTGCTGGAGGTCCTGCTGGTGTTGGAGCTGCTGGAGGTGCTGGCGCTGCAGGAGGTCCTGCTGGTGTTGGAGCTACTGGAGGTGCTGGAGCCGCTGGTCCCGGAGGTGCTCGTACTGGAGGTACTGGAGCTGCTGGGGCTGGTGGTACTGCAGGAGTTGGAGCTGGAGGTGCTGGAGCTGTTGCTGCTGGAGGAGCTGCTGGAGGTACTGCACCTGGTGGTGCTGCGGGAGATGTAGCTGGAGACCCTGGAGCTGAGGGTACTGGTGCTGTCTCTGCTGTTTCTGGAGGCGCTGCGCGGCCGCGGCCGTACTACGTTCCGCTCCTTCAGCAGGTTCTTGGCCTCCCGCCTTCTACTGGTCCTGCTCCTCCCTTACTGAGTCCACCGCCTGTCCAGTCGCAGTCGCAGTTACAGCCAGCCTCTCCACTGCCTGGTCCTTCTCCTTACTCTGGACCGACTAGAGGTCTTACGGAGCGTCGTGAGCCTGAGTCTCGTCCTTCGTCGCCTGAGTCTCGTCCTGCGTCGCCTGTTCGCGCTGTCCGCAGTGGTCGTCGTGTTCCGCGTCAGCGTCCTCCTCCTGTCCCCGGCACTCACTATATGACTCTGCGTCCTTCCACTGCTCCACAGCGTGTCCCTCTGCCGTCTCCTCCTGCGTCCTCTCTTCCTGACGGTCCGGACCCGGAGTCTGACTCCCTTCGTGCTGCTAGTCTTACTGTCACGCGTTTCCTGGCCACTATTGTCACTGACCCTTCGTTTGAGTCTACTGCTGCGTCTGCTCTAGTTGCTGAGCTTGTTGACTTTGCTGCCGCCTGTCGTCTAGACTACGCCGCTAGCCTTGTTGCTGAGTCTGAGTCTAAGTCTGTCTGTCCTGCGTCCGTCGGGGGTGAGTGTGCTCTTGGCACGGACGTCCTTGAGGACAGACAGGAGGAGTTTGAATGCTTTGCCGCTGCTTTACCTCATCTCGTGTCCATGCTGCTTGCCCCTGAGGGAGACCCGGATGCACCAGACATCCGACCCCGCGCTCTTACGCAGAGGCGATAGAGGGTCCCTACTCCTCTCAGTGGCAGACAGCCATGGACGCAGAGATGGCTTCTTGGAAGTCCACAGGCACCTACGTCGACGAGGTTCCCCCACCTGGGGCGAACATCGTCAGCGACATGTGGATTTTCAGGGTGAAGCGGCCGCCGGGTTCTCCGCCTGTCTTCAAGGCGCGTTACGTTGCTCGAGGCTTCAGTCAGCGACAGGGAGTTGACTTCTTCCAGACCTTCTCCCCTACCCCGAAGATGACCACTCTTCGGGTGCTGTTGCACGTCGCCGCTCAGCGTGACTACGAGCTTCACTCTCTTGACTTCAGCACTGCTTTCCTACAGGGCAGCCTGCACGAGGAGATCTGGCTGCGCCGCCCTCCTGGCTTCACTGGGTCGTTTCCTGCTGGTACCCAGTGGAGCCTCCGGCGGCCAGTCTACGGTCTCCGCCAGGCACCCGGTGAGTGGCACGACACACCGAGGACGACTCTTGCTGCTCTTGGGTTTGCTCCTTCTACTGCTGACCCGTCGCTGTTTCTACGCACCGACACCACTCTGCCGCCGCTCTACGTTCTCGTGTACGTAGACGACTTGGTCTTTGCTACTTCTGACACTGAGGCACTCGCCCACGTGAAGTCGGAGCTGCAGAAGAGACACACGTGCACAGACTTGGGTGAGCTGACAAGCTATCTTGGCTTGCGGATCACCCGGGACAGAGCACAGCGCACCATTACCTTGACTCAGTCACACATGGTGCAGCAGGTCCTTCAGCGCTTCGGCTTCACGTACTCCTCGCCACAGTCCACTCCTCTGACTACCGGTCACTCGCTCTCAGCTCCACCTTCGGACGAGTCCGTAGAGCCGAGTGGCCCGTATCCAGAGCTTGTGGGCTGCCTCATGTACCTGATGACCTGCACTCGACCTGACCTTGCCTACCCTCTTAGCATTCTAGCATGCTATGTCGCTCCTGGCAGACACAGGAAGGAGCACATGGATGCAGCTAAGAGGGTGTTGCGCTACTTGTGCAGTACGTCGGGCATGGGGCTCGTGCTTGGAGGACGGGCTCGAGTTGTCCTCACTGGTCACGCAGACGCTTCCTGGGCTGACGACTTGGCTACGCAGCGGTCGTCACAGGGTTACACCTTCAGTCTTGGCTCCGGCTCTGTCTCTTGGCGGTCTACCCGCTCGTCTTCTGTTCTCAGCTCCAGTTGTGAGGCTGAGATCTACGCATGGGCCATGGCTGCACAGGAGTTACGCTGGCTCACCTACCTGCTGACCGACCTGGGAGAGCCGCCTCGTTCTCCTCCAGGGCTGTACGTCGACAACAAGGTCATGATTGCCTTGTGTCAGGAGCACAGACTGGAGCACAGAACGAAGCACATCGCTCTGCGCTACTTCCTTGCTCGAGAGTTGCAGCAGCGTGGTCAGCTTCGTCTTGCTTACGTGGCCACTCGGGCCAACACTGCTGATGTCTTCACCAAGGCACTCCAGCCTTGTGATCATCAGCGTTTCTGTACTGTTCTAGGCCTTGTGCCTACTGTGCCTCACTTGCTTACTTCTTGACTCTGCTTGTACTGTGATCTCTATACATATACCTGCATGCTTACACTTGCTAGGTTGTGATGACTGTATTGCTTGTTCTCCTTTAGATAACTCTGCATGTGAACTGGCCTTGTGGCCATTTGCTTGTGCTCAGACTGCGTGGTGACGTTGTGATCCACCCTGGGCTTGCTTTGCTTTTCTTGACCGGTCTTGTGACCCCTTGTTCTCCCCCACTTTGCCTATGGGGGTGTGTCAAACATATATGATATAGCCTGTTTAGGATGTAGTGGGTTAGACATTATGGGGTAGAGGTTTTGTAGGTTTTCCTATTTGTGCCCATCTCATTTCTAGTTCCATTCCTCGCTAAGATTCTCACATGTATTTAGTATATGATTGGCGGGATCATATAGTAATGCGTTTAATAAGCGCGGTCAAATATGATCGCAATCCTTAATGATGGCGCCTGATTGGACGCGCAATGACAACAATTGCACCACGCATATTGTTGACGAATCATGCGCGTGCATTAGGGGTGTGGCGGTTAGATGCGGGTCAATAGAAGTATATGATCGGGGATTTATATGCTCGATCGCTTATTGGTTGCGGATTTGTTTGACCTACCGCTCATTGGTCGCGCAATTAGCCGAAACTGATCGCGCATATATTGTTGGTCGTGTATTTATCGGTTTCCTATACAGTGAGTGGGCCAGGTTCGCGCCCGCCATCCTGGTGAAGTTTTCGGGTGGGGAATAGTAAGAAACACTATTGCGGGATGATACTCGTGCGAACGGTGCATTTCGGGGCTACAAACCCCCGTAGGGTAATGCGCCGGGAAAACAAAAGCCAGCGGGAGTCCCCTGGCTTGGCCACTCGAGCAATTATCACCAAATTTGATGGCCACTCGAGCAATTCGAGGCCACGCGAGCAAGGACGAACCACCGAACAGGGTTCTGGAGAAATTATCTCCCCCATCCCTCGCTGGATCCCTTGGGCTGCCGAAGATCGGCCAGATGGGAGGTAGAGGAGGAGCTGATTTGTTTCAATAGAAGGATCATGCAATACACCGTACGTTGCTGACTTGGAGCACGAGCGTTCCAGGCCAACACGGCGAGCAAAATAGATTTGCTTCAAGCATGTGATGATTGATGTAGAAAACATTCGAGAGCACTGCAGAATGCATGCTGCTGGACACTGCAAACCTGGGTGTCGGGGGAAGAGAAGGGTGGTGTGGCACGGAATAAGGGCGTGATGGAATTGGATGTACTACTGCATCCCCCAAACACTACTGCTGTCACTTAGCGCTTCTGCTTTGGCACAATGTGGTGTAAACCGAGTTTGATTTCTCGCCCGATCGGTTTCCATCCATTCCCAATGCTGCTGCTGCGTTGTGACACTCCACAACGTCACAAAACATGTTGAATAGAGTCTTGCAAGTCCACAACATTCAACCGCGCCCCACCAGTTGTCTGACTGAACTCAAGTGCAGCATTGACTGTTCTACAGTAGTTCGTCCCTTGCGTTCGTCCGGCGGCGACTCTCTGGAAAACGAAAGGACGTTTCCGGTGGAAGCTGGGCAATCAATGCGTCCCAACAGATCGCACGCACTCCAATTGGGCGTGCCCCAGAATCTAAGGACGCCCACTTGTGCGCTGGCGCTCCGCTTGTGCGATCAGGTACACGTGGCAATCTTCTCCATCCATCGCTTGCTCGATACAAGCAGCCCATTTTCCCTACAGGTGATGCCCGGTTGAGCCCCCCGACCTCGGCCTACCCTATGGGCCTATAAGTGATTCTTGAATTTCGTGGAGGTTTCGTCAATTCGCATCGGGCAAAAAGGGCTTATAAAAAAACTTTGTAACTCACCGTTGACTGTTTGACTGCAGTCTCATCAGTCAGACTTCCGTTTCTGGCTTTCCTATTGGTCGACGTGCTTGTACCTTAGGTGCAACTTCGCGGCAGGAAACCCACGGGTGCAAGGTTTCTGGAATGTGAAAGGCAATTTCGCGTGCAGGTGTTGGGCATCATCTGTACTTCCCCTCCCCCACTGTGTCTGTCTGTTCTTCTCTGGTCTGGTCCCTATTTCAAAACACACACCACTGCTAGACCAGCCTTTCTTGTCGTTCTTCTCATTCCCTTTCCAAGCCATTCCATTATTTCGTCGTGTCGGTCCTTGGGAACTTCGAGCATGCTACAGTGCATTCCCTGCAAAATGAACCACCTTCTCCCGTCTCCAACTCCATCTCGGGTCACATTTTTCGAGAGTTGTCATGCGCTTCGGCTTGTTCTCTACCATCGTCGTCGTGGTCGTCTGTGGAGCTGTGCGAGGAGTCGGCGTAGACGGCTAGGTCACGTTTCTTTTACACTTTACTGTAGTATCCATCTCGCCGCACCTAATTTACGAAAGTTGGTGGAACATGAAAACGAATAACCTGAAGCTATTAGACAGACTGCTTATTCAGCTGGCGGCTATCGCATTCGAACTCTGAATCTGACAACTCGCGTCGAGAATCAATTTAAGTCGACTTAAAACTCGTTTTAGTTCTAGAGATGATTTCCATATTTTTATGATGGCGGAAACTGGTGTATTCGCATCACCTTCCGTTGAATCTTCGCCCGATGTTTCTGAGCATCTCAGCGCAAGCAACTCGGTTCGCTCCACGCGTCCCCAGAAATACATTATGCGAAGCCAAGCTGAGGCTGCCGATAACGTAAACGACCGGAAGGGTTTCGCCGGCAGTAGCGAGGGTAGCAGCAGCTGTGCGGCTGTCGCAAGCCTGGGAGCTTCTGACGGTTACGATTTCGCTGCTGGTGACCCCGCGCGGCGAGATGGCGGCGAAAGTAACCAGGAACCTCCCAGCTCGTGGCTGGACAGGAAGCTTTTAGAGAGAAACGACCGGGACGATTCCGAGGTCGACGATTTAATAGGTTCTTACGAAGTTGGTCATAAGAGAAAGAAAGCCTGGCGAGACATTTCGCGTTTATGGCCGAAAACGGCAAGGCGACGCGGCGAAAAGCCTTCGCGTGCTTACAACGAGGGTGATGGTGACAGTAGCGACGGGTCCAGCTCTGGCGACGACGGATGGAGAACCGGCGAAATTAATTTTCGCGTAGGCGAGAAGGGGAAGAGGTACACTGAGAAAACGGCGCTAAGGAGAAGGGATGGTCATTGGGACGGAAATGAGGAAGGGGAGGAGGAAGAGGAGGAGGAGAGGGAAGAGGAGGAGGAGTTAAGCGGGAGCATGAGGGAGTCGTGGGTGTCTTCCGTCGAATCGTTTCTCTCGTGGCCGCTGCGCGCTCTCACGCACGCATGGCGTTTGGTGCGTTTACAGACATACGTTTGTTTGTTTGTTTTTACTTTTTTTTTTTCCCGAGGAATAAATGAATAGGCATTCTCCGCTCGGTCGCGCCCGCTGAGTCAACCGCGCATGCGTAGGACTTTTCGCTGAGCGTTCTCTCCCCCTTCTTGCAACGCCGCGTGTGTTGTCTGGGCCGTCGAATGCGCGCGTGCATAGTAGGACGCGCGCGTATTGCGGGACGTCGATTAGTGCGGGACGAGTGCGGCGTGTTTCACGGTGTCTCATCTCCTCCCCTCCGTCTCTCGGCGCGTGTCGAATTTCGGCGTCGATTACGAGCGCGGGCCTGTTGGCGGTAATTTTCTCTTGATGCGACCAGCACCATGCGCTTCCCCCCCCTTCACCCCCCCTCCCTCCCCACTTCCGCTCCCCCGTTCCCCCAGCGCGGTAATTGACGAGCCTGGCGGGTGATCTTCACGCTCCCCTTTTCACCCCTCCGCTCCCCCTCCCCCACATCCGCTCCCCCCATCTCCCAGCGCGTGTGTTGGATCTGGGCGGTCATGAGCATTGGCGTGCTGGCGGTGATCCACTTCCCCCCTCCCCCCTTCCTTCCTCCCCGCCCTTCCCGCCCCCCATCCGCCAGCGCGTGTGTTGGATCTGGGCGGTCATGAGCATCGGCTTGCTGGCAGTTCACGATCGTGTGGGAGCGCGCCGTGGCCAAGCAACACCTAATGCGCGACTTCCCCCGTGCACTCTCTCCCCCCCCTCCCCATCCGCCAGCGCGTGTGTTGGATCTGGGCGGTGATGAGTCTGGGCATACTGGCGGTGATCTTCACACTCGTGTGGGCGCGCGCGGCGGACGAGCAGCAGGCGGAGCGCGAGGGGCAGTGCGGGGAGTGGGCGGCGTTCATCGAGTCGCACTTCAACTCCACGCAGGCCAACACGCGCGCGCTCGCCGAGTTCGTCCACGCCTACTACATCGATGGGTGCGTCTTCTATATCAATGGGTATGCTTACCAGTTACCACTATATCGACGGTCACGTTACCGAGGCGCCTCATAAGCTGTCGTACATTATCAACGGGTGCGTTCACTCTATCGATGGGTTTGCCACTACTTTTTCTCGTCTCTCCCTTGTTGCCCCCTCTCCCACTATATCTCCCACTCTCGCCCCCCCCTCCCCCACCTCCCCCCCATCAGGCGCGAGAGCTTCTTCCGCCCGTCCAAGTTCCTCAAGTTCAGCTCCTCCCCCTCTGGACGCCACCCTCACTTCATCCCCTTTTCCCCCTCCCTATATTCCCTCTTTCCCCCTACATCCCCCTCTTCCGTCCCCCACTCACCTCCCCCCCCCATCAGCCGCGAGAGCTTCTTCCGCCCGTCCAAGTTCCTCCAGTTCAGCTCCTCCGCACTGCACGCCCGCCCCGTCGCTGCCTGTGAGTCGCCTTCCCCATCCCCGCATCCCCGCATCCACCCATCCACCCATCCTTTGCTCTTTCTAACAATTCCTCTCCTTCTCTTCTTTCCCAATTTTGCTTCCTTCCGCTTCCCGCTCCACCCCCCCGTACTTCAACTCTCCAGCTCTCACTTCGTCCTTTCCATTCCCGTACTCCAGTTGTGGGGTACGCCCTGCGAGTGAACAGCACAGCTCTCCGCCGCCATGTGGAGCAGCGACTGCAGGGCTGACTCATCGCACTCACTGCCTCTCCTCCCTAACCATCCCCAACCGTCCCCAACCCCCTCCCCCACCCCCACTCTCCTGCAGTTGTGGGCTGTGCCCTCCGCGTCAACAGCACAGCGCTGCGCCATCACGTGGAGCAGCGACTGCAGGGCTGCCTCATTGCACCCATTGCCTCTCCTCCCAATCCTTTACCATTTCCAACGTCTCCTCCAGTTGTGGGCTATGCTATGCCCTACGAGTCAACAGCACAGCCCTGCGCCGCCACGTGGAGCAGCGCCTGCAGGGCTGCCTCATTGCAGGGAGCGGCAACTTCCCCTCTCCCCTTCTTCTCTCCTCCAGTTGTGGGCTATGCTCCCTCTCCCCTTCAGTCAGCCTTTCCCTTTCCCGACGTCCCCTCTCCTCTTCCCATTTCCTCCAGTTGTGGGCTATGCTCTCCGCCGCCACGTGGAGGAGTGCCTGCAGGGCTGCCTCATTGCACCCATTGCATGCTGCTTTCAGCCCCACTTCCCATCCTTTCCCTTTCCCCAACTGTCGTCTTCCCCTCTCCAGTTGTGGGCTACGCTCTCCGCGTCAACAGCACAGCTCTCCGTCGCCACGTGGAGGAGCGTCTGCAGGGCTGCCTCATCGCAGTGAGCGCGGAGTTTGCCTGCCGCCCGCCCGGCCTGCCGCTGTACGTGCCTCTGCTGCTGGGCACCAGCAACGAGGGGCAGAGCATGAGCCGCCTCCCCCGCAACCGCACCGCTGCCGGCGCAGACCTGCTGTCAGGTGAGTCGAGTTTTGAGTCGAGTTTCTGAGTCGGCTCAACACGCTGCTGCTCGGCAACAGAGTGGCAGAGCGTGCTCCGCCTCCCGACCCCCACACCTCCCACTCTGCCCCTCCTCTCCTCCTCCTCTTCACCTCCTCTGCTGCTGCTCTGCTCCTCCTCTCCTCCTCCTCCTCTGCTCCTCTCCTCCTCCTCCTCTGCTCCTCTCCAACTCACCACACGTCAACTCACCACACGTCAACTCACCACACGTCAACTCACCACACGTCAACTCACCACACGTCAAGCGCAACCACACTGCTGCCGGCGCTGACCTGCTCTCCGGTGAGCGCTCTCTCTTCTCTTGGCACATCATACATCCTCTCACGCTTACACTACCCTCTGCTCTCGTTCAACCTTCTCCCTGTGCACTGTGCCAACCTCTAAGGCCTCCCAAAAGGCTCCACGCCACCTCTTGTCACCCCTTCCCACCACTTTCCACCCCTCACCCACTCCCCCTCCCCTCCCCCCCAGACCCCAAGCTAGCAGCCATGATCCGGGCGGCAGACACGGGTCACAGCGGCGCCATGTCTCCCCCCATGGCCTCGCCAGCATCGCCCTTCCACATGGTGGCACAGGCCTTCCCCGTGTACGACGCCCACCACCACGGCCACGCCTTTGTTCACGTGCCCGGTGCTGCTCCTTCCTCCACCACTAATAGCACCGCCAGCATCAGTGGCAGCAGCAGAGATAATAACAGCAGTTCCATCCCAACCAACAGCCCAGATGCACATGCGCCCACTGCTGCCCCCCACACCGGAATTGACCCATCTGCACCGCAGAGCTTCGAGCCGGACTCGCTCGATGCACTCACCAAACCGCACGGCTTTTTCATTGCAGCTTACTCCTTCCACACGCTCCGCCTCGCCCCCAACTTCGACCAGCTTAAAGCCCTCCCTCTCCGCACGTACCTCGTAGACGTGACCAATGAGAGCAGCCCAGCTGTGCTGTTTGGGCCGGAGGGAACGGAGGGGATGACGGGGAAGCAGGCGGGGGTGTGGGCGGCGGTGGCGCATAAGAGACGAGTGGTGCAGTACCAAGGGCGCGTTCAGTACCCCATGTGGTTTGGCGACCCGTCACGGAACTTTGTGCTCGTCTGCGAGTGAGTGGGTTACCTTACCTGGGCTTCAGCAATGCTGTTCTTGTAGTAGGTGCGTGAGAAAATCGTCTCACTGTGCGCGCATGCAGCATCCCATGTGGTTCGGCGACCCGTCACGGAATTTTGTGCTCGTCTGCGAGTGAGTGGGATACCTTTTTCCTGGGCTTCAGCATTGACATCACTTTTGAGAATTCTCAAAAGTGATTTCAATATCTCCTGGGCTTCAGCATTTGCCGCTTTTCTAGGGGCGTGAGAAACGGTCTCACTTTGCGTGCGCAGTACCCCACGTGGTTTGGCGAGCCCACATGGAATGTTGTGCGTGTGTGCGAGTGAGTGGCCCGGCTGGGGATCATAGTTGCTCCAACTCCAACCCCCTTTTCAACCCACCGCAAACCCCTCCCTCCCCTTGTTCAGGCCGGAGGCAAACACGAAGCCAAGCCCGCCATTCGTGTGGATGGTGGTGTCATTCATCATCCTGGCGATCTCAGTGCTCGTGCTCTGGATGACCGTGCACCTCATGGCCAAGCTCGAAACCGACACCCTGCGCGTCGAGTCGGCTCAGGCGGAGCTCGCCACGGCCAAGGTGGCGGCAGAGGCGGCGAGCCGGGCTAAGAGCGACTTCCTCACCACCATGAGCCACGAGATCCGCACCCCCATGAACGGCGTCATCGGTACGTTGTGGGTCTGTACTAGGTGCGTGTCTCAAACAGGGTTGTATCATAGACCGACACTTTGCGCGTGGAATCAGCCAAGGCGGAGCTCGCGACGGCCAAGGTGGCTGCAGAGGCGCCAAGCCGGGCTAAGAGCGACTTCCTCACCACCATGAGCCACGAGATCCGCACCCCCATGAACGGGGTCATTGGTACGTGTTTGTGTATGTGTGTGTGTGTCCGTGTGTGCACCTCATGGCCAAGCTCGAGACAGACACGCTTCGAGTGGAGTCCGCGCAGGCAGAGCTCGCTACGGCCAAGGTGGCGGCGGAGGCGGCGAGCCGGGCTAAGAGCGACTTCCTCACCACCATGAGCCACGAGATCCGCACTCCCATGAATGGCGTCATAGGTATGTGTGTGTGTGATGTGGGTGCTGTTTGTTTCCAACCCGGTACATTTTTGGCACCTTCAAGCAAGCGGTAAGCTGACTCCTGTCTCTTACCTCTGCGTCTTTCTCCCTTCCTCCCCCCTCCCACCCTCACCCACGCATGCTGAACTTGCTGCTGGCAGCCTCTCCGGATGGAGCGCAGCAGGATTACGCGGAAACAAGCTGGCTCCAATATCTCCTCACTCCTTCCCCTCCATCCCGCTCTTCCTCCCCCTGCCTCCTCCCCACCAGGCATGCTGAACCTGCTGCAGGAGACCCCATTGGACGCCTCACAGCAGGACTACGCGGAGACGGCGTGCAGCAGCGGGCGGGCGCTGTGTGCGCTGATCAACGACATTCTCGACCTCTCCAAGATCGAGGCCGAGAAGCTCCGCCTCGAGCGCATCCCCTTGAATCTCCGCGCCGAGCTGGATGAAGTGCTTGCTCTCTTTGTGGAGAGCGCTGAAGAAAAACGATCCGTGGAGCTGGCTGCGTTTGTGGCGGATGATGTGCCCGAGACGCTGGTTGGGGACCCGCTGCGCATACGACAGGTGAGCCAAAGGGGGCACCACCGCTGAATGCTTTCCTCTCACGTGCCAAGAGGCTGCTGGGCATTCTCGGTCTCTCCAAGATCGAGGCTGAGAGGCTCCGCCTCGAGCGCTTTCCCTTGAAACTCCGCGCCGCCTCTCCCCCCTCCTCCCTCCCCTCCCCTCCCCCTCCCATCCACCTTATGAATCTCGATCCGCCATAGATCCTCATGAACTTGATCGGGAATGCGTTCAAGTTCACCAGCAATGCCCTTGCCCCCTCCCTCACTCCCTCCGTCCCCCCACTTCTCTCCCGCCACCCCTCCTATTGATCCGCCACAGATCCTCATGAACCTTATCGGCAACGCGTTCAAGTTCACGAGCACAGGGCACATCTTCCTCGTGATCCGCCTCGCTGTGGATGACGAAACCTTATGAGTCTTCATGAATCTGATGGGGCTATGCCCCTGACCTGACTTCTCCCCTCCCACCCTTCCCACCCTCCCCGCCCGCCGCAGATCCTCATGAATCTTATTAGTAACGCGTTCAAGTTCACGAGCACGGGGCACATCTTCCTCGTCATTCGCCTCGCTGTGGACGACGAAACCGTCCACTCCATCGCCTCCTCCGCCTCCACCTCCGCCTCCCACCACCACCAGCATCACCAGCACCACTCGCACTCGCACCATGGTTACCATCGCCGACGCAACAGCGATCCCCACCACTGGAGGAGCATGCTCGAAGAGCTGTCCGTGTCCTTCCACCACCACGACTCGCACCACCACTCCCACCACCATCGCCGGCTCACTTCAAGAGAGGAAGACAGAAGCGGAAGAGCAGCAGCAGCAGAAGGCGCAGAAGCAGCCCCAGCAGCAGCAGCAGCAGCAGCACTGACGCTGAGTGGGCGGCCGGCAGTGCGCACGTGGTGCTCATGGGAGGCCATGGGCGGCACTGTGGACCTCCACACCGTCGGCACTGGCAGCGGCACTGGCGCCGACATGGCCAATCACACCTGTCAGCAGCACAGCATGCCGAATCACACCTGCTCCAGCAACGCTCAAACGCACCGAGAGTGAGGCGGTGCGGGGCGTTTCAGAGAGTTCTCAAACGCACCAAGAGAGTGGAGGGCAGCAGGCGGTGAGGCTGCTGGTGGCGGTGGAGGACACAGGCGAGGGCATTCCCATGGCGGCACAGAGGCGCATGTTCCGCCCGTACTCTCAGGCGCACGCCAGCACCACCCGCCTGCACGGAGGGACCGGCATCGGCCTCTCCATCTGCAAGGTACGTTGCATCGAGACAGCTGCTTAGGTCTGAACGACAATCGCGTGGCAGACCAACACATTGTTTGTCGGTCACATTGACTCTGTCAGTCACCTTGAACCTGCCAAGTATTCTGTCCTGATTTTCCTTTCTGGACTTGCACGCTTCTCCCCCCTTTCCCTGGCCTGGTTATCCGCCCACCACCCTCCCATTTTCCTGCTTCTCTCATCACTTTCCACGCTGTGACCTCCGCGTCTCTCTCTATCACAGCCGTATCACATCCCTAAACTCCTTTCCCCACCTTCCCCTCTTCGTGCTTCCTTAATTTTGCCCCCATTGCAGCCGTCTCATGCCACGGATCTCCCTTCTTGCTTCTGACTCCTATTTATTCAATCTCCCCTGCTGCCCCCCTGCTCTGCTCTCCCTCGCCCTACCCACCGAACCGTTTCCTCTCTCCCATGCAGCGTCTCGTGTCGCTCATGGGTGGCAGCACTGCCTTCACCAGCGAGCCAGGCATCGGCACCACCTTCTACTTCAACATCTTCTCTCGTACCCCCTCCCCCGCTTCCTTCCCCTGTGCTCCCCTTCACCCCCCGCCCCACTCTCATGGGTGGCAGCATCGCCTTCACAAGCGAGCCAGGCGTCAGCACCACCTTTTACTTCGATATCAACTCTCATATCCCCTTTCCCGCTTCCTAACCCTGTGCATCCCTTCCCCCTTGCCCCTGTACGGCATGCCTCGTCTGTTATGCAGCGTCTGGTATCGCTCATGGGAGGCAGCATCGCCTTCACCAGCGAGCCAGGAGTCGGCACCACCTTCTATTTTGACATCACCCTCCATACCCCTCCTGCCGACAACCCCTCAACCCCTCCTCCCTGCCTGCCCTGCTGCCCTCCTCCTTGCCCTCCCTCCTCCGCTCATTCCTTCCCAGCGCCCTGCCCTCCCGTCTCTGTAAGCCTTCCTCCTCCTCTCGCTGCCGTTGATCATGTGCTGCCTCGCACCATCTCGCCTACTGCTTCGGGACCTTTCCCCACACCAGCTGCTGCCGCTGCTACTTGTGCTGCTGCTGCTGGTGGAACAGTTGCTGGGAGTGAGATGGGTGTGTGCGTGGTGAGTGGTGGGAGTGGTGGGAGGGCGGCGGGTGCGCTAGAGGGTGTGTGTGTGGTGAGTGATGGGAATGACCGGCCGGCAACACAGGGATGGGAGGGAGTGTGTGTGGTGAGTGTGGACGACCGGCCGGTGCGGCATGCCGTCACTCTCTCTCTGCTGCGCCGCCTTGGCGTCTGCACCCTCCCCTGCCCCTCCTTCCACCTCCTCCCCCGCCTCCTCGCCCAACACCACTACGGCCTCCCCCCAGCTGCTGCAGCTGCTGCACCTGAATCAGCATCAGCAGACGCACATGAATCAGCATCTGATATAGCAACGACTGCAGCATCAACAGGAGCACCAGCAGTAGCCGCAGCAGCAGCAGGAGGAGGAGGAGCAGCAGCGAGTGTAACAGCAGCAGGAGCAGCGAAGAGAAAGAAAACATTTTCTTTGGGAATGGGAGCGACACCCGAGGACTCACCATCTTTCTCTCTCGTCCCTCCTCTCCCCAGGGCTGAGGCGTCACCAGACTCTATGTCTATGTCTCTCATCCCTCTCCTCCCTAACTCCAAGAAGACCAGGAGTCAGCCTCTTGAGGCGCCTCAAAGGAAGGCCAGGAGTCAGTCTCTCATCCCCCTCCCTAACTCCAAGAAGACCAGGAGTCAACCTCTCCTCCCCTTTGCATCGCGGCACTGGCACCACCGCTCCTCCACCGCTGCGCACGACCCCCCAACCGCTCTCCACCGCACAGCCACTCACCATCCCAGCCTGATTCCTTCCCCTTTTGCCCCCCAACCTCCTGGTTCTTCCTCTCTAGCCCCTGCTGTCACTGCCACGTCTGCTTTGGTTCCTTCTCCTTCTGCCCTTGCTCCCCCTGCTGCCCATACTGCCGCTGCTGCAGCCTCTTCTGCTGCTGAAATCTCTCTTGCTGCATTCCCTTCCACTGCAGCCCCTTCAGCTGCTGCTGCAGCCACGGGCAGCAGCATGCCTCCCAGGCGCACCTCTCTCCCACACTCCAACTCTGCCTCTGCCGCCTACGCACCGCCCACCGCTGCCAAAACCGCCATCGCCGCTGCTTTTGAGTCGACTCAAAAGCCTCCCAGGCTGGCCTCCCTCCCGCGCTCCATCTCTGCTTCTGCCGCTGCTGCACCGCCCACCGCTGCCAACACAGCCGTGCGAACTGCTGCGCGTGCAAGCAGGGCCTGTGTTAGCCCGTCAATCATAGCCCCTGGGAGCCCATCAGTCGCAGCCCCTGGAAGCAGCTCTGTGGGCGGCTCCCCTGCAAGAAAAGCCTGCGTGCCTCGCTCTCTCTCTGCCTCTCCTTGCTCTGCTGATGTAGGCCCACCTGCTGATGCTGCTCTGACTGCTGTTCTCCGAGGGGCCTCTGGTTTGGGAGACTCTCCTACTGCTGGCCTTGTTCGGAACCCCATCTGCCGATTCTTTGCAGACCACTCACAGGAGCAGCAGCAGCAGCAGCAGCAGCAACACCAGAAGCAGTACCACCACCATCAACAACAACAGCAACACCGCCCCCACCCATCTTTACTCCCCACCTACCCCTCACCCCCCCCTCTCCAGCCATCCTCCTCTCCCGACCTTTCTTCCAACCCCCCGCGCCGGTCCAAGCACCCACCATCCTCCTCCTCCTTAGCACGCGCCTCCTCTCTCTCAACAAAGAAGGAGCGTCTACACGCATCCACCTCCTCCTTCTCCCCCTCTTTGTCCCGCACCCCTTCTCTCTCCCACACCGACCTCCCAAGCCTCAGAAAGGCGTTTCAGAAGCAGGCAGAGAGGGCCTATGCAGAGGGCGCGTCTTTTGAGACGTCTCGAAAGGCGTTTCAAAAACAAGCAGAGAGGGCCTATGCAGAGGGCGCGTGTAGCCCCTCTCTCTCCCTCATCCCACCCTCCAGCCCTGCACTCTCCCTCAACCCGTCCCTCTCCCACACCGACCTCCCAAGCCTCAGAAAGGCGTTTCAGAAGCAAGCAGAGAGGGCCTATGCAGAGGGTGCGTGTAGCCCCTCTCTCTCCCTCCTCAACCCCCCCTCCAGCCCTACACTCTCCTTCAACCCTCCCTTCAGCCCCACGCACTCCTTCGATCCTCCCTCCGGCCCTTTGTATACCTTCGATTGCCTTCCAGAACCTTCTCTGGTCACCCAGTCCCGTCCGTCCTACCCTCCTAGGGTCCCGTCCCTCTCATCGCCCCCCGTCCAGTCGCTCTCCTTCACTCCCGCTTCCAGCCCACACGTCTCTAACCCCAGCCTGCTCGTCTCTACTCCCAGCCCGCACGTCTCTACTCCCAGTGGCATGGGGTCAGCGGCTTTGAAGCATGCAAGAGCATCGTCAGTGAGTGGGGTGGTTCCGCCGCGGCTCTCACCCCTTGGAGCATGTGCGCCTGGCAGGGTGGGGTGCAGTCTGCACGGTGCTAACAACTTTGGATGTGCGGCAAGGGATGGGGTGGTGCTGCTGGAGGGGTGGCAGTCAATGCGGTCAACACAGTCAATGCAGTCAAGACAGTCAATGCAGTCTGCACGGTCGAGTCTGATGCGCACTGCGAGTGGCAAGGTGGTGAGTGTGAGCATGGACGGGCCGCGGATCGAGTCGAAAGCGTCGCTGCTGCTGCAGTGCTTGGCTGAGGCTCAGGTGCAGCAGCAACGGCAGGAGCAGCAGCAGCAGCAGGCGGAGGAGGAGGAGGAAGAGGAGGAGGAGGTGCAGGCGGAGCAGCGAAAGCAGCAGAATCAGCAAGAGGAGCTGCAGCAGCAGCAGGAGGATCAAGAGCAACAGCAGCAGCAGCAGCAACAAGAGCAGCCGCAGCGGGTGGTGCCTCGGAGTCGGGTGATGGCGGTGGTGGTGGAGGAGGAGATGATGAACCGCTGCCGCCTGCATGTGGACCAGCTCCTTGCCCTCGTGTCCCCCCACCTCTCTCCCCTGGAGCCACCGCAGCAGCAGCAGCAGATGCAGCAGGAGGAAGAGGAGAAGCAGCAGCAGCAGCAGAAGCAGAAGCAGCAGGAGAAGCAGGAGGAAGAGGAGGAGGAGGAGGAGGAGCAGCAGCAGCAGCAGAGAGGGCAGAGGCAGGGGGGTGGGCGAGAGCGGCCAGCACTGGTGCTGCTGCATGGTTGGGTGTCCCTTGCTCCAGACCTTGTGCAACCATCTCTCACTCCCACTCCCATAAGCATGACCAAGGACAACCCTGGCAGCATTGTCCACAGTGCCAACCGTAACGGCACCGACAACAGCGATCAGAACAACCACCACAACCACAGCACCCCTGCTTGCAGCCGAACCGTCAGCAGCAGCAGCGAGGCACAGGTGGTGTCCAGATTCGGTGCATCTGCTGGCCCAGCAGCACCGCCCTCACCGATGACCACCGTGCCGTACCTCCTCTCTCTTGGCTTCGATGCTGTGTTTCGGAAGCCGCTTCGGAGGAACACCCTCGCTGCTGCCATGCTGCCGCTCTTTCTGCCGCAATCTCAACGGTCTGTATTGTCGCACTCGCCTCACGTGAGCAGCCGTGGCCTAAATACCGAGCCGGTGAGAATCTGTGGTTACGATGCCGACCCGGAACCACATAGCGGTTTTGAGATGCACTCAGGTTATAGCAGTGGGCATCTGAAGCAGGGGAGCTTGCATGTTGACTGTGATGTTTGTGACTATATGGAAGGTGTTGGCAACGAGGGTGGGAGCAGGGTGGATGGGAGCAGGAAGAGAGAGAGAAGAGAGGGAGAGAGCAGGGAGGGAGACATCAGGGAGGGGGGAAACGGGGAGGGGGAGAGCAGGGAGAGGTGTGGCAAGGACAGGGGTCTATGGAAGCTGCTGTCCCCTCGAAAGTCCCCCGGAAAGTGTGAGCCCAGCAGCACTCCCTGTGATGCTGCCACACACAATTCGGTGGATGCTGGTTCAAGGCGAGAGCAGGGGAAAGGCAGGGCATGTGAAATCACTCCAGCATCACCACGGCTTACCTCTGCTGCTGCTGCTGCCGATTCTTCTGCTGCCTCTGCATCCCAAATTGTTCGTGCTGGTGGTGCTACTGCTGCTGCTGCTGCTGCTGCTGCTGCTGCTGCTGTGGCTGCACCGCCAGCACCAACACCAACACCAGCAGAAGTACCAGAGGCAGCGGCAGCAGCAGCAACAGCAGCAACGCCCGTGCCAGCAGCGGCAGCAGCGACTCGAGAGCCACCAACGGTTGGGGAGGGTCTGGCGGTATTGGCAGGTCGGCGGGTGATGGTGGTGGATGACAATGTGATCAACCGCAAGGTGGCCAGCAAGCTGCTGGAGAGGCACGGCGCGCGAGTCACCGCCGTGGATGGCGGCATCAAGGCGCTTCACGCCCTCGCCCCGCCCCACCCCTACGAGCTAGTTCTCATGGATTTGCAGGTGAGCGGGGGGATGGAGAATGGTTAGAGGGATGGAGATTGGGTGAGAGGGATTTCAGGTGGGCGTTGGGGTGGTTCTCTTCTCCCTTTCCATGAGGTGAGAAGGGATATGCGTTCAGGTGATTCCTACCTTCCATGAGGTGAGAAAGGGATATGCGTTAAGGTGATTCTTACCTTCCATGAGGTGAGAAGGGATATGTGTTCAGGTGTCCCCAGATGCTTCACCTCAGTCTAACACTCATTTCACACCCCTCCGTGCCTGCCATGCAGATGCCGGGCATGCACAGGCTGGAGGCGACTCGGAGGACATTTCCTGTTTAACACTCACAACTAACTCTTGTCCCCTTCCCCCCCTCCCCGTGCAGATGCCGGGCATGGATGGGCTGGAGGCGACTCGGAGGATCCGGGCGCGGGAGAGGGCTGAGGGCGGGGGGCATGTGGCCATCATTGCGCTCACAGCGGATGTGATTGCCGGCACGCGCCACCACTGCTTTGCCGTCGGCATGGATGACTACCTCTCCAAACCCCTCAGCGACTTGCAACTCTCCAAGGCTGTTTGGCGCTGCCTGTCCAGACCTCAGGGAAATGAAACCCTGCATTGTGATCATCCATGAAATGCTGAACCATGAGTGTTCAGGTGTGTAGTGATGCAAGTAGTGGCTGTGGGGGTTCTGTGTTGCCACCACTGCTTTGCCGTCGGCATGGATGACTACCTCTCCAAACCCCTCCACGACGCGCAACTCTCCCACGCCGTCTGGCGCTGCCTCGTCGCCAATACATGATCATGTACAGTATAAATGCATTATGCATGCCTGGGACTCAGGGAAATCAAAGTCCGCATGCTGGTAAATTATGAGGTACTGGCCCATGAATATTCCAACAACCATATAGCATTATTCTGGAGGTGCTGACGTTAGGGCCAATTTGAGTTCAATGTCTTAGAATATGGCTTTGAGTAGCAGTGAAATTAGATATCTAGGAGTATAAAGCCGGCGGCCCAAATTGTGAATGCTTTTATTATTGTCACAGCATCATATCACTCCTGCTCATGTCACAGCATCATATCACTCCTGCTCGTGTCACAGCATCATATCACTCCTGCTCGTGTCACAGCATCATATCACTCCTGCTCGTGTCACAGCATCATATCACTCCTGCTCGTGTCACAGCATCATATCACTCCTGCTCATGTCACAGCATCATATCACTCCTGCTCATGTCACAGCATCATATCACTCCTGCTCATGTCACAGCATCATATCACTCCTGCTCATGTCACAGCATCATATCACTCCTGCTCATGTCACAGCATCATATCACTCCTGCTCATGTCACAGCATCATATCACTCCTGCTCATGTCACAGCATCATATCACTCCTGCTCATGTCACAGCATCATATCACTCCTGCTCGTGTCACAGCATCATATCACTCCTGCTCGTGTCACAGCATCATATCACTCCTGCTCATGTCACAGCATCATATCACTCCTGCTCATGTCACAGCATCATATCACTCCTGCTCGTGTCACAGCATCATATCACTCCTGCTCATGTCACAGCATCATATCACTCCTGCTCATGTCACAGCATCATATCACTCCTGCTCGTGTCACAGCATCATATCACTCCTGCTCATGTCACAGCATCATATCACTCCTGCTCATGTCACAGCATCATATCACTCCTGCTCGTGTCACAGCATCATATCACTCCTGCTCATGTCACAGCATCATATCACTCCTGCTCATGTCACAGCATCATATCACTCCTGCTCATGTCACAGCATCATATCACTCCTGCTCATGTCACAGCATCATATCACTCCTGCTCATGTCACAGCATCATATCACTCCTGCTCATGTCACAGCATCATATCACTCCTGCTCATGTCACAGCATCATATCACTCCTGCTCATGTCACAGCATCATATCACTCCTGCTCGTGTCACAGCATCATATCACTCCTGCTCGTGTCACAGCATCATATCACTCCTGCTCATGTCACAGCATCATATCACTCCTGCTCATGTCACAGCATCATATCACTCCTGCTCATGTCACAGCATCATATCACTCCTGCTCGTGTCACAGCATCATATCACTCCTGCTCGTGTCACAGCATCATATCACTCCTGCTCGTGTCAGAGCATCATATCACTCCTGCTCGTGTCACAGCATCATATCACTCCTGCTCGTGTCACAGCATCATATCACTCCTGCTCGTGTCACAGCATCATATCACTCCTGCTCGTGTCACAGCATCATATCACTCCTGCTCGTGTCACAGCATCATATCACTCCTGCTCGTGTCACAGCATCATATCACTCCTGCTCGTGTCACAGCATCATATCACTCCTGCTCGTGTCACAGCATCATATCACTCCTGCTCGTGTCACAGCATCATATCACTCCTGCTCGTGTCACAGCATCATATCACTCCTGCTCGTGTCACAGCATCATATCACTCCTGCTCGTGTCACAGCATCATATCACTCCTGCTCATGTCACAGCATCATATCACTCCTGCTCGTGTCACAGCATCATATCACTCCTGCTCGTGTCACAGCATCATATCACTCCTGCTCGTGTCACAGCATCATATCACTCCTGCTCGTGTCACAGCATCATATCACTCCTGCTCGTGTCACAGCATCATATCACTCCTGCTCGTGTCACAGCATCATATCACTCCTGCTCGTGTCACAGCATCATATCACTCCTGCTCGTGTCACAGCATCATATCACTCCTGCTCGTGTCACAGCATCATATCACTCCTGCTCGTGTCACAGCATCATATCACTCCTGCTCGTGTCACAGCATCATATCACTCCTGCTCGTGTCACAGCATCATATCACTCCTGCTCATGTCACAGCATCATATCACTCCTGCTCGTGTCACAGCATCATATCACTCCTGCTCGTGTCACAGCATCATATCACTCCTGCTCGTGTCACAGCATCATATCACTCCTGCTCGTGTCACAGCATCATATCACTCCTGCTCGTGTCACAGCATCATATCAAACCTGCTCATGTCACAGCATCATATCACTCCTGCTCATGTCACAGCATCATATCACTCCTGCTCATGTCACAGCATCATATCACTCCTGCTCGTGTCACAGCATCATATCACTCCTGCTCATGTCACAGCATCATATCACTCCTGCTCATGTCACAGCATCATATCACTCCTGCTCATGTCACAGCATCATATCACTCCTGCTCGTGTCACAGCATCATATCACTCCTGCTCGTGTCACAGCATCATATCACTCCTGCTCGTGTCACAGCATCATATCACTCCTGCTCGTGTCACAGCATCATATCACTCCTGCTCGTGTCACAGCATCATATCACTCCTGCTCGTGTCACAGCATCATATCACTCCTGCTCGTGTCACAGCATCATATCACTCCTGCTCGTGTCACAGCATCATATCACTCCTGCTCGTGTCACAGCATCATATCACTCCTGCTCGTGTCACAGCATCATATCACTCCTGCTCGTGTCACAGCATCATATCACTCCTGCTCGTGTCACAGCATCATATCACTCCTGCTCGTGTCACAGCATCATATCACTCCTGCTCGTGTCACAGCATCATATCACTCCTGCTCATGTCACAGCATCATATCACTCCTGCTCGTGTCACAGCATCATATCACTCCTGCTCGTGTCACAGCATCATATCACTCCTGCTCGTGTCACAGCATCATATCACTCCTGCTCGTGTCACAGCATCATATCACTCCTGCTCGTGTCACAGCATCATATCACTCCTGCTCGTGTCACAGCATCATATCACTCCTGCTCGTGTCACAGCATCATATCACTCCTGCTCGTGTCACAGCATCATATCACTCCTGCTCGTGTCACAGCATCATATCACTCCTGCTCGTGTCACAGCATCATATCACTCCTGCTCGTGTCACAGCATCATATCACTCCTGCTCGTGTCACAGCATCATATCACTCCTGCTCATGTCACAGCATCATATCACTCCTGCTCGTGTCACAGCATCATATCACTCCTGCTCGTGTCACAGCATCATATCACTCCTGCTCGTGTCACAGCATCATATCACTCCTGCTCGTGTCACAGCATCATATCACTCCTGCTCGTGTCACAGCATCATATCAAACCTGCTCATGTCACAGCATCATATCACTCCTGCTCATGTCACAGCATCATATCACTCCTGCTCATGTCACAGCATCATATCACTCCTGCTCGTGTCACAGCATCATATCACTCCTGCTCATGTCACAGCATCATATCACTCCTGCTCATGTCACAGCATCATATCACTCCTGCTCATGTCACAGCATCATATCACTCCTGCTCGTGTCACAGCATCATATCACTCCTGCTCGTGTCACAGCATCATATCACTCCTGCTCGTGTCACAGCATCATATCACTCCTGCTCGTGTCACAGCATCATATCACTCCTGCTCGTGTCACAGCATCATATCACTCCTGCTCGTGTCACAGCATCATATCACTCCTGCTCGTGTCACAGCATCATATCACTCCTGCTCGTGTCACAGCATCATATCACTCCTGCTCGTGTCACAGCATCATATCACTCCTGCTCGTGTCACAGCATCATATCACTCCTGCTCGTGTCACAGCATCATATCACTCCTGCTCGTGTCACAGCATCATATCACTCCTGCTCGTGTCACAGCATCATATCACTCCTGCTCGTGTCACAGCATCATATCACTCCTGCTCGTGTCACAGCATCATATCACTCCTGCTCGTGTCACAGCATCATATCACTCCTGCTCGTGTCACAGCATCATATCACTCCTGCTCGTGTCACAGCATCATATCACTCCTGCTCGTGTCACAGCATCATATCACTCCTGCTCGTGTCACAGCATCACATCACTCCTGCTCGTGTCACAGCATCATATCACTCCTGCTCATGTCACAGCATCATATCACTCCTGCTCGTGTCACAGCATCATATCACTCCTGCTCGTGTCACAGCATCATATCACTCCTGCTCGTGTCACAGCATCATATCACTCCTGCTCGTGTCACAGCATCATATCACTCCTGCTCGTGTCACAGCATCATATCACTCCTGCTCGTGTCACAGCATCATATCACTCCTGCTCGTGTCACAGCATCATATCACTCCTGCTCGTGTCACAGCATCATATCACTCCTGCTCGTGTCACAGCATCATATCACTCCTGCTCGAGTCACAGCATCATATCACTCCTGCTCGTGTCACAGCATCATATCACTCCTGCTCGTGTCACAGCATCATATCACTCCTGCTCGTGTCACAGCATCATATCACTCCTGCTCGTGTCACAGCATCATATCACTCCTGCTCGTGTCACAGCATCATATCACTCCTGCTCGTGTCACAGCATCATATCACTCCTGCTCGTGTCACAGCATCATATCACTCCTGCTCGTGTCACAGCATCATATCACTCCTGCTCGTGTCACAGCATCATATCACTCCTGCTCGTGTCACAGCATCATATCACTCCTGCTCGTGTCACAGCACCATATCACTCCTGCTCGTGTCACAGCACCATATCACTCCTGCTCATGTCACAGCATCATATCACTCCTGCTCATGTCACAGCATCATATCACTCCTGCTCATGTCACAGCATCATATCACTCCTGCTCGTGTCACAGCATCATATCACTCCTGCTCATGTCACAGCATCATATCACTCCTGCTCATGTCACAGCATCATATCACTCCTGCTCGTGTCACAGCATCATATCACTCCTGCTCGTGTCACAGCATCATATCACTCCTGCTCGTGTCACAGCATCATATCACTCCTGCTCGTGTCACAGCATCATATCACTCCTGCTCGTGTCACAGCATCATATCACTCCTGCTCGTGTCACAGCACCATATCACTCCTGCTCGTGTCACAGCACCATATCACTCCTGCTCATGTCACAGCATCATATCACTCCTGCTCATGTCACAGCATCATATCACTCCTGCTCATGTCACAGCATCATATCACTCCTGCTCGTGTCACAGCACCATATCACTCCTGCTCATGTCACAGCATCATATCACTCCTGCTCATGTCACAGCATCATATCACTCCTGCTCATGTCACAGCATCATATCACTCCTGCTCGTGTCACAGCATCATATCACTCCTGCTCGTGTCACAGCATCATATCACTCCTGCTCGTGTCACAGCATCATATCACTCCTGCTCGTGTCACAGCATCATATCACTCCTGCTCGTGTCACAGCATCATATCACTCCTGCTCGTGTCACAGCATCATATCACTCCTGCTCGTGTCACAGCATCATATCACTCCTGCTCGTGTCACAGCATCATATCACTCCTGCTCGTGTCACAGCATCATATCACTCCTGCTCGTGTCACAGCATCATATCACTCCTGCTCGTGTCACAGCATCATATCACTCCTGCTCGTGTCACAGCATCATATCACTCCTGCTCGTGTCACAGCATCATATCACTCCTGCTCGTGTCACAGCATCACATCACTCCTGCTCGTGTCACAGCATCATATCACTCCTGCTCATGTCACAGCATCATATCACTCCTGCTCGTGTCACAGCATCATATCACTCCTGCTCGTGTCACAGCATCATATCACTCCTGCTCGTGTCACAGCATCATATCACTCCTGCTCGTGTCACAGCATCATATCACTCCTGCTCGTGTCACAGCATCATATCACTCCTGCTCGTGTCACAGCATCATATCACTCCTGCTCGTGTCACAGCATCATATCACTCCTGCTCGTGTCACAGCATCATATCACTCCTGCTCGTGTCACAGCATCATATCACTCCTGCTCGAGTCACAGCATCATATCACTCCTGCTCGTGTCACAGCATCATATCACTCCTGCTCGTGTCACAGCATCATATCACTCCTGCTCGTGTCACAGCATCATATCACTCCTGCTCGTGTCACAGCATCATATCACTCCTGCTCGTGTCACAGCATCATATCACTCCTGCTCGTGTCACAGCATCATATCACTCCTGCTCGTGTCACAGCATCATATCACTCCTGCTCGTGTCACAGCATCATATCACTCCTGCTCGTGTCACAGCATCATATCACTCCTGCTCGTGTCACAGCATCATATCACTCCTGCTCGTGTCACAGCACCATATCACTCCTGCTCGTGTCACAGCACCATATCACTCCTGCTCATGTCACAGCATCATATCACTCCTGCTCATGTCACAGCATCATATCACTCCTGCTCATGTCACAGCATCATATCACTCCTGCTCGTGTCACAGCATCATATCACTCCTGCTCATGTCACAGCATCATATCACTCCTGCTCATGTCACAGCATCATATCACTCCTGCTCGTGTCACAGCATCATATCACTCCTGCTCGTGTCACAGCATCATATCACTCCTGCTCGTGTCACAGCATCATATCACTCCTGCTCGTGTCACAGCATCATATCACTCCTGCTCGTGTCACAGCATCATATCACTCCTGCTCGTGTCACAGCACCATATCACTCCTGCTCGTGTCACAGCACCATATCACTCCTGCTCATGTCACAGCATCATATCACTCCTGCTCATGTCACAGCATCATATCACTCCTGCTCATGTCACAGCATCATATCACTCCTGCTCGTGTCACAGCACCATATCACTCCTGCTCATGTCACAGCATCATATCACTCCTGCTCATGTCACAGCATCATATCACTCCTGCTCATGTCACAGCATCATATCACTCCTGCTCGTGTCACAGCATCATATCACTCCTGCTCGTGTCACAGCATCATATCACTCCTGCTCGTGTCACAGCATCATATCACTCCTGCTCGTGTCACAGCATCATATCACTCCTGCTCGTGTCACAGCATCATATCACTCCTGCTCGTGTCACAGCATCATATCACTCCTGCTCGTGTCACAGCATCATATCACTCCTGCTCATGTCACAGCATCATATCACTCCTGATCGTGTCACAGCATCATATCACTCCTGCTCGTGTCACAGCATCATATCACTCCTGCTCATGTCACAGCATCATATCACTCCTGCTCGTGTCACAGCATCATATCACTCCTGCTCGTGTCACAGCATCATATCACTCCTGCTCATGTCACAGCATCATATCACTCCTGCTCATGTCACAGCATCATATCACTCCTGCTCGTGTCACAGCACCATATCACTCCTGCTCGTGTCACAGCATCATATCACTCCTGCTCATGTCACAGCATCATATCACTCCTGCTCATGTCACAGCATCATATCACTCCTGCTCATGTCACAGCATCATATCACTCCTGCTCATGTCACAGCATCATATCACTCCTGCTCGTGTCACAGCATCATATCACTCCTGCTCGTGTCACAGCATCATATCACTCCTGCTCATGTCACAGCATCATATCACTCCTGCTCGTGTCACAGCATCATATCACTCCTGCTCGTGTCACAGCATCATATCACTCCTGCTCGTGTCACAGCATCATATCACTCCTGCTCGTGTCACAGCATCATATCACTCCTGCTCGTGTCACAGCATCATATCACTCCTGCTCGTGTCACAGCATCATATCACTCCTGCTCGTGTCACAGCATCATATCACTCCTGCTCGTGTCACAGCATCATATCACTCCTGCTCATGTCACAGCATCATATCACTCCTGCTCGTGTCACAGCATCATATCACTCCTGCTCATGTCACAGCATCATATCACTCCTGCTCATGTCACAGCATCATATCACTCCTGCTCATGTCACAGCATCATATCACTCCTGCTCATGTCACAGCATCATATCACTCCTGCTCGTGTCACAGCATCATATCACTCCTGCTCATGTCACAGCATCATATCACTCCTGCTCATGTCACAGCATCATATCACTCCTGCTCATGTCACAGCATCATATCACTCCTGCTCATGCCACAGCATCATATCACTCCTGCTCGTGTCACAGCATCATATCACTCCTGCTCATGTCACAGCATCATATCACTCCTGCTCGTGTCACAGCATCATATCACTCCTGCTCATGTCACAGCATCATATCACTCCTGCTCGTGTCACAGCATCATATCACTCCTGCTCATGTCACAGCATCATATCACTCCTGCTCATGTCACAGCATCATATCACTCCTGCTCGTGTCACAGCATCATATCACTCCTGCTCATGTCACAGCATCATATCACTCCTCCTCGTGTCACAGCATCATATCACTCCTGCTCATGTCACAGCATCATATCACTCCTGCTCATGTCACAGCATCATATCACTCCTGCTCGTGTCACAGCATCATATCACTCCTGCTCGTGTCACAGCATCATATCACTCCTGCTCATGTCACAGCATCATATCACTCCTGCTCGTGTCACAGCATCATATCACTCCTGCTCGTGTCACAGCATCATATCACTCCTGCTCGTGTCACAGCATCATATCACTCCTGCTCATGTCACAGCATCATATCACTCCTGCTCGTGTCACAGCATCATATCACTCCTGCTCATGTCACAGCATCATATCACTCCTGCTCGTGTCACAGCATCATATCACTCCTGCTCATGTCACAGCATCATATCACTCCTGCTCATGTCACAGCATCATATCACTCCTGCTCGTGTCACAGCATCATATCACTCCTGCTCATGTCACAGCATCATATCACTCCTGCTCGTGTCACAGCATCATATCACTCCTGCTCATGTCACAGCATCATATCACTCCTGCTCATGTCACAGCATCATATCACTCCTGCTCGTGTCACAGCATCATATCACTCCTGCTCGTGTCACAGCATCATATCACTCCTGCTCATGTCACAGCATCATATCACTCCTGCTCATGTCACAGCATCATATCACTCCTGCTCATGTCACAGCATCATATCACTCCTGCTCATGTCACAGCATCATATCACTCCTGCTCATGTCACAGCATCATATCACTCCTGCTCATGTCACAGCATCATATCACTCCTGCTCATGTCACAGCATCATATCACTCCTGCTCATGTCACAGCATCATATCACTCCTGCTCATGTCACAGCATCATATCACTCCTGCTCATGTCACAGCATCATATCACTCCTGCTCATGTCACAGCATCATATCACTCCTGCTCATGTCACAGCATCATATCACTCCTGCTCATGTCACAGCATCATATCACTCCTGCTCATGTCACAGCATCATATCACTCCTGCTCATGTCACAGCATCATATCACTCCTGCTCATGTCACAGCATCATATCACTCCTGCTCATGTCACAGCATCATATCACTCCTGCTCATGTCACAGCATCATATCACTCCTGCTCATGTCACAGCATCATATCACTCCTGCTCATGTCACAGCATCATATCACTCCTGCTCATGTCACAGCATCATATCACTCCTGCTCATGTCACAGCATCATATCACTCCTGCTCATGTCACAGCATCATATCACTCCTGCTCATGTCACAGCATCATATCACTCCTGCTCATGTCACAGCATCATATCACTCCTGCTCATGTCACAGCATCATATCACTCCTGCTCATGTCACAGCATCATATCACTCCTGCTCATGTCACAGCATCATATCACTACTGCTCATGTCACAGCATCATATCACTCCTGCTCGTGTCACAGCATCATATCACTCCTGCTCGTGTCACAGCATCATATCACTCCTGCTCATGTCACAGCATCATATCACTCCTGCTCATGTCACAGCATCATATCACTCCTGCTCATGTCACAGCATCATATCACTCCTGCTCATGTCACAGCATCATATCACTCCTGCTCATGTCACAGCATCATATCACTCCTGCTCATGTCACAGCATCATATCACTCCTGCTCATGTCACAGCATCATATCACTCCTGCTCATGTCACAGCATCATATCACTCCTGCTCATGTCACAGCATCATATCACTCCTGCTCATGTCACAGCATCATATCACTCCTGCTCATGTCACAGCATCATATCACTCCTGCTCATGTCACAGCATCATATCACTCCTGCTCATGTCACAGCATCATATCACTCCTGCTCATGTCACAGCATCATATCACTCCTGCTCATGTCACAGCATCATATCACTCCTGCTCATGTCACAGCATCATATCACTCCTGCTCATGTCACAGCATCATATCACTCCTGCTCATGTCACAGCATCATATCACTCCTGCTCATGTCACAGCATCATATCACTCCTGCTCATGTCACAGCATCATATCACTCCTGCTCATGTCACAGCATCATATCACTCCTGCTCATGTCACAGCATCATATCACTCCTGCTCATGTCACAGCATCATATCACTCCTGCTCATGTCACAGCATCATATCACTCCTGCTCATGTCACAGCATCATATCACTCCTGCTCATGTCACAGCATCATATCACTCCTGCTCATGTCACAGCATCATATCACTCCTGCTCATGTCACAGCATCATATCACTCCTGCTCATGTCACAGCATCATATCACTCCTGCTCATGTCACAGCATCATATCACTCCTGCTCATGTCACAGCATCATATCACTCCTGCTCATGTCACAGCATCATATCACTCCTGCTCATGTCACAGCATCATATCACTCCTGCTCATGTCACAGCATCATATCACTCCTGCTCATGTCACAGCATCATATCACTCCTGCTCATGTCACAGCATCATATCACTCCTGCTCATGTCACAGCATCATATCACTCCTGCTCATGTCACAGCATCATATCACTCCTGCTCATGTCACAGCATCATATCACTCCTGCTCATGTCACAGCATCATATCACTCCTGCTCATGTCACAGCATCATATCACTCCTGCTCATGTCACAGCATCATATCACTCCTGCTCATGTCACAGCATCATATCACTCCTGCTCATGTCACAGCATCATATCACTCCTGCTCATGTCACAGCATCATATCACTCCTGCTCATGTCACAGCATCATATCACTCCTGCTCATGTCACAGCATCATATCACTCCTGCTCATGTCACAGCATCATATCACTCCTGCTCATGTCACAGCATCATATCACTCCTGCTCATGTCACAGCATCATATCACTCCTGCTCATGTCACAGCATCATATCACTCCTGCTCATGTCACAGCATCATATCACTCCTGCTCATGTCACAGCATCATATCACTCCTGCTCATGTCACAGCATCATATCACTCCTGCTCATGTCACAGCATCATATCACTCCTGCTCATGTCACAGCATCATATCACTCCTGCTCATGTCACAGCATCATATCACTCCTGCTCATGTCACAGCATCATATCACTCCTGCTCATGTCACAGCATCATATCACTCCTGCTCATGTTACAGCATCATATCACTCCTGCTCATGTCACAGCATCATATCACTCCTGCTCATGTCACAGCATCATATCACTCCTGCTCATGTCACAGCATCATATCACTCCTGCTCATGTCACAGCATCATATCACTCCTGCTCATGTCACAGCATCATATCACTCCTGCTCATGTCACAGCATCATATCACTCCTGCTCATGTCACAGCATCATATCACTCCTGCTCATGTCACAGCATCATATCACTCCTGCTCATGTCACAGCATCATATCACTACTGCTCGTGTCACAGCATCATATCACTCCTGCTCGTGTCACAGCATCATATCACTCCTGCTCGTGTCACAGCATCATATCACTCCTGCTCGTGTCACAGCATCATATCACTCCTGCTCATGTCACAGCATCATATCACTCCTGCTCATGTCACAGCATCATATCACTCCTGCTCATGTCACAGCATCATATCACTCCTGCTCATGTCACAGCATCATATCACTCCTGCTCATGTCACAGCATCATATCACTCCTGCTCATGTCACAGCATCATATCACTCCTGCTCATGTCACAGCATCATATCACTCCTGCTCATGTCACAGCATCATATCACTCCTGCTCATGTCACAGCATCATATCACTCCTGCTCATGTCACAGCATCATATCACTCCTGCTCATGTCACAGCATCATATCACTCCTGCTCATGTCACAGCATCATATCACTCCTGCTCATGTCACAGCATCATATCACTCCTGCTCATGTCACAGCATCATATCACTCCTGCTCATGTCACAGCATCATATCACTCCTGCTCATGTCACAGCATCATATCACTCCTGCTCATGTCACAGCATCATATCACTCCTGCTCATGTCACAGCATCATATCACTCCTGCTCATGTCACAGCATCATATCACTCCTGCTCATGTCACAGCATCATATCACTCCTGCTCATGTCACAGCATCATATCACTCCTGCTCATGTCACAGCATCATATCACTCCTGCTCATGTCACAGCATCATATCACTACTGCTCATGTCACAGCATCATATCACTACTGCTCATGTCACAGCATCATATCACTACTGCTCATGTCACAGCATCATATCACTACTGCTCATGTCACAGCATCATATCACTACTGCTCATGTCACAGCATCATATCACTACTGCTCATGTCACAGCATCATATCACTACTGCTCATGTCACAGCATCATATCACTACTGCTCATGTCACAGCATCATATCACTACTGCTCATGTCACAGCATCATATCACTCCTGCTCATGTCACAGCATCATATCACTACTGCTCATGTCACAGCATCATATCACTACTGCTAATGTCACAGCATCATATCACTCCTGCTAATGTCACAGCATCATATCACTCCTGCTCATGTCACAGCATCATATCACTACTGCTCATGTCACAGCATCATATCACTACTGCTAATGTCACAGCATCATATCACTCCTGCTAATGTCACAGCATCATATCACTCCTGCTCATGTCACAGCATCATATCACTCCTGCTCATGTCACAGCATCATATCACTACTGCTCATGTCACAGCATCATATCACTACTGCTCATGTCACAGCATCATATCACTACTGCTCATGTCACAGCATCATATCACTACTGCTCATGTCACAGCATCATATCACTACTGCTCATGTCACAGCATCATATCACTACTGCTCATGTCACAGCATCATATCACTACTGCTCATGTCACAGCATCATATCACTCCTGCTCATGTCACAGCATCATATCACTACTGCTCATGTCACAGCATCATATCACTACTGCTCATGTCACAGCATCATATCACTACTGCTCATGTCACAGCATCATATCACTACTGCTCATGTCACAGCATCATATCACTCCTGCTCATGTCACAGCATCATATCACTACTGCTCATGTCACAGCATCATATCACTACTGCTCATGTCACAGCATCATATCACTACTGCTCATGTCACAGCATCATATCACTCCTGCTCATGTCACAGCATCATATCACTACTGCTCATGTCACAGCATCATATCACTACTGCTCATGTCACAGCTTCATATAGCTGCTGCTCATGTCACAGCTTCATATAGCTGCTGCTCATGTCACAGCTTCATATAGCTGCTGCTCATGTCACAGCTTCATATAGCTGCTGCTCATGTCACAGCTTCATATAGCTGCTGCTCATGTCACAGCTTCATATAGCTGCTGCTCATGTCACAGCTTCATATAGCTGCTGCTCATGACACAGCTTCATATAGCTGCTGCTCATGTCACAGCTTCATATAGCAAATGCTCATGTCACAGCTTGAGACTGCTGCTGGTGTCACATGATGTAGGTTCTTCTGCTGGGGTCATAGCATGAGGCTACACTGTTGCCAAGTCACAACATGTGATGCGTCTACTACTATATGCCACAAAATCGGATTACTGCTCTATATGTCACAGCATCATACCACTGCTGCTCTTGTCACATTACGTGCTCACTGCTGCTGATGTCGTCACCATGTGCTCATTGCTGCTTTTGTCACAGCTCGTGGCCTTCGCCATTGATGTCTCAGCAATAGCATTCTGATGCTCGTTTCAAAGTGTGAGGCTACTGCCCCGCCTCTCACAGCATGTGCTCACTTCTGCTCTGTATCCCTCTGTTGCCCATTATGACATTGCCTCCCATCATGGAGGTGCAGCTTGCTACTCATGGCTCCAGCGACAAGTGCAGGGTTACATGCGGCAACGCAAGCATGCAAAGATGCAACGACGGGAAGCGTGAACATATCGCGGCACATGCGACCGTTACTGTGCGTGTTACGCGTAGGGTTGTCCGCCTTGTTTGCTGGCGAGAGGGGGGCGACGGCCGACGACGTGATTCATTTCTTAGCGGAGGCAGCACCTGAGGCTACGTCACGGCTCCTCAAGGCTGGCCTAGCCGCTGGTGAGTTGGGTTATTGATGGAATGTCACATGCATGCGAGGACTTATGAAGTGTGCGCAGTTGGGGTCTTGAAAAGTGTGGCCGCTTTCTTTGCGCACGCGCCTTGGTCCACGCGCGCGCCTTGGTCCGCGCGCCCTGATCCACACGCACGCCCAGGTGTGTGCGCGCGCCCCTGTGTTGACGCCTGCCCTGCATTCTCTGCCTTACCTCCCACTCCCCATCCCCACCCCCCACTTTCTCCCAACCTCCCCTCCCCCCTCCAGCGACCCACCATAGCTCTGGTGATGGGACCCAAGGGCCTCATCAGCCGCCTGCTCGACTCCAGACCTGCATTGCCTGCCCCACTCCCCCTCCTCTCTTCCCACTCTCCTCCCCCCAGTGCCCCACGATAGCGCTGGTGATGGGTCCCAAGGGTCTCATCAGCCGTCTCCTCGCGGTTACTCTTAACAACGCCTGCCCTGCAATTCCTCTCGTACTCCCTCTATCCCCTCCCCAACCCCCACTCCCGTGCCCCTCACACTTTCCCTCCCCTCACCACCCGACCATAGCGCTGGTCATGGGACCCAAGGGCCTCGTCAGCCGTCTCCTCGCTCCCAGATTCAATGACCTGTATTCTGAAATCTGCCTTCCTCTACCCTCCCCCCTTCCCCCCTTCCCCCCAACGCCCCACGATAGCGCTGGTCATGGGACCCAAGGGCCTCATCACACCCAAATGTGATGACTCCGGTTGTGGATTGTCGGCTCTCCTCGCACCCAAATTCAATGACGTCTGTCCTGCATTGTTTGTCTAATTCCCACCCCGCCACACTCCCCATCCCTCATCCCTGCCCCCCCCATTCACCCCAGCTCCCCACCATAGCGCTGGTCATGGGGCCCAAGGGCCTCATCAGCCGTCTCCTCGCATCTAGATTCAATGACGTCAGTCCTGCGGATCTTGTCTTATTCCCACCCCGTCACACTCCCCATCCCTCATCCCTGCCCCCCCCATTCACCCCAGCGCCCCACCATAGCGTTGGTCATGGGTCTCAAGGGTCTCATCAGCCGCCTCCTCGCACCCAAATTCATCGGCGTCTGTCCTGCATTGTTTGTCTTATTCCCACCCCGCCACACTCCCCTTCCCTCATCCCTGCCCCCCCCATTCACCCCAGAGCCCCACCATAGCGTTGGTCATGGGTCTCAAGGGTCTCATCAGCCGCCTCCTCGCACCCAAATTCATCGGCGTCTGTCCTGCATTGTGAGACTTATTCC
This sequence comes from Closterium sp. Naga37s-1, assembly GCA_947471745.1. NCBI lineage: Eukaryota > Viridiplantae > Streptophyta > Zygnematophyceae > Desmidiales > Closteriaceae > Closterium > Closterium sp. Naga37s-1. The sequence continues at coordinate 3,613,912 of CANJKZ010000008.1, read as the reverse complement.
CACCCCGCCACACTCCCCATCCCTCATCCCTGCCCCCCCCACTCACCCCAGCGCACTGGACATTGGGCCCAAGGGCCTCATCAGCCGTCTCCTCGCACCCAAATTCAGTGACGTGTCTTTCAAATTCTTCCTTACTCTACCTTCACCCCCAACTCCCATCCGTCACAGATGCTGAGTCTGGACGCTCACAGACGGGCGCCACGGTCGAGTTGCACCGCCAAGAGTACCATCGCATTTTCAAGGCCCACGCTCAAGTGCCCTTCGAGAAGGTCACTGATTTATTACAACGGCCGGATCGGGAGCTGTTTGGTGTGAGATATGCCTTTCCGCTTATGCGGTTAGATGATCGCGGGAGACCAAGGCGTGTGGAGGGCTTGTCTTGGGGAGGAGCAAGACGCGGGAAGGCATTTTCTCTACAACGCCAAGGAGGTAATGCCTTTCAAACATGCTACATTGCCGAACACGGGTGATGCTGTCTCACGATGACGTGTCGCCCCAACGCCCACATCCACTTATCATACCACTATTGCTGAAGTGCAGGTAATGCACAGCGCGCTGCTCGTAGCGGCACTACGAACGATGGTGGGGTGGAGAATGCTACGGCTTCATCTCATCCTTCCGCGCCTCCTTTGCCCGTCGGGGGTGGTGGTGATGGCGAAGGCATACTCTCTACTTCTTCCGTGCCTACTCTGCCCGTCGGGGGTGGTGGTGATGTCGAAGGCATACCCTCTACTCCTTCCGTGCCTCCTTTGCCTGCGGGGGGTGGACATCATGCAAACGGCACCATGTCATTGCCTACAGCGTCACCGAGCACGATGAATGGCATGCCAGAGGACAGGTGAGCAGTTGATTTACTACACATTTGGAATTCATGTTACAACCTTATGAAATCATCTGGTCCCACTTAGGCTCGTTACACTTTCACGGCAACCATACGCTCACTATTTGTGACCTTTTTCTATACCCCTCGTAAGGCCTGTTTGCAGCCATCCGCGTGCGAGCGCGCGCGGGACAGTCCCCAGGCATTGGCCTACATCACCAAGTGTTGATGATATCCCTGAGCAACGGGTATGTCTAGTCGAACCACGTACCGTTGTCGGGTTCTTCAAGGGGTGTCGCTTAGTGTGCTCGCATCAAGATACATGCGGAGGTGCTATGTCTCTCAGGTCGTGGAAGTTTTCTTGGGCTTCAGTTGGCATGTTTTGGAGATGCAATAAGTGTTCCCATGGTGTGGAATTCTGGTCGTGCACCAATCGAACCCTTGACAAGAAGAGAGTTGGGGTTGGTGCACGAGTGCCCATGCTACACTCAAAATATGTGGGAGCATTCGCGCTCGCTGGGATGGGGTATCAACAGATGTGGGAGTTTAGCCGCAATTTTGGCATTCCATGTCCTGGCAAAAGCACGTTCTATCGATACCTTGGGGGCGATAATGGGTTATGGAAAACAATATTTAGGGAGGCGGATAAGTCGATGGCTTTGGTGCGGGAGGAGATGAGCAAACGTGACATTCCAGCCGAATACGTGACGGTGGATGGCCGATGGTCACATGTCCGAGAGGGTGAGTGGTGCACAGTGTCGTTCATGGACATACCGTCGCGGAAGATCTTGTACTGTGTAACAACACGTAAAGGGGTGGATGATAAATCGTCGGTGCGATTGGAGCGGGTGGCATTCGACAGAGGGGTTGATGAGCTGAAGCTGTTGGGGTTCGATGTGAAGGGCATCATCTCGGATCAAGGGACCACGTTTAGAGGCGCTGCGGCAGAGCGAAAGCTGGATCATCAGGTAGATTGGTGGCACGTGAAGCGGACGCTGTACAATCTTTTCTGCAAGGAGCTTCAGGATCAGGTGCGGATGGCTGTGGAGGTGGACAAGGCTAGCTGTGTCGAGGAGCTATGGTTGGCTAAGGTGGAAGAGTTAAAGCAGTGGTTGAGGACCAAAGGATTGGAGAAAGAGGCGAAAGGGACACTCAAAGCATCACTTGTGAAGGCGGTGTGTGAAGCCATGGGTACCATTGCATATGTGAAGATGACCCCTGATGAAGCAAAGTGGAAGTTTCCTGAGTTGCGAAAAGTCCGACGGCTAGGAGGAGAACGGGCGGCAGTAGATGTCCCAGTGGGATATGGCGAGGTGCGTCCTGATACTACTGGAGAGATGCAGCCCATCGTTCGAGATGCTGCGGTTGACGAGGCGGATGCGGGTGCAACCCAAGTTGATGTGCAGTGGGCGGATGTGGAGGAGTTATGGCAATACGATATCCATCCTGTGCGTGGTGCGAGACCATCGTCATTGGCTAGTTCTCTCATCGTGCACGCACATGCGGGTGCATGCAGTAACTTACGATTTATCGGCGGGACGACTCCGTGGGCCAACAATGATGAAGCTACTGGTATGAACGCTTTGTGAAACTTACTTTCCATGCCATATTCAGATTGGAGTACGCCGCTTGTTTCCTAAAATTGTTCATACTGCTCGTTTTGACCTGACAGAGACGATGACTGGCTGCAACAACGATGGTGCAGCGGGTGAGACCGACAACCACGGAAGTGACGTCGGAGAGAATTTGCCCCGTTGGACTGGGCGGCGAAAACGGAAACGTGGCGGAGATGAGATAAACGCCGGCGATGAGGAGAGTACGGTGGCGCAGCGCTTCGCCTCGTCCATGTGATGATGCGTTGCGCGGCGCTGTTGAAAGCGGGCACCCCTATGACTCCCGAAGATGTGGCAAAGGAAATTGGGACGGCACCTAACCACTGGGCAGGTGACCACTCCGAGTGTGGACGGAACGGGAGTATTCCTCCAAGGTGTGTTACCGAGAAGTGGGGCAGGGAATGTGCACTTTATGAGCCTGGATCGGAAACGCACAAGGCGGTTCTTGCATGTTTCAAGAAACGGTGTTCGCCAGACAAGGTGAAACCCTATGTTCACGGAGCCAACAGTTCCATAAACGAGTCTTTCCATTCCCTGATCATCAAATACGCTGCTAAGCGTATCAGGTTCAAAGGTAGTCTTGAGGCACGAGTGGGGCTGGCTGTCCTGCATTGGAATAACTCGATGGACAGGCTTGTCACATCGTATCGCACTCGTGTACGGCAAGTAACTCGGGTGCGACGGGGCAACAAGGATCGAACCCTCGGACCTATGGATTGGTCTTGGGTTGATCGGATTATGGAGGACTGGCAACGATCGCTGGGGTTTGGAGTCGACGATGAGATTATGGAGACGGCCCCAAAGAGGCAGGCGCAACATCCTGTCGACTTACCTTGTGGAGGGCGACACCCATCTGTTGTTGGGCCGGTTACTCCTGTGCGAGAAGGTGGCATAGTCCGCGGCCTTACTTCGACGCGCGGTGCTGGGCGACGTATTTTATGTAAGATCCGAACCACATTCTCGCCAACCCTTACTCTTGTCTTATGTAATATATTTTGACGCTTCCCTCTTGCGATCATGTTGCAGGAGATGCCACCAACCATCCTCGGTAAACGTTTTGGAAACACTTACGCCGACGTGGAGGGATCTAAATCACCATTTTGTCCAACACGCCACGTCAATTTAGATGTTGGCGATGCCGGTGAGCGCCTTTGAGGGTAATAGTGCCTATCCTTGTCCATATCACTGCTGCCTTCACCCATAACATGTGCATCTCTCGCTTTGCCCTCTATCTTCACTTTCAGACCCGGTGTGCCCTCTCCCAGCCTTGTCCCATGCTCCCATCCTACTCCCTTCAATGCCCATCTCACGCCCTCATGCTTCAATTCCCCAGTCTAGTCATTCTAAACCCTCCACCTCAGTCAATCATAGAGCATTATTTTCCCCTCTCATTCCAACCTTGTTCTCTCAGCTCCTGGACGTGCTTTTGGGGAAGGATACTGGTGTGGAGTTGGTGCCATACGAGTAGAGGGCCATGGTGGTGTCTCCGCGCCTGACCCCAAAGGAGGCCTTGGCGCCCTTTGATGTCAGCCGAGTCGTGGACCCCTCCGAGCACAACCTCAACCACCAATAGGTGCGAGTGCCATCAGTCATGCGAATCAACGGTACATGCGACAGCGTAAGTCAAGTGCAAACCATTGATTTATCATTTACCATCAGGTATCTTTCGTAAACCCTTCGTTCGTCTTTGTCGACTTAGCATGCATTGTGATACTACCCAATTATCCCCTTTGCAACAAAATACAGGCTGCTCCTACTCCATCCGGTTCCACGTCTTCTTGGTTCTAACCTTTGATGCATACTACAACCACTGATTTATCTTTTTGTGCTCGTTTCACTATCATGGCACTAATGTTGCCCATGCCTCACACCCCTCCCCACACATGCGTTCAACCAGCCGCATGGACTATACGTCAACAGCTTTCAAGGTCAGGAGTGGCCCCTTATTGCTCCCAACGTGGTGCTCTCATTACCATTCGTCTCTTTCTTTGCTCTACTTCTCCATGTTTTACTCCACTGAACTGCAGATCCATTTGGTGTCCGGAACATTTTTGTGTTTGTTGGAAATTTTCACCGCATACAAGACATTACCACCACACGATTGAGTACATGTAGCCTACAGATACTACTCCTCCTACCTGCATGATTTTGGCAGCAACAGGTTGCACCTTCTAAAGCAAGTACGGTAGTTTTTGCTCATGACTCAGCATAATTAGCACGCGTGTGTGTCAAGTGGCTCAAGTCACAGCAGGCGTATACATGTATAGAGGATTTTACATCGAATTTTGGAATCCACATTTATGCGAATGAGCACTTGTCCACCAAACATGTTTGCCTCAATGGTCTTGGTTTCAAGAATGGCTCTCCTGCAGTGAGAGTCAACGGTGGTAAAATTCAGTGCCATCATATGGTGTACGAGCCAACAGGTGGTGTTGGAGGTGGACAACCCCCAGTCTCCATCCACATCAGTGCATTGTCCTCTGTTGAGGGAGGAGGTGTGGTGGCGATGAGCTTGCTGACAGTTGCCACACATGGGGAGATGGTGAGGGAAAGGGAGGCAGAGGGTGGGGGGAAATAGGAGGGAGGGTGAGGAAGGGCAGGGAAGGCAATGGTGGTAGTAGGGGATAGGTATACGGGGAAGGGGGTGAGGAAGACGAGGGACAGGGAGAAAGGCGATAAGGAGAAGGGAAACAGAGAGAAGGGGGACAGAGAGAATATGAACTGAGAGGACGGGAGGATGAAAGGACAGGGGCATGTGAGGACAAGAGGACGAGAGGACAGGGGGCCGAGAGGTCAGGGGGACGGGGGGATGAGAGGACGGGGGGATGAGAGGACAGGCGGATGAGAGGACGAGGGGATGAGAGGATGGGGGGACGAGAGGACAGAGGGATGAGAGGACGGGGGGATGAGAGGACAGGCGGACGAGAGGACAGGGGACGGGGGGATGAGAGGATGGGTGGACGAGAGGACAGGGAACAGGGGGATGAGAGGACGGGGGGGTGAGAATGAGAGGACAGGGGGATGAGAGGACAGGGGGATAAGAATGAGAGGACAGGGGGATGAGAGGACAGGGGGATGAGGGGACAGGGGGGTGAGAGGACGGGGGGACGAGAGGACAGAGGGGTGAGAGGACGGGGGGATGAGAGGACAGGGGGACGAGAGGACAGGGGGACGAGAGGACAGGGGGACGAGAGGACAGAGGGATGAGAGAACGGGGGGATGAGAGGACAGAGGGATGAGAGGACAGGGGGATGAGAGGACAGGGGGATGAGGGGACAGGGGGGTGAGAGGACGGGGGGATGAGAGGACAGGCGGATGAGAGGACGAGGGGATGAGAGGATGGGGGGACGAGAGGACAGAGGGATGAGAGGACGGGGGGATGAGAGGAGGGTGGACAGGGGGATGAGAGGACAGGGGGATGAGAGGACAGAGGGATGAGAGGACAGGGGGATGAGAGGACAGAGGGATGAGAGGACAGGGAGATGAAAGGACAGGGGGACGAGAGGACAGGGGGACGAGAGGACAGAGGGATGAGAGAACGGGGGGATGAGAGGACAGAGGGATGAGAGGACAGAGGGATGAGAGGACAGAGGGATGAGAGGACAGAGGGATGAGAGGACAGGGGGATGAGAGGACAGAGGGATGAGAGGACAGAGGGATGAGAGGACAGGGGGATGAGAGGACAGGGGGATGAGAGGACGGGGGGATGATAGGACAGGCGGACGAGAGGACAGGGGACGGGGGGATGAGAGGATGGGGGGACGAGAGGACAGGGAACAGGGGGATGAGAGGACGGGGGGATGAGAGGACAGGGGGATGAGAGGACAGGGGTATGAGGGGACAGGGGGGTGAGAGGACGGGGGGATGAGAGAACGGGGGGGTGAGAGGACGGGGGGGTGAGAGGACAGAGGGATGAGAGGACAGAGGGATGAGAGGACAGAGTGATGAGAGGACGGGGGGATGAGAGGACAGGGGGATGAGAGGACAGGGGGATGAGAGGACAGGGGGATGAGATGACAGGGGGATGAGAGGACAGAGGGATGAGAGGACAGGGGGATGAAAGGACAGGGGGACGAGAGGACAGGGGGACGAGAGAACGGGGGGATGAGAGGACAGGGGGACGAGAGGACAGAGGGATGAGAGGACAGAGGGACGAGAGGACAGGGGGATGAGAGGACAGAGGGATGAGAGGACGGGGGGATGAGAGGACGGGGGGATGAGAGGACAGGGGGATGAGAGGACAGGGGGATGAGAGGACAGGGGGATGAGAGGACAGAGGGATGAGAGGACAGGGGGATGAGAGGACAGAGGGATGAGAGGACAGGGAGATGAAAGGACAGGGGGACGAGAGGACAGGGGGACGAGAGGACAGAGGGATGAGAGAACGGGGGGATGAGAGGACAGAGGGATGAGAGGACAGGGGGATGAGAGGACAGGGGGATGAGAGGACAGGGGGATGAGAGGACAGAGGGATGAGAGGACAGGGGGATGAAAGGACAGGGGGACGAGAGGACAGGGGGACGAGAGAACGGGGGGATGAGAGGACAGAGGGATGAGAGGACAGAGGGATGAGAGGACAGAGGGACGAGAGGACAGGGGGATGAGAGGACAGAGGGATGAGAGAACAGGGGGATGAGAGGACAGAGGGATGAGAGGACAGAGGGATGAGAGGACGGGGGGATGAGAGGACAGGGTAATGAGAGGACAGGGGGATGAGAGGACAGGGGGATGAGAGGACAGGGGGATGAGAGGACAGGGGGATGAGAGGACAGAGGGATGAGAGGACAGGGGGATGAGAGGACGGGGGGATGATAGGACAGACGGACGAGAGGACAGGGGACGGGGGGATGAGAGGACAGGGAACAGGTGGATGAGAGGACGGGGGGATGAGAGAACAGAGGGATGAGAGAACAGGGGGATGAGAGGACAGAGGGATGAGAGGACAGGGGGATGAGAGGACAGAGGGATGAGAGGACAGGGAGATGAAAGGACAGGGGGACGAGAGGACAGGGGGACGAGAGGACAGAGGGATGAGAGAACGGGGGGATGAGAGGACAGAGGGATGAGAGGACAGAGGGATGAGAGGACAGAGGGATGAGAGGACAGAGGGATGAGAGGACAGAGGGATGAGAGGACAGGGGAATGAGAGGACAGGGGGATGAGAGGACGGGGGGATGATAGGACAGGCGGACGAGAGGACAGGGGACGGGGGGATGAGAGGATGGGGGGACGAGAGGACAGGGAACAGGGGGATGAGAGGACGGGGGGATGAGAGGACAGGGGGATGAGAGGACAGGGGTATGAGGGGACAGGGGGGTGAGAGGACGGGGGGATGAGAGAACGGGGGGGTGAGAGGACGGGGGGGTGAGAGGACAGAGGGATGAGAGGACAGAGGGATGAGAGGACAGAGGGATGAGAGGACGGGGGGATGAGAGGACAGGAGGATGAGAGGACAGGGGGATGAGAGGACAGGGGGATGAGAGGACAGGGGGATGAGAGGACAGAGGGATGAGAGGACAGGGGGATGAAAGGACAGGGGGACGAGAGGACAGGGGGACGAGAGAACGGGGGGATGAGAGGACAGAGGGATGAGAGGACAGAGGGATGAGAGGACAGAGGGACGAGAGGACAGGGGGATGAGAGGACAGAGGGATGAGAGAACAGGGGGATGAGAGGACAGAGGGATGAGAGGACAGAGGGATGAGAGGACGGGGGGATGAGAGGACAGGGTAATGAGAGGACAGGGGGATGAGAGGACAGGGGGATGAGAGGACAGGGGGATGAGAGGACAGGGGGATGAGAGGACGGGGGGATGATAGGACAGACGGACGAGAGGACAGGGGACGGGGGGATGAGAGGACAGGGAACAGGGGGATGAGAGGACGGGGGGATGAGAGGACAGGGGGATGAGAGGACAGGGGGATGAGAGGACAGGGGGATGAGAGGACAGGGGGATGAGAGGACAGAGGGATGAGAGGACAGGTGGATGAGAGGACGGGGGAATGATAGGACAGACGGACGAGAGGACAGGGGACGGGGGGATGAGAGGATGGGGGGACGAGAGGACAGGGAACAGGGGGATGAGAGGACGGGGGGATGAGAGGACAGAGGGATGAGAGGACAGGGGGATGAGAGGACAGGGGGATGAGAGGACAGGGGGACGAGAGGACAGGGGGACGAGAGGACAGAGTGATGAGAGAACGGGGGAATGAGAGGACAGAGGGATGAGAGGACAGAGGGATGAGAGGACAGGGGGATGAGAGGACAGGGGGATGAGGGGACAGGGGGGTGAGAGGACGGGGGGATGAGAGAACAGGGGGATGAGAGGACAGGGGGATGAGAGGACGGGGGAATGATAGGACAGACGGACGAGAGGACAGGGGACGGGGGGATGAGAGGATGGGGGGACGAGAGGACAGGGAACAGGGGGATGAGAGGACGGGGGGATGAGAGGACAGAGGGATGAGAGGACAGGGGGACGAGAGGACAGGGGGACGAGAGGACAGAGTGATGAGAGAACGGGGGAATGAGAGGACAGAGGGATGAGAGGACAGAGGGATGAGAGGACAGGGGGATGAGAGGACAGGGGGATGAGGGGACAGGGGGGTGAGAGGACGGGGGGATGAGAGAACAGGGGGATGAGAGGATGGGGGGATGAGAGGACGGGGGAACGAGAGGACAGGGGGATGAGAGGACGGAGGGATGAGAGGACAGAGGGATGAGAGGACAGGGGGAACGAGAGGACAGGGGGATGAGAGGACGGAGGGATGAGAGGACGGGGGGATGAGAGGACGGGGGGATGAGAGGACGGGGGGATGAGAGGACGAGGGGATGAGAGGACGAGGGGATGAGAGGATGGGGGGATGAGAGGACGAGGGGATGAGAGGACAGGGGACAGGGGGATGAGAGGCCGGGGTAATGAGAGGACGGGGGGGTTTTTCGCGGGAGGGGAGGGAGGCCGGCGGGAGGGGGGATTCCCGGGCGACACGGAGGGCGATGGCAGGGGAAGCGTGGGCGACGGTGGGGGGAAGCGTGGGCGACGGTGGGGGGAAGCGTGGGCGACGGTGGGGGGAAGCGTGGGCGACGGTGGGGGGAAGCGTGGGCGACGGTGGGGGGAAACGTGGGCGACGGTGGGGGGAAACGTGGGCGACGGTGGGGGGAAACGTGGGCGACGGTGGGGGGAAACGTGGGCGACGGTGGGGGGAAACGTGGGCGATGGTGGGGGGAAACGTGGGCGACGGTGGGGGGAAGCGTGGGCGACGGTGGGGAGAAGCGTTGGCGACGGTGGGGAAAAGAGTTGGCGACGGTGGGGAATAGAGTTGGCGACGGTGGGGAAAAGCGTTGGCGACGGCGGGGAAAAGCGTTGGCGACGGTGGGGGGAAGCGTGGGTGACGGGGAGGAAGCGTGGGCCACTGTGGGAGGAAGCGTGGGCGACGGTAAGAGGAAGCGTGGGCGACGGTAAGAGGAAGCGTCGGTGACGGTGGGCTGAAGCGGGGGTGACGGTCCGGTGAAGCGTGGGCGATGAGCGTGTGTGAATGTGGGGGGAGGCGTGCGCGATGGTCAGCGGAATTGTGGGTGCACCCAGGGAGCAGGAGGCAGCGACGGTAAAGGGGAAGCGTGAGCGAAGGTGAGGGAAAGGGTGGGGGGAAGCGTGGGCGTGTGCGTAGGGTACGCAGAAGGCGATAGGGCCGAATGTGATGTTTGAGGAAGGGCGATGCCAGGGCGACCGAGTGAGGCAACGCGATACACCGTGGCGTTGCTGTCATACCGAGGCGCTACGACTGGAAAATAAGTCGGGGTGTCTACATTGGCCGAGAGATTGACGGCGGAGGCGGAAGGCTGGGGATACTTTCGCGACGCGCGAGCGTGTGCTTCTTTCTAAGCCTGAGACTACTACTCGCTGCAACGACACTTGGAGAGAACGTGGCGGTTGCGTTAGAGGAAACATAATGGCGGCGGCTCGGTTGCAACTAAAGTCGCCAAAGGTCCCTGATTCGTGTCTTTGAACAGAGCACTTAGACTGAAGATTGCCCGTATGTGACGGTAGAACGACTACTAGCGTGCCTCATAATATGCGTGTCCAAGCGTTCCCGATGGTTTTCAAGTTTACTCAAGGTGAATAGTGCTTTCCTCTGAGGCGTTTTTCCTGCTTGTTGTTCCAGTTTATCGCTGGCCAATCACGGATCACCTCTGCTGCTTGAAACTGACGGATTGTTCTGAACCAGCTGGTAACATGGTTATTCACGAAATCAACTTCAAGAAACTTGAATTTGAAAAATACCATGTGAAACTCGGGCTTTAAAGCCCAGTTCAGTGGCTTTGGCTTACGATGACTGCACATTTTTCAGTTGCTCTCCCAACCATAAGCCACTGGGAAATGTATCCCGTTCAGCAGAATGTATTTCTTTCAGGGCTAGTTTGTGCTCAACGAATAGTCCTTCTCCACCTTTCAAATACTGTATTCAGAAAACAAACATGGATGACGTCAAGTTTCTTGAAGCTTATCTTACTTCCCCATGGCGGCCACAGCCGTCTGTCATAATTCAAGGACCGATTCTCAAGCCATTGTGGTGCAAGCAAAAGCTTGCTTCTGTAGAGCAGACGAAGCATGCAAGCTCGCAGTCTGATTTTCCCCGACCGATTTTGTTTGACCTTTGTTTCTGTTGTCGTTGAAGAACACTAAGACTCGTCACTAGTGTTTGAGCTCCCATCATCCATGTCGACATGGATTGCACGGGAATGGCGGCTTCAATGAGGCGTCGGGACGGGTTTCGAACCCTAAGCGGAGGCAGTTCTGTCCTCACTGACACTATTCCGGAGGACACTGCGAATTCCGACACCGGCGTAGCGTGCGAAGTGAATCGAACGGCGACGTCTCACGGCGAGGATGATATCGAAGTCGAGGGGGATTGCGAGGGGTTACTGCTTATTACGGAGCAAGATGACGCTTACGCCGAGGGGCGTGGTTGCTGCCCATCGCTGGAATACAGCGGCTTAAAGCCACAACAGAAGCGGCTAACACTACCTACAGAATTCTTAACAAAATCCGCTTCCAAGTGTCATGTCTCTAGTAGCGCGCCGATACAAGCAGCACATTTGGACGAGGGTCACGATTCGTCCGCTCTTGCCACGTCCGCTTGTCATGGTGACGCGAACGCACCGACTCGGAGACCTCTTGGAACGGCCTTGCCGTGCTTCGCCGTCAATGGGAATGGAGCACGCGGACATGCCGAGGAAAACGCTTTTGAGTCTACTCAGAAGCTGTCGTGCTTCATCGTCCATGGGAATGGCGCACGCGGACATGCCGAGGAAAACGATCGTATGGAGACCGAGAATGAGGCGGCGGGAGAAGAAAGAGGGGAAGACGCAAGGGGGAGTGAGAGAGAGGACAGGAGTGAATTGGCCGTGGAAGAGGGGCCTGAGAAGAATCATCATGCGGCTGATCACGATGCGACATACGCGTCGGATGATTATGAGGGGGGGTACGCGTCTGATGGTGGAATTGAGTTCCCGCCTGAAGGGGAGGAAGCGGAGCAATCCATGGTGGAAGTGGGGGGCGCGGACGAGGCGGCGAAAGAGCGGCGACGGCAGCAGTCGTGGCTGTGGAGTGTGGAGTGGTTCGTGTCGTGGCCGCTTAGACGGCTCAGCCACTCGTGGCGAAAGGTACGCCGTGAATACCGGAGTGCTGTGCGTGTCTAGGCTTGAGGCGCCTCAAAACTAGACTCAGCCACCCGTGGCGAAAGGTACGTAGTTCACAGTAGCACGCAACTTGAAATGGTGCGTGCGCGCGTGCGTTTTTGTGTGTGTGTTGGCCGAGCTGTTGATTTTCTAGTCGACTCAGCCACCCGTGGTGCAGGGTACGCCGTGAATGCTGTGATGACCGGGACGCTGCTGCTCGAAGTTTCATGGTTCATACGCCATGCATGTATTGTGCGTGCGAAAAAAAACTCTTGAAAAATGTGGCTTTTGAGTTGACTCAAAAGTTGCTTCGTATCCCCCATGCGTGTGTTGTGTATGTAAAAAAACTCTCGAAAAAGGTTCTGTGACCGCTCACTTGGCTGTGGCCTCGGTTCTGGGGGTGAGAGAGAGAGAGCTGCAGGATGAGACGTCTCAAAACCGGTTCTGGAGGGAGAGCTGCAAGAACGAGAGGGATGACATGCAGAATAACATAACTTGCTTCTCAGCTTCCCGTTGCCGTCACACACAACCCCCCCACGGCCCCCCACCATCCTTCCTTCCTTCCTTCCTTCCAGCGTCTGCTGTGGGTGTGGGTGCTGGTGGTGGCAGCAGCTACTTTCCTCACCGTTCCTCCTGTGGTCACACCCTCCCTCGTACCCCCTCTCCTCTCCCTTCTTCAGCGTCTGCTGTGGGCGTGGGTGCTGATGGCAGGGGCTATCCTGTCACCGGTGTTTGCGACGGGCATGGCAGCACTCCATGCATTAACTTGCTTCTCAACTTGCAGCCCTGTCGTCACACCCCTTGCTTGCCCCACCCTCCCTCCACCCACCCTCCCCCTCCCCCTGTTTCAGCGTCTGCTGTGGCTGTGAGTGCTGATGGCAGGGGCTATCCTGTCACTGGTGTTTGCAAAGGCATGGCATAAACTTGCTTCTCAGCGTGCCCCCTGTCGTCACACCCCTCCCCCCACCCCACCCTCCCTCCCCCTGTTTCAGCGTCTGCTGTGGGGGTGGGTGGTGATGGCAGGGGCGATCCTACTGATGGTGTTTGCGGCGGCGTGGCGGCAGGCCAAGGCAGGCGAGAGGGAGGACCTGGAGGGGCACTGCGACAAGTGGGCCTCCTTTATCGAGGCCAAGTTCAACACCACTGCTGCCAACACACGCTCAATCTCCGATTTCATCCGCGCCTATTACCTCGATAAGTACGGGTAGAAAGAACCGCCGTCCGATTGTTTGCTTTGCTTTGCTTCTCACATTGCTGCGGATGGATTGATGCGCCTCCGAGGCACTGCGAGTCTCTTTTGACAATTCTCAAAAGTGACCGCCATCCGATCCGATTGGCTTGATGCATTTCTCCTCCCAGTGCTGCGAATGGCTTGATGCACCACCAATGCTCTGTGAGGAGAGGACCGGCGTTCATGAGTGCCAGATGGCCGGCGTTCATCGATGCCAAGGTCAGCACCACGGTTCTTGAAGCGCTGCAAAGAGCATTGCGCGAGGCCAAGGTCAGCACCACCGCTGCCGACCTACGCTATGTCTCCGCCGTTCTATGCCCCTACTTCTTTAACTTGATAAGTAAGGCCGTCCGCAGCCCACGGGTGTGCTTTTCCTCTCCAGACGGCAGATGCGTTCAGTTGGAGTGTCCGATGGCTGGGAATGTGAGAATGAAGGATCCTTTTTGTTCCTGCTGGGACACACCACACTTGGTGTGATCGTCTCTTGAACCCACCCTACACCTACTTTCTTCTGTTTCCCTCTGTTTGTGTGTGTGTGTGTGTGTGTGTGTGTGTGTGTGTGTGTGTGTGTGTGTGTGTGTGTGTGTGTGTGTGTGTGTGTGTGTGTGTGTTTGTTTTCTTTGGTTTTTCTTTGTTTTTTTTTTCTCTGTTTTTTGTTTCGCATAAGGAACTTCAGGCCAAGTTACCCAACCTCCCTCCTTTCTCCCCATCCTGTCACTCCCTCCCTGCTATCCCTTCCCTTCCACCTTCTTCTTTTCTCTCTCCCTTTCCTTTCTACCGTCTTTCCTCTCCCATTCCCCTCCTGCCAACTTCCCCCATTCCCTGCACCAAACCTACCCCTAGCACCTCCGCCTCTCCTTCCCCCAGAACAAGCAGTTTGAAGGAGGAATTTCGTGATGAGGCGAAATCCCAGATATTCACCCTGGCTACTCTTGATAGTCGAGGCGACCTGAATATATATTTTTTCGCCTTCTTCCCTCCCCCTCCCCACCCCTGGCAAGCAGCGAGTCGGAGGACTTTCACGACTTGGGGAAATTCCAGCGGTTCACTCAAGCTACTCTTGACAGTCGACCCATGGCCTCATGTGAGCTGCATGTGATTTGACTCCCCTCCCCCCCACTCCTCCCCCGCCCTCCTCCTCTTCGTTCCACCCACCGTTTTCACGCTTGGATTCCCCGTTTTATCCCCCTCCCGCATTTATCCACTTCGGCCCCCTCTTCCTCCCACCCTCCATTCGGTTCTTCCGGCTTCCCCACTGTGCTCTCCATGTTCCCTTCCCTCTGCTCTCCATGTTCCCTTCCCTGTGCTCTCCATGTTCCCTTCCCTGTGCTCTCCGTGTTCCCTGTGCGTGTGTATGCCACCCACCCACCCACTCTGCTGTCTCCAGTCGTGGCCTTCACTCTCCTCATCAACAACTCGTTCATCCGGGACAGAATCGAGAAGACCTCCGGGGGCTGCTTCTATGAATTTGCAGCGAATGGAAGCATGTTATGCCGCCCGCGTGGCCTGCCCCTGTATGCGCCACTGCTGGTCTATAACAGACGCACGGACTTCAACCCACAGATAAAACCCGCCGATGGTTGCTGCTACGACATGATGGCAGGTGATTCAACATGGCAGGTGATTCAACATGGCAGGTGATTCAACATGGCAGGTGATGAGTCAGCATGATGGCAGGTGACGAGTCAGCATGATGGCAGGTGACGAGTCAGCATGATGGCAGGTGACGAGTCAGCGTGATGGCAGGTGACGAGTCAGCATGATGGCAGGTGACGAGTCAGCATGATGGCAGGTGACGAGTCAGCATGATGGCAGGTGACGAGTCAGCATGATGGCAGGTGACGAGTCAGCATGATGGCAGGTGACGAGTCAGCATGATGGCAGGTGACGAGTCAGCATGATGGCAGGTGACGAGTCAGCATGATGGCAGGTGACGAGTCAGCATGATGGCAGGTGACGAGTCAGCATGATGGCAGATGACGAGTCAGCATGATGGCAGGTGACGAGTCAGCATGATGGCAGGTGACGAGTCAGCGCGATGAGCCGCTGTACGCCGCGCTGCTGATCTGCAACACCAACGATGAATTCTACCTTCGGCCCTCGGACGAACCTCACGGCTCTTCACTCCAAGTATTTTCCCAACGCAACCCGTCTTAACAATGTCGGGTCGGCACATACAGTCGGGGTCGGTTCGGGTCGGGTCGGTTCGACCTGGTCGGGTCGGGTCGACCTGGTCGGGTAGGTTCGACCTGGTCGGGTCGGGTCGACCTGGTCGGGTCGGGTCGACCTGGTCGGGTCGGGTCGACCTTGTTGGGTCGGGTCGAGCTGGTTGGGTCGGGTCGAGCTGGTTGGGTCGGGTCGAGCTGGTTGGGTCGGGTCGAGCTGGTTGGGTCGGGTCGAGCTGGGTCGAGCTGGTTGGGTCGGGTCGACCTGGTTGGGTCGGGTCGACCGGTTGGGTCGGGTCGACCTGGTTGGGTCGGGTCGACCTGGTTGGGTCGGGTCGACCTGGTTGGGTCGGGTCGACCTGGTTGGGTCGGGTCGACCTGGTTGGGTCGGGTCGACCTGGTTGGGTCGGGTCGAGCTGGTTGGGTTGAGCCCACCAAGGGAGCCACCCAGCCCGGCCAACAAGGCGTGATTCATTACACGTGTCTCCCCCCCCTTCCTCCCTCCTCTCATTCACACATCCTTCTCCCTGCCACCTTCCATCGCCGCTCTAAGGCCCATGGGTGAACGACACATTACATTGGCCCATGTATCAGCTTCCTCTGTCTGTCGTCTCTGTCAATTTAAAAGTCACCTTCGCCGTCTCATAAACCTAAAATAAAAAAGACTGGGGAAAAAAAAAAAAAAAAAAAAAAAAAAAACTGAAATTTCTGTCCTCCTTACCCATTGCCGCCCGCTGCCTCCCACCGTCCCTGTCAGACCCAGCAGTGAGTGACATGATCGACAGGGCCTGCCTCCGCCATGACCGCAGAAGATCTTACGAGAACTAAAATTCATTCCCCTCCACTCCACCCTGCCCTCTTTTTCCACCGCCTCCCACCGCCGCTCTCAGACCCAGCAGTGAGCGACATGATTTATCGGGCCATCGATTCAGCCGCTTCCGTCTTGTCTCCTCCCTTCGTCCGCGAGAACTACCCCTACCATTTCATCAGCCAAGTCTTCCCAGTCTACTTCAACCTCACCACCTTCGCCCTGCCCCCCTCAGCCTCCCCTCCCTCTGTCGCCATCCCTCCGCTCGCCACCCCCGGGGTGCTCCCACGGGGGTTTGTCATCGCGGGGTATAACTTTGCAAACCTGCGATCGCTGGCGGGGTTTAAGCAGCTGGAGGAGCTGAAGACGAGGGTTTACCTGGTGGATGGTACCCCGGGGAGGGCTTCGGATGGTGGGCGGATTGAAGATGTGCTGAGTGGGAAAGGACAGAGTGGGTATGGAACGGCTAGTAGGTGGCTACCTGCGCTGCTATTTGACCATGAGGGGTTGGTGGGCGAGGAGGAGATTAACGTGTGGATGACGAAGGAGAAGGAGGGGACGAGAGTGCGACAGGCGCTGCATTTGGGTGATCCAGCGAGAAACTTCTATCTTTACTGCCAGTGAGTTGATTGATTGTTGATGTGTGCATGCATACGTGCGAGGACGCATGCATACGTGCGAAGATGCATGCATACGTGCGAAGATGCATGGATACGTGCGAAGATGCATGCATACGTGCGAAGATGCATGCATACGCGTGAAGATGCATGCATACGTGCGAAGATGCATGCATACGTGCGAAGATGCATGGATACGTGCGAAGATGCATGCATACGCTTAAAGATGCATGCATACGTGCGAAGATGCATGGATACGTGCGAAGATGCATGCATACGCGTGAAGATGCATGCATACGTGCGAAGATGCATGGATACGTGCGAAGATGCATGCATACGCGTGAAGATGCATGCATTCGTGCGAAGATGCATGGATACGTGCTAAGATGCATGGATACGTGCGAAGATGCATGCATACGTGCGAAGATGCATGCATACGTGCGAAGATGCATGCATACGTGCGAAGATGCATGCATACGTGCGAAGATGCATGCATACGCGTGAAGATGCATGCATACGTGCGAAGATGCATGCATACGTGCGAAGATGCATGCATACGTGCGAAGATGCATGCATCCGTGCGAAGATGCATGCATACGTGCGAAGATGCATGCATACGTGCGAAGATGCATGCATACGTGCGAAGATGCATGCATACGTGCGAAGATGCATGCATACGTGCGAAGATGCATGCATCCGTTCATGAACATAGTACCAAGCCAAAGTTGGGTTCGGTCGATCCGGTAGAGTATACTCAAAAGCTCCTTTCAACCCGAACTTTTCCTGGTTCTGTTTGGCCTGTTCTTTTGGATAGTGGTGGCAGTGCAGTGCTCTCCCTGGCTGTCTCAACCTTCCTGCTCTGGACGTGCATCCACCATCCTGGACGTGCAACCTTCCCTCATGCACGCCTCCTTCCACTCCTCACCCCCCCCCCACCACAGGCACATATCCCCTCCCTCGCACCCCTCGTGACCTTCCCTCTCCTCCCCCCACCCCTCGCCCTCCATCCCACCACAGGCACACCTCCTACTCCCCGCCGTTCGCCCCGTTCGTGTGGATAGTCTTGGCGGTGCCCTTCGTGGGAGTCTCCACCTTCCTGCTCTGGACGAGCATCCAGCTCATGCACGCCTTTGAGTGCGACTGTAAGCACCTGGCAGCGGCGCAGCACGAGCTCAGCACCGCGCGAGTGGAAGCCGAGGCGGCGAGCCGCGCCAAGGGAGACTTCCTCACGACCGTGTCACACGAGATCCGCACGCCCATGAACGGTGTCATAGGTATGCATTTGTTTTCTCTTAGCAAACCTGTATGTTTGAGGTGCCCTGAAAGCAGCGAGCCGCGCCAGTGGAGACTTCCTCACGACCGTGTCACACGAGATCCGCACGCCCATGAACGGTGTCTTAGGTACGATGTGGATGAGTACTAGGTGCTTGCCTCAAACAGGGTCTTAACACTCGTGGGCCACGCCAAGGGAGACTTCCTCACCATCGTGACGCACGAAAACCGTTTTCTCATGAACAACGTCATTAGTAACGTGCTCTCTAAAACTTTGATTTAGAATTTACGTCATGCGAAATAATAAGGACATTATTATCATGCTTAAGGTTGAGCAAACTGTGTCTTTCTCCTTCTCCCCATCACCTCCTCCAGTGTCTTTTGAGGCGCCAAAAACATTGCCTCCTTGTCTCTTTGTCTCATTGTCTCCCTGTCTCCCTGTCCCCATCACCTCCTCCTCCAATTTCACCTCTCTTGCACCCTCACTTCATATTGGCATCTAGGCATGCTGAACCTGCTGCTGGAGACCCCATTGGACAGCTCCCAGCAGGACTACGCGGAGACGGCGTGCAGCAGCGGGCGGGCGCTGTGTGCGCTGATCAACGACATTCTCGACCTCTCCAAGATCGAGGCCGAGAAGCTCCGCCTCGAGCGCATCCCCCTCAACCTCCGCGCCGAGCTCGACGACGTGCTCGCGCTCTTCGTGGAGAGCGCCCAGGAGAAGCGCTCTGTTGAGCTGGCCGCGTTTGTGGCGGACGACGTGCCGGAAACACTCCTTGGGGATCCGCTCCGAGTGAAGCAGGTGTGTGCGGCGCTCGAAACAGGCATAAGCAAGTGCTGAACTAGAACTCGAATCGGGTTGGGTCGAACAGGTTCGAACTTGCCCTCTAGTTGAACCAAACTGGTTCGGTTCGGGTCCGTAGAAATTGGATCGGTGAACTTCAGGGCACAATGGGAAGATGAAGATGAAGATGAAGAGGTCAGGAAGATGGTTCAAATCTTAGAGACTAGAGGAATGTCCTTGTCCAAGGATGAAGTCGATTGAAGTGGTGGAGCCATATATGTATGGCTAAATCGTTTTGTCTTGCTACAACACCTCAAAGTTTAGCGCAAAGTTAGCCAACCTTGTCAAGCTAGAAAGTGAGGCCTCATGTTGCACATGTGGGCCAGACTCGAACACCAACCTACGTGGCAGCACATGGAGCACCATACGGATAGCAAGGTGAGCATGGGATGAGTGGACAGTTGGCAATGTCAACTGTGGCCACACTTCACTGTGGGTGAGTGTGCTGGAGTATGGACATGCCATGTTGAGGATAAGGGCGTATCTCAGTTCGGGTCATAGAGGCTCACTTCGGGTCATAGAAGCACTTTGGATCATCCGAGAACCAATAACATTCCAACAGTGTAGCTGAAACGCGCCCCATTGGTCGTCCAAGAATCTCGGATGACCTGAACAGTGTCTATGACCCAAAGTGAGATACGCCCTAATTTGAGAGGGGAAAGTGATGACGCATTGGGACATACTTGGTGCACAAGAGGGTCGAACCGACATAGGAGGGGTCTAGGTTCGTCGTGTGACCGCTCACATATCATAACCCCTTACCGACGAATACATCATAGGCAGGCTATGATGTGTTCGTCGTGTGACCGCTCACACATCATAGCCTCGGCGGCCCCTCCCCCTTGCCCCTCCCCGTCACGCAAGCACGCCCCCTTCCATCTCTGCTCGGCTCGTGCCCCCTTGCCTTTTCTCCCTTACTCCTTATCCCAGCCTTTTGGTTGGCTGTTTTGTCAGGCGTGCGAGATCATTCTGAACTCTCTCATACTTAGCACGGATATCATTGCACTCATTGCACTCAATCACTCGCAGCTGGTCTTGGGACATATTCTCAGCGAGCAGCAAACTCATTCAGGCTATCTCATTCTCGATTTTTGAACTGTCTCATACTTCGCACGGATATCAGAGCACTCATTGCACTCAATCACTCGCAGCTCTCATAGCGCTTTCCCTTGCTCACCGTATGTGTGTGTGTGTGTGTGTGTGTGTGTGTGTGTGTGCGTGCATGCATGCCTGTGTGCATGCCTGTGTGTGTGCATGCCTGTGTGGTTTTTCCCTGCCTCCATCAGATTCTCATCAACCTCGTAGGCAACGCCTTGAAGTTCACCACCAACGCCTCTGTATGCATCAATGCCTCCCCCCCCCCCCCTCTCCCCCCTCCCCCCTCCTCCTGCATGCAACAGATACTCATCAATCTCATCAACAACGCCTTGAAGTTCACCACCAAGGGTCATGTCTTCATCGCCATCCGCCTCGCAACCCCCGCCGACAACAACACCAACGATGACAATGGCGCTCCCTCCGCACTGCTCTCACCTGCCTCCTCCACGTCCTCCTTGTCACCCCCATCATCCCCATCACCATCGTCCCACTCCAAAGAATCGCCTCCCCGGCACCATTCTCTTGCCAGTTGCTTCACCAGTGCCAACAGCCGTAGGGAGAGGAAGAAGGGTGCAGCTGAGGGAGATGGAGCCACTGATGCTGTAGATGGGAGGAGCGGTGCTGCTGGGGTAGATGGGATGAGAGATACTGCTGGTGGCGACGATGGCACTCGTGACGACAATGACTCCTGTGTCGATGGGAGCACTGGTGGCAGTAGGCCTGTTGAGCTTGCTTCCACTGACCCTGGGTGCCTGACACTGAGTGGGCGGCCAGCAGTAGAGACGTGGTGTTCTTGGGAGGCCATGCGGGAGCACATGGATCTTGGAGCCGTGGGCATGGGCATGGGCATGGGCATGGGCATGGGCATGGCGAATGAAACCTGCCGTGGACGCCACGGCCCTTGCATCCTGCCCCCTGACCAGCCCGTGCGCCTGATGGTGGCTGTGGAAGACACAGGTACGACGGTTGCACTTGTGATTGCAGTATGTTGTGCAAAAGTTGATCATGTTGTGAGACCGTTGATCAGTTTGTGAGATATGTCACAACGCATGCCTTCAAGCTTTCACATGCTCTCCAACCTGCTCCAGCAAGCAGGTCGAGTCTATTCCTCACCGATTTCGTTCCTATGCTCGTTCTTGCTGCAGGTACCGGCATCCCGCGCCACGCTCGGAGGCACATCTTCCGGCCGTACACACAGGCAGAGCGCAGCACGGCACGGCTGCATGGAGGCACGGGCATCGGCCTCTCCATCTGCAAGGTGCGCTGCGTTGTTGGGGCATCCTGCATTGCTATCCTTCTTTTCCTGCCCATATCCTTCCATTTCCCCAATCAAATCAATTCCAACACCACCACCCCCCCTCCCCTCCCCATTCCCTTGCTGCAGCGCCTGGTGTCACTGATGGGAGGATCCATCTCCTTTGCCAGCAAGCCAGGCGTCGGCACCACCTTCCTCTTCGATATCCTCCTCCACACACCCCCTCTCCCTCACCCTCCTGCCTCGCCTCCTCATCCTCCCCAACCCTACACTCCTCCCCGAACCAACACTCCTCCCCGAACCAACACTCCTCCGCGACCAACACTCCTCCCCGAACCAACACTCCTCCCCGAACCAACACTCCTCCCCGAACCAACACTCCTCCCCGAACCAACACTCCTCCCCGAACCAACACTCCTCCCCGAACCAACACTCCTCCCCGAATCAACACTCCTCCCCGAATCAACACTCCTCCTCAAACCAACACGTCTCCTCATGCCGCTGTCCTTCCTCCCTCCTCTCTCTCACGTCCGCCTCCCCTGCTTACGGTGTCCCTCACCTCCTTGCCATCCTCTGCTTCTCCATCTGCCACTCCCTCTGGCCCTCCATACATCCCCTCTTCTCCATCTGCCACTCCCTCTGGCCCTCCATACATCCCCTCTTCTCCATCTGCCACTCCCTCTGGCCCTCCATACATCCCCTCTTCTCCATCTGCCACTCCCTCTGGCCCTCCATACATCCCCTCTTCTCCATCTGCCACTCCCTCTGGCCCTCCATACATCCCCTCTTCTCCATCTGCCACTCCCTCTGGCCCTCCATACATCCCCTCTTCTCCATCTGCCACTCCCTCTGGCCCTCCATACATCCCCTCTTCTCCATCTGCCACTCCCTCTGGCCCTCCATACATCCCCTCTTCTCCATCTGCCACTCCCTCTGGCCCTCCATACATCCCCTCTTCTCCATCTGCCACTCCCTCTGGCCCTCCATACATCCCCTCTTCTCCATCTGCCACTCCCTCTGGCCCTCCATACATCCCCTCTTCTCCATCTGCCACTCCCTCTGGCCCTCCATACATCCCCTCTTCTCCATCTGCCACTCCCTCTGGCCCTCCATACATCCCCTCTTCTCCATCTGCCACTCCCTCTGGCCCTCCATACATCCCCTCTTCTCCATCTGCCACTCCCTCTGGCCCTCCATACATCCCCTCTTCTCCATCTGCCACTCCCTCTGGCCCTCCATACATCCCCTCTTCTCCATCTGCCACTCCCTCTGGCCCTCCATACATCCCCTCTTCTCCATCTGCCACTCCCTCTGGCCCTCCATGCATCCCCTCTCCTCTTCCTCAACGCTCCTGCAACATGCCCCCCCAAGACACAGGCAACCACCAACAGCAGCAACGGCAGGAGGCAGCATGTGGGCTAGCAGGCATGTGTGTGGTGAGTGGTGGGAGCGGTGGGAATGACAAGAGTGCAACACAGGGTTGGGAGGGCGTGTGTGTGGTGAGTGTGGACGACCGGCCGGTGCGGCATGCCGTCACTCTCTCTCTGCTGCGCCGCCTTGGCTTCTGCACCCTCCCCTGCCCCTCCTTCCACCTCCTCCCCCGCCTCCTCGCCCAACACCATGCCTTGCACCATGGGGAGCAGGAGCAGGAGGAAGAGGAGCGGGAGGAGGGGACGAAGCAGGAGGAGCAGGAACTGGAGGAGGGGAAGGGGCAGGAACAGGAGGAGGGGAAGGGGCAGGAACAGGAGGAGGGGAAGGGGCAGGAACAGGAGGAGGGGAAGGGGCAGCAGCATCGCAAGTTTGCGCTAACCTCCCTGTCCGCCGCTGCTGCTTCATCTCTCCCTCACTTCCTTCCCCTGCAGTCTCCTCACTCCACAACCACCCAGCCCCCCCGTGCTCCACACACTGCCTCCATGGCAGCGAGATCAACACCCAACCCATCAGCTCCTCTTGCTGCTTCTCCCCATAACCCTCCTCGCTCCAAGGCACATGCAACTCTGGCACAACTCGCTCCTCTTGAGACGTCTCAAAAGGCACATGCAACCCTCACACGACTTCCAAATCCCACACACCTCCCACCTCTCACCTTGCAACACTCCACAAGTACTCCGCCTCATCTGTCGCTCATCCCCCAGCTTCCTGGCTCACAACCCAACACAGCACCTGTCAACAGCCACTCATTTCCTCCTCCCGAGCCTCCTCCCGAGCCTCCCCGCGAGCCTCCTCTCGATCTTCCTTTCGAGCTGCTGAGTCATCCTCGCGAACTGTTGACTCATTCACTCAAACCGTTGAGTCATCCTAACGAGCCTCCTGTGGAGCCGTTTGGCTCGCCAGCTGTTCTTGTTGCTCCTTTCACCTTCCGCCCCTCCGTCTCCACCCCCTCTGCCTCCTCTGCCCGCTTCTCCTGCCCTCCTCTTTCAGTCGATGTCTGCTCTTGGCGCGAGAATCGCGTGGGTGGAAGGGAGGAGGAGGAGCAGCGGCATCAGCAGCGGCAGCGCCGCTGGCAAAAGCAGCAGGAGGAAGAGGAAGAGGAGGAGGAAGGGAAAGGGGAGGGGAAGGAGGAAGGAGAAGAGGAGGAGGAGGAAGAAGGAGAGGAGGTTGGAGAGGGGGGAGTGCAGCAGCGGGTGCACTACAAGAGCTTGAGCGTGGCAGAGAGGCGGGGATGGGTGGGGGCGGTGGTGGTGGAGGGGGAGATGATGCAGCGGCTGGGCGTCACAGCAGATCAAATCCATGCTCTCTTGATGGACCAGGGGGGGGCTGGGATGGCAGGGTCTGGCGAACCAATGAGCGAGCGAGAGGAGATGAGTACGGACGAGCACGTGAGTGAGAGAGCTCAGACGAGCAAGGGAGGGCACATGAGCAGGGGCAGGGAGGAAGGTGCGCAGATGACAAGCGAGGGAGTGGGCATGTGTGCAGTGGAGGCGAAGGCACATGGCAGCAAGAGCAAGAGCATCAAGCAAAGCAGCTCGCATGGATGGCCCGTCCCCTTCCTTGTCCTCCTGCACGGCTCTCTCCCCCTCCCACCCACTTCTCTTGACAGAGGCCTTTCCGCGGCAGACAGCTTCAGCTGTTATGAGAGGGATGCTTATAAAGGAGACAGATTTTCCCATGAGCCTGATTTGGACAGTCTCAGAGCAGTCAGCTGTGAACCGCCACAGAGACGGGAGGGTCGGACCGGAGAGCGGAACAGGGACAGGAGTAGGGACGGGAGCAGGGACAAGGGTATGGACATGTGCAGTGATAGGAAGCACATGAGGGACAGGAGCAGGAGAAGCAGCTGTACGAGCAACGAGAGAGCTGGAACAGCTGAAAGAGTGGATGGAAGGGTGGGTGGGATTGATTGTGAGTGTAAGCGGGGTGACTGTAACGATGTGACGAGGGGCTGCCGAGGCATCAGCAGCAGCAGCAGGAGCAGGTCGCCTGCGCCCTCACTCTCGCCCTCCCCGTCCGTCCCCTCGCTATTGTCACTTGGCTTTGATGCTGTTGTGAGGAAGCCTCTTCGCAAACCAGCATTGCTGGCGGCGTTCCTGCCGCTGTTCCAGGTGGGCACGGAGCAAGGTGAGTGTGCGCAGGGGGGTGGAGGAGGAGGAGGAGGAGGAGGAGGAGGAGGAGGAGGAGGAGGAGGAGGAGGAGGAGGAGGAGGAGGAGGAGGAGGAGGAGGAGGAGGTAATAGCGACGATGGAGCCCGGGGAGGGTTGAGGGGGAGTGACGAGGGTCATACTGCGAAGTTGAGCCAAGAACCTTCCCACCACCAGCAGCAGCAGCGCTGCCACCGCTCTCTCAGTATAGACTGTATCAATCGACGGGGGCAGGGGCAGAGGCAGTGGGGTGGTGCGGCATTGGAGCTAGTGAGCCCATCGGCCATCCACAAGGCTGGCAGCAGCGCTGCAGCAGCCCTCTGGCGAGCTGTGACGTCCCCCCAGGCTCTCATTTCCCCTCAGTCCCTCACTTCCCCTCAGTCGCTCGATTCCCCTCGCTTGTTTAAGTTGCGCCCCTCTCACTCTCCCAACACTCCTACCACTCACACCAATCCCAACACGCCCACCACTCCCACTAGCCCCATAGCTGCACGAAACACGTCACCCAATGCCAACAGTGGCCATGCTGCTGCTGCTGCTGCTGCTGCTGCTGCTGCGGAGGCTATCAGGCATCATCAACATTCCTTAGAGCCAGGTGGGACCTTGTCGCTGAGTGCCAATGGCGGTGCATCCAGGGCCGAGGCTGCTCCTGACATGCATGGCCCGGGAAAAAGGCTGATGGTGTGTGAGGAGGAGACATCGCTCGGAGGGCAGCAGCAGGGCATGGGTGGCAACAGTGCCTCATTGGCTAATCGATCTGCTTCCCTTGAGCACCTGGTTGACGCGTTTGCACCTGCACCTGCTGCTGCTGCTGCTGCTGTGACTGCTGCTGCTGCTGCTGCTGCTGCTGCTGCTGCTGCTGCTGCTGCTGCTGCTGCTGCTGCTGCTGCTGCTGCTGCTGCTGCTGCTGCTGCTGCTGCTGCTGCTGCTGCTGCTGCTGCTGCTGCTGCTGCTGTGGCTGCTCCAACAGGCTTCTCATCGGATGCTGCTCCGGCAGGTTTGTCATCGGTGGGCAGTACGGCGGGTGGAGGTGGTGAGGTGACGGGAGGTAGGGCCCGTGGGAGAGGCACCAGTGCTGGGGAAGCACCTGGTTCGGGTGAAAGGAGGGCGTGGGTGCACGGGTCAGCAGGCGAAAGGAGAGCAGCTGGGGGCTTGCATGCCAAACAGAGTGAAAAGAGGAACAGCACAAACACCCATGGTGCTGCTGGTGGCGAGTGTGGTGTTGCTGCTGCTGTGGCTGGTGCTGGTGGTGGTGGCAGGGTGAGTGGGTTTCAGAGTGTGCTGGATTTTGCAGGGTTCTCTCCTGCTACTTCAGCTTCTTTGGTTGGCACACTGTGCCCTGCCGTTATGTCGTTTGAAGCGCCTCAAAAGTCTTCCTCGGTTGGGACACTATCTCCTGCTCCTACGCGCACACCATCGCCATCACTCTCACCAGCCCCAGCACCCGCCACACCACCACCACCAGCATTCTTAACAGCAGCACGGCCAGCAGCATCAGCAGCAGCAGCAGCGACAGGGGAGCCGGCGACGGTAGGGGAGAGGTTGAGCGTGCTGTTGGGTCGGCGGGTGATGGTGGTGGATGACAATGTGATCAACCGCAACGTGGCTTTCGAGCCCACTGAAGAGCCAGCGACAGTAGGGGAAAGGCTGGGGGTGCGTGAGTCGACTCAAGAGCCAGCAACAATTGGAGAGAGGCTGAGCGTACTGGCAGGTCGGCGGGTGATGGTGGTGGATGACAATGCCATCAACCGCAAGGTGGCCAGCAAGCTGCTGGAGAGGCACGGCGCGCGAGTCACCGCCGTGGATGGCGGCATCAAGGCCCTTCACGCCCTCGCCCCGCCCCACCCCTACGAGCTAGTTCTCATGGATTTGCAGGTGAGCCGAGAGGGGGGTGGAGAATGGTTAGAGGGATGGAGATTGGGTGAGAGGGATTTCAGGTGGGCGTTGGGATGGTTCTCTTCTCCCCTTCCATGAGGTGAGAAGGGATATGCGTTCAGGTGAATCTTACCTTCCATGAGGTGAGAAGGGATATGCGTTCAGGTGAATCTTACCTTCCATGAGGTGAGAAGGGATATGCGTTCAGGTGAATCTTACCTTCCATGAGGTGAGAAGGGATGTGCGTTCAGGTGATTCTTACCTTCCATGAGGTGAGAAGGGATGTGCGTTCAGGTGTCCCCGCCTCACCTCAGTCTAACACTCATTTTACACCCTCCCTCCCTTCCCAGATGCCGCGCATGGATGGGCTGGAGGCGCCTCGGAGCATTCGACACTCCATCTGGCCTTGAACGTCCCCCACTTGGCATCTCTTACACACCCCTCCCCCGCTTTGCAGATGCCGGGCATGGACGGGCTGGAGGCGACTCGGAGGATCCAGGCGCGGGAGAGGGCTCAGGGCGGGGGGCATGTGGCCATCATTGCGCTCACAGCGGATGTGATTGCCGGCACGCGCCACCACTGTTTTGCTGTCGGCATGGATGACTACCTCTCCAAACCCCTCAGCGACGCGCAACTCTCCAAGGATGTCTGGCGCTGCCTTGCCCATACGTGATCATTTCATCATTGCTTCGCCACCACTGCTTCGCCACCACTGCTTCGCCACCACTGCTTTGCCGTCGGCATGGATGACTACCTCTTTATACTCCACCACCACGCCCACCTCTCCAACGCCGACTTTGCTGCTGGCGACTGCAGCCGCGGACAGGTACGATCCTGCCACCTGGTCTCGTTTCTCCTGTGCTTGGAATTGCCTTGTTTCTCCTTGGCTTTGCTTCCTCCTCGCCTCGTCGCCACCAACCCGTCTTTGCTGCTGGCGACTGCCGCCGCGGACAGGCAGTCCCTGCAAATTGTCTTCATTGAAAATTATCCCTGCATTTTTTTTTATTTTTTTTTAAATGGTTATGGTAGTCCCTGCTTTCCTTTGAAAAAATCCGCCTTCTGCCCATCCCCTACCCTCCCCCTTCTCCAGTCTCTGGTGGTGTGGGCTATTGCGGAGGGCCGTGGCGCAGCGGCCAACATTGATGCATATGTGATGCGCAATGAGGAGGTGGACATGGCAGCGCAGGAGAGGGAGCTCGTGGCGGTTGCTGCCAGGGTTGTGGCTGCCCTGTCGACGCTGCTGAGCGGAGTGCTGCCACCAATGGCAGTGCCACCAATGGCAGTGCCACTAACGGGAGTGCCACTAACGGGAGTGCCACTAACGGGAGTGCCACTAACGGGAGTGCCACTAACGGGAGTGCCACTAACGGGAGTGCCACTAACGGGAGTGCCACTAACGGGAGTGCCACGAAGCGGAGAGCGTTCCCGGAGGGCGTGGAGCAGGCACGGGTGGAAGCAGTTGATGTGAGATGAAGGGGTTTGTGGGGATGGGGGGTGGCAGGCTGAGAGGCCTTGGAGGCTGAATGGGAGAGTGTATCCCGAGGGCGTGGAGCAGGCACGCGTGGAAGCGGTTGATGTGAGTTGAACAGGTTTGCTTGAAGGCTTGGGAGTGGGGCTGATGGGTCTGGTGGGGGATGGGGATTGGGGGTGCTAGGAGCCTGGAGGGGAGAGCGTTCCCGGAGGGCGTGGAGCAGGCACGCGTGGAAGCGGTTGATGTGAGTCGAACAGGTCGATGGGAATGGGAGGAATGGGTGTGATGTGTGTTGTTGTGTCGATGGGACAAGATGGGAAGGTTTTGAGCCTGAGTTGTTGCTGGCAACCCTTTCATGCCGTGTAGATTGGAAGATTGTTCAAGCCTTTCAAGTCTTTCACTCTTGTGCGCTTGTCTGCCCGTGACATCCCACCTAACACTTTCACCCTCCTAGCTCCAGTCTCCCTGAGCGTCGACAGTGAGAACGGCAGAGACGTGAGTACATGGAGGGGTGAGTGCTCGTTGCTCCTGCCTCAACTACTCTCTTAACCATTCCCACCCGCGATGTTTGTCCCACCAGGCATGTCTGATGGTGGAAGGAGAGGACGACACAGAGCACATTGAAGCGTGTGTGGAGAAGAGTGTGGAGGCTGCTGCCTTGGGGATGGCACCCCTATGTCGGAGCAGAGCTATTAGAGCCTCCCTGGGGTTGTTCCTTCGTGTTAGATTGAAGTCTGTTGGTCATGTTTCGGAGGGGATTAGTGTGATTCAATATCAGTATGTTCAGGGGTTGCTGTCATATGATGTGGCAATGAAATGGAAATCTGAGGAGTGAAATGTGCCTCACTTGTGTATACACGTTTATACTACAGCCAAAGTTACGTTGAACTTGCACGCACCCAAAGCTAGGCTGCTGGTTTGGCCTGCGGCGTTGTGGCGTGGAGGCCAATACCTGGGACCTTCCAGAGATGTTTAGGGCCCATTTTCACAAGCAGGTGCCTCAACGCAAATTTCCCGCCAAGACGAAGTTGACCCACACTGCTTGTTTGCGACACGTTACGAAAAAAGGTAACATGCCCTTTATCGAAGGAATGCCAGATCAGTGTTCCAATTATCTGCGATGGGAAATACTGTGGGTGGGGTCACTCATGTGGGAATTGATGGCAGCGAATAAATAAATTTCTGCACTGCGCGGTTTCACTTTGTGACACCTAGCATTCCACTGTTCCGACTGGCGTCACAATCAATTTCGAACCCCTCCGAGAAGCAATCTATTGGAATGCGGCCTCGCTTTGACAACCTGTGGAACTCATCGAATCTAAGTCTCGCTGCGTCCGCTGTGTACAGGAACAGTAGTGTGTGAGGTTTCGCTCCCCCGAGCACAATCCCTCAATCAGTTCCTGTGCTATTGGCTGTACACTCAGCACGATTTCCCTTGCACTCTCAGCATGATTTCCCTTGCACTCAGCATCATTTCCCTTGCATGCACTCTCAGCATCATTTCCCTTGCACTCTCAGAATGATTTCAGCGAGTCCCTCTTCTTGATCACTTCCTTCCAGCCGACGCTCCCCTTCCACTCCGAGTGACTTTCTTCTGAAGCAACCTCAGGCCACACTGCTTGTTTGCGACACTCCTCGAAAAAGGGTTGGTTTGCTGTCGAAGCAATGCCAAGAATGTGAGTCACGCTGCTATTGACTGGTGAAGTCTTGCTTCTAGCGAGCAGGAGTATTGACAAGTCCTCCTGTGCTATCGGCTGTATCACACGAGTCTTGCGAGGTCTGGCCGTCACTCCCCACCAACTACTATCCCGAAAACTTACGGACTCGCCTCCCCTTCCAATCTCTAGTGAGGACGAAGCATTGGTCCATCGCAATGGCAGTGGGGGCTGTGTCGCAGCGGAAACGCGACGACCTCCAATCAAGGATTAGTGGTCCTATTCCTCATCAGGGCAGATTCGTTTCGGACGCTCGTCGCATCCTGCCCCTGCCCTGGGCGACTGAAGGGGGGACTCGTCGCACACCATGGACAGCGTCGCGGCGAAGACAGTCGTCGGCTCCACTCGCGCCGAAGCTTTGAACCAGAATTCGCTTCTCCTGCTCCCTACTAAGGAGGTATATTTACTCGCCGTTGGCCATCCACACCTCACAATTCCGACGTGGTCCTTCCCACAGTTTTTTTCATCCACCAGCAAACGGTGCTAGTACCGCCGGGGCCTCTCTTGCACTAGTATCCGACCGAGACCCCTGAGCAACAGCTGCCGCATCGCAATGGCCGCAACGGCCGCCGTCGGAGCGCGCCGCGCCACGTTCTCCTCCGCGGGGCGGCTTCTCCCCATGCTCGTCCTCGCATTGCTGCTCCAGGCGCCCTCCGCGTCCGCCCGCCACTGGTTCTGGAACGACGCCCTCTTCCCCGTCGCCGCCACAGGCGAAACGAAGCCCGCCGCCTCATTCACCGCAGAGACCGAGGGAGCGGCGGTGGGGACTGCCGCGACGCCAGCCCCGGTGGCGGCGCCAGCACCGGCGCCGGCTCCTGCGGTGTCGTGCTACGACGCCCCTGTTGGCCGTTACATCGCGTCCGGAGCCGCGCCCGACCCGTGTGCTGCGCTGGCGGCGGAGCTGAAGCGCACTGCCGGAGAATTGGGGGGCACGACCGTGACTGGAGGGCTAGGATTCGCGGCTCCTTCTCTCTTCAGCGCGTGCCACTCCACGTTCCTGTTCAGGTACTGTCACTGCTTGTCTTGTACTGTGAATATATTTTTTCTCTCTCTCTCCCTCTCTCCTTATCAACGCTAATAATGGCTACTGAAACCGAACTCCACGCTTCCTCCGCTCGAATATGTTGGCCTAATTGCGGTTCTACGATTGCCACGGTCGATCTGGCAGGAAGGACTGCGACGTGGCGGACCTTCTGTCGATCGCGAACGCGTTTGATAATCACTATATGTACAAGCACACCGCAATGGACTCGCCGGACCAGACCAACCTGCCGAGCATCATCGATATTGTCGCAGAGCTGAGAAAGATCGTCGCGAACGCCAGCGCGGGAAAGTACCCACTGAAACAAGGCTACGGCGCAGCCCCCATGGCGCGGCTGGCCTAGCCCGCCATATAGCGACGGTGGCGTCGTAGCATGAAGAGAAAGAAGAAGAATGAGTAGTGGCAGCGGAAGAGCTAAGCTAGAAGTAGAAGGCGTGATCCTATATGGCAAGAAGATAGAATAGAATGATAAGATGATACGAAGAAGAATCGGGGAGAGATCTTTATGCTAGGGAGAATGAACGCGGCTCGGAAGGAAACCCGCGTCGTCACATTTCTAGCATGGCATCTTGGCATAGCGCCTCGATGCCACGCTCTGTTGGATTCTAGTACCTTCTAATCAGTGACGAGGATAAGGGAATACATCCCGAGGTTAGCACCTATCTCAATTCGGAGTTCACTAGGGAGTGGAAGCTCTAACCGTTCGGGTATTCCCATGCACGCAGGCATGGCGAATCCCGTCTTGTAACACCCACGGCTGGTTGACGCGCACATGGCGGCGTTCCGGGCGGTGTGGGCGCTCAACGACGGGCACACCTCGTTCATGCCGCTATGCTTCAAGGGATCATTCAACTTGCCGCTGCCGCTCATGGCTGTCGTCGAAAACGGGGAGCAGATCATTCGCGTTGCGCCGCGCCGATGTGAGTGTTGCTCAATATACTCCCTCCCGGTGAGGATTGTTGAATGAAAAACCCTGGTTGAGTATGCCACGTTGCGCTTTGCCGCGTTGCGCCTCGCCGACCTGAGTGTTGCAGTGTGCGAGTTCACACCTCTGGTGGTGAATTGTTCCAACTGTTCATTCATCATATTCCTTGGCACCCAACTGCAGAGCATAGCACCCCTAAATATCAAACTCCGTGTTCCTCTTATGTATTTCCTCTGGCCAGATGTCACTCCCAGCGGGATAGACCTTGTTGTGAAGGCCCTTGTCAATTTTGACTTCGGCCTTTACGAAGGCCGACAGGTATGTTCGTTAGCTAATCTCCGTGTTCCTATTATTTAATACATCCTGCAATCGAACTGTACACGCTTCATCTAAACTAATGCTTCATGATGTGCGTCGCAGGTGGTGGCTATAAACGGGGTCAAAGCGGAAAACTTCATCCTGAATTGGGCAGACAAGGAAGTGGGCCTGTTTCGCAATCTCGCTTCGCGATTCACGCTAGCTTTCGCGAGGAATGAAGCGGCAGGAACGTTGAAAGGGACGAACATCGTCCAGGTGCCAGGCAGCTTCGCCCGGCGACTCTTTGCTCCCGAAACGGACGCCTTACTGGTGTCCTTCGCAACAGCGTGAGCTACAGTACTTGATGTTGGCTCTTACTTTTGCTGCATGTGCTGTTTACTCTTCTGGATTCTTCCCTACAGCAAGTTGAGTTCAGCTCACTCGTTCTCCTAAACGGTCCTCCACGCTTCATGTGTCCCCCTTCCCACCCCACCTGTTCTCCTTTTTGCTGCAATTCCCAGGGATGGAAATTCGACGGAAGACGTACAGGTGCCATGGATGGGGACAGCTGGGCTTGATCTCTTTGCAAATGCCACGGAGTACTGGAAGTCGTACTGTGCCGTGAAGGACCCATCAGTTACTGGTGGCACAAGCGCGCATGCAAGCACGGTCGGTCATGCGGACACTCCAATGATTGACCGGTTTCTCGAACGCCATCCCGCTCCAGTCTACTACCACGACGATACGAGCGATGGCAGCGGCGATGACCTGAATGTCGAGATTGCGTCGCTTTCTGCTGCAGCAGCGGGACCGACCGTAACGAGGATCTCACCAACAACTGATAATTATCTGGTGAGCGGGAAGGCGTCAGTCGTTGGGATGAATGGTGGATGCTGTGTTGATTCTTGCATGATGGGTGCTTGGGTTGTTAACTAGTTGTTAATCTATTGACCCCTGGGGCTTGCCGTGTGTGCCGGTTGGTGTGTGTGTGTGTCATCTAGGGACTAGGGTGTAACAGCAATTGAGTGCCATGTGATATGCTCTGATCTGAGGCGACAGCCACACTTAGGCGAGCCTATAACGCCCGTCCAACTTGTTTGTTTGTGGGTGTGGGAGTGCATATGCGCGCGCGTGCATGTGTGCATGTGTGCATGTGTGCATGTGTGCATGTGTGTGCATGTGTGCATGTGTGCATGTGTGTGCATGTGTGCATGTGTGCATGTGTGTGCATGTGTGCATGTGTGCATGTGTGCATGTGTGCATTCGAGCAGGTATACCTGGTGGGCGGCAGCACGGCTGTGGTCTGGATTCACCAGTTCGCTGCCAAGGGCGAGGTGTCGCAGGCGTTGGAGGCGAAAAACATTGATGAGGAGCAGTATATGATTAAGGAGGTCACTAAGGCTCTCAATACCGCAGCAGCGTCAGTACTCCTCTCCACCTCCCCCCTTCCTTCTACTCTACTACCCCTCCAGCCCTGCTGCCTTCCCCACTCCATGTCTCATGCTAGTACCCTGCTCTCATCTCATCACTCACGAGACATTACACCCTCCCCCCCCCCCCCCCCCCCTTTCTCCCCTTATCTACCCTAAACCATGTACTCCTCTCCCACCCCATTCCTTCCTTCTACTACCCTCTCCAGCCCCTATCCCGCCCGTCCCCACTCCATGTCTCATGCTAGTACGCTGCCCTTTCGCTACTTGCCCCCCTTTCCCCCATGCCTCTGTCCATGTCTCTTCCCTTGAATCCCCCATTATTCCCCCGCACATCCTCCCTTGCGTTACCCCATGCCTCTTCCCATGTGTGCCCACATGCGTCATCCCATGCCCCCCACCCCTTCCCCCCCCCCCTCCCCTTTCAGATCCAACGCCTCGCAGATCATCATAGACGTGCGTGGCAACGGTGGCGGCCACACCGGAGCAGTATACACAGCCCTTCGCCTCCTCATGGGGGCAGCCAAGGTCCCCGACTCTGCCTTTGCCCTGCCTGTGGATTTCGTTGTCGACACGCAGTACACCGAGAAAGCCGTCGGTGTCCTCGCCATCGACTCTGAATCGCTGTACTACGTAGATATGTTCACCGACCTCAACGGGACCGACCTCTCGAGCGCCTTTGACTACGCTCCTTTCCGCAAGCTCCGCTTCACAGAGGCCGGCCCCGCTGGGAACTACTCGGCGCCGTTCAAGCAGAATTTAACATTCACCGGAAAGCAAGAGCAGCCGGTGTTTGGGGACCGCCCCTTCCTGGTCCTGTCGGACGGATACTGCTTCTCCGCCTGCGCCATCCTCACGCACGTCTTGGGGAAACGCCACAAAGTACCCATGGTAACCGTGGGTGGTTTGCCCAACCAGCCCCCTGATGTGGGCTCCTCGTGCCTCGGGTCTACTAATACGGACATCTATGCGATGTCACCCAGCCTCTCCAAGCTTGCTGCCCAAATGCCACAGAACGCGTCGCCGCCTCTCAAGGTGAAAGGGGCGGTTGGCATGGCGTTTACCAACGGGTATGTGGATTCGGAGATTCCGTGCGAGTTTGAGTTTCTGCCCAGCCAGCATCACATCAACTACACCGTTGATCTCATTGACAAGCCCTGGGCCATGTGGAATGAGGTGGCCAAGCTCTTTAACTCCGCTGCAGCAGCCTAGTCCATTCATCAGGCGCCCCTGCCTGCGGTTGACACCAATGCACCTCAATTCATGCCCTTCTATGTGTGGTGTTGTGTTGGCTGAAAGTGAGGCTCCTGCTATATTAGCTGATGGTGGTGGTGAATGTTTTCGTGCTTATGGTGGGTATGTTGATGGATGGTGATTGATGTGCTGATGGTGTTTATTTTATTATGATTAGTCGTCGTACTGTATCCTGTCATGCAAATGTGGGTGGTCTAGCTGGGTGAGGTGAGGTGCATTTCCTGTATCATTTACTAGGTTTCACAGATGGTACTGCTGCTGTGGCTGATTTTCTGATGTTTAAAGTTGTGGTTGTGGCTGTACACTCCTGTTTCAAACACATGTAATGGATGCTCGCTCCCAGCCACAATCTTATTTCTCTATGTAGAATTGCACTGGCTGTTTGGACACAATGAATATCATAACTCCCTG
Organism: Closterium sp. Naga37s-1; assembly: GCA_947471745.1. NCBI lineage: Eukaryota > Viridiplantae > Streptophyta > Zygnematophyceae > Desmidiales > Closteriaceae > Closterium > Closterium sp. Naga37s-1. The sequence goes on along the minus strand of CANJKZ010000008.1, from coordinate 3,578,513 downwards.
TCCTGTACACCCCTGTTTCTTTTGTTCCGACTTTTTGTCTGTGTCACATGATCGGCGTGCTTGTTCAACCAGGTACTCGCATAACGAAGAATTCCGGGTCGCGTGGGTGGGGTGATTAGCTTGGCCTTGCAGTGCAAAACGCAAGTTAGCATCTTGGCGGTGTCCTGCAGGCACTCGTTCGATCCCACATATTGTTAGGAAACGCCATGGCAACATCCGTGTTCGACCCGTGTGGGTCGTTGGCGTGGTTCGTGCGGCTTAGCGGAACCGAGACGCCGCAGTTTTAACGAGAGTTTGTAGCGCAAGCACGACGCACTGACGGACACGGGCTGGTTGACGAAACCACCCACGGTTACCATGGGTACTTTGTATCGTTTGTATCTGCATGATAAGGCGAGGTGCTTGTGATGGTGCCTCGTGTCTCACAACTCCTTGTTATGCCTTCTCACTTCTTGTGACGGCCCTTGCCCCTTGTTGTGATGGACATCTTACTTGTAGCTCGTTGTTTTCTGCTTCCTGCATCCATGTTACTCTGTGCTGCTCCCCCTATACCAGGTGGTGCGCTGGAGCGGCAGCAGCTGGTGGACAGCCGCACCTGGTGGGCGGCTCCTGCCCCTGGCGGATAGCCGCACCTGGTGGGCTTTTCCTGCACCTGGCGGGCTGCTGCACCTGGCGGGCTGCTAAATCACCAGGCGGCAGCAGTATCACCTGGCCGCGTGCAGCTGTACCTGATGTCCTTCAGCAGCTCCCCCTAACGCCCTGCAGCACCTCCACATGTGCACCAGCAGCTGGTTTCTCTCAAGGACAACTGATGGCGCTTGACAGCTGCAGCGCATGGCTTATGGCAGCTGCACCAGCGGCTCCTGGAAGGCAGCAGCAGCTCCAGCGCTTGGCGCCCTGCAGCACCATGGTGAGGAAAACTTCCAGCTTTCTTCTCTTGCCTTGTGCTGTCCTGTCTTGAATGCACACTAGAGTGTTGCACCATTGAAGTTGCTGCACACTTTGACTCACACCATTGTTGTCTTTCTTCACTCCCCCTGAAACCAGCAGGTGCTTTGTATCAACCAGCGACCTTGGCGATTCAAGTCAGTAGCTGCGACTATCTAGCAGAAAAGCTTTCGGCTGCGGCTGCTTCCCATGCCTTGTGTATTCATTGCAGTAGGTTTCATCCTGACACTTGTCTTCGTTTGTGACCTGAAGAATGAAAAATGAAAAATGAACTCCCAACTCTTCTTTTGTTGCAGCCCAAGGTACTCCACACCCCACTCCCCCTCTCACTCGTGAGTTTGTCAGCATGTATGCATGTGAGCACGCACACAGCAACAAACACACGAGTGAGGCATGTGGAGTTACGTGATGCCCTGTTGTCCAGCACCCCTTAAGAAGCCCGAACATGTGAGTGCAGCTCCAGCGCCTTCAATCTGCTGACTGGTAGCAGGCGGTGTTCCAGGCGGAATTGGTTGGAGACCGCACAAGAGGCTGCAGGTGAGATGTTGTTTTGCTGTGATGGGTTTGGTGAGGTAATCAGCTGCTTGCTGGGCTGTCGGGCAGTACTCCGGCCACACAACACCATCGCGGACTGCCTTCCGCGTCCAATGGTAACGGACTTCCATGTGTTTGATGCGTTGACTCATCTGCTCCCTTGTTGCAAGCGCAATTGCGCTTTGGTTGTCCACAAAGATGACAGTGGGTTCTTGCTGTGGGAAACCGAGGTCTTCACACAAGCGCCGAAGGTAGGTAGCTTCCCTTGCCCCTTCGAACAGTGCAATGTATTCTGCTTCAGCTGTTGATGTTGCAATGACCGTTTGTCGCTTTGTCCTCCAACTGACAGCAGCTCCTCCCAAGGTAAACACGTAGCCTCCAACCGAGTGACACCCCACTTCGTTCGCATAGTCTGAGTCCGTGTATCCCCGGAGCACCAAGTCCCCTCTTCCATAAACCAGCCCCACATTCGCGGTGTTCTGTAAGTACTTGAAGACACGCTGAATCCCAAGCACGGTTGCAGCTGTTGGCTTGCCAGCTTGTCTGGCCAGCACATGCGTTGCATAGGTTATGTCCGGCCTCCCTGCTGTTGAGATATACAGCAATGTCCCCACCTGTTTTAGCACCAATTGACTGTCAATCTCGTCTGGTGGTTCTCCTTGTGGTCCAGGTTCCTTGGTGATTGGCGTCTTGACTCCGGAGCGACTGCCTTCCATCCCGAAGGTCGCCAAAGCCTGTGAGATGTACTTTGTGAGTCCGAGCGAGATCGAGTCGTTGTCAGCAGCGACGTTGAGCCCCAAAAATTGCGTCATTGTCTTGCTGATGGTCAAGGTAAAGTTCTGCTTCAAGTGTTGAATCACAGCTTCAATGCCTTCGTCGTCATGAGACTGGATGAGGATATCGTCAACGTAGGTGAGAAGCCACACAGTGTCATTTCCTTCTCTTTTCCAGATAAATAAGGACGGGTCAGATTCGGATTGCACCATGTCCAGCTCCAACAAGACACCCCGTAAGTGCTGATGCCACAAACGTGGTGCTTGTTTCAGTCCATACACACTTCTTTTGAGTTTCCAGACTTTGTCTCCGTCCCGCCTTGGTTCTGGTGGTCTCACGTATATGTCCCGGTCGATTGGGGCGTACAGGAATGCGTTGGAGATGTCCAGTTGCACCACCTTCCGCTTTGTAGCAGATGCACCAGCAACGAACATGCGAGAGGTAGGTCCTTGGCTGACCGGTGCATACGTCCCATCGTATGTTCCCCATGTCTGTCCGCATCCCTTGACCACCCATCGCGCTTTAAACCGGTTTGGCTGTCCCTGCTCATCTCGTTTCACCCTTAGAACGACTCCTTCCGTCAGCACCGTCGTTCCTTTTGGTACGTCCGCTCTGTCCACCACTTCGTATGCTTCCAGCTCATCGAATTTAGCCAATTCTGCATCTACCGCGGCTTGCCAAAGAGGTGCGTACGGGTCTTTTGTCATGTCCTTGAGCGTTTTGGGCTCCTTGTACGTCAATTCCACCATGGGGATGTCGGTTGCTGCACATCTTAGCACGTGTTGCTGCAAGTTGGGAAGGTTGTTGAACGCTTGTGCTGCCTGCTATTTCCCAAACAGCACGTCCAGTCCTGTCATGCTGTCCGTCCCTTGTCCTTCTCCTCCAAGCACAGTCACGGTTGGGTTGAAGTGAACCCGCCGTGGAGTCGCGTCATGAGCTGCTAGCTCGATCCCATCAGGTGGGTATGCAAAGTCATAGAGATGACTTGCCTCATTCTCCATTTCGTTGCTTTCAGCACCTTCAGGAACAGAGACGCCAGCTGGAGGCAAGTCACTTGCTGCATCCCCTTCTCCTTTATTGGCTGCGTCGTTAATGGGTGAATCCTCTTGATTTACGTCAGCTTCCTGTCTTCGTGTAGTTGATGTGTCTGTGGGCGACGTAGGCGATGATGAGGATGCGGGATATGAGTCAAACTCGGACCCAAAGCCTTCTCTCCCTGAAGTCCAACTGTCGATGTGAGGTGAGACTTCTTCCATGTAGCGGTGGCGTTCGAGTACCGATTCAGCGTCCGGAATCATGAGGTCATCAAAGAAGCGAGCTGTGCGTGTATCCGTGTCAACATCGCTTGCCAAGTCCCGCACGATCCATGCCTTCCGAGCGTTGGAGAGTCCAAGGAACATCCCAACCCTTCCTCTTTGCTCGAACTTTCCAAAACTGCCTTGGGGAGGGAGGTAGTAGCAGAGGCAGCCAAAGGTCCTTGCCATTGAAACATCTGCCGACTTTCCCGTCATCATGAAGTACGGTGAGTGTGCTGATGGGTTGCTGCTGCATCTGATGCGGTTGTGTAACCATGCTGCATACTCCAGCGCATAAGGCCAGAACTTCGAAGAAAGGCTGGCTCCGGTAGTCATTGCACGCACTCGGTCCATGAGTGTGCGGTTAACCTGTTCGGCAACTCCATTCTGCTGCGGCGTGTGTGGTAAAGACGTTTGGTGACTGATACCGTGAGAACTCAGGTAATCCGTGAATGCGTTTGATGTATACTCCCCCCCGTTGTCCGTGCACAAGGCAGCCAGCGGCGTCTTGGGCAGCTTGGTCTTCATCTCATGGTACCAAGCCGAGAAAACTGCAGCCATGTCGGACCGGCGAGCCAACGGCGCCACCCACAGGTAGTTGGTGTAGTCGTCCTTGAGCGTCAGCACATAACGAAGTGAAGGGTGAGCATCACCCAGGTCCATGATGTCGCTATGCACGAGCTCCAAAGGTCGAGTTGTGCCCTTGGTACGTCCTGTGGGAAAGGGGGCCTTGCTCATCTTCCCTCGAAGACATGAGTCACATGGGGGTTTGAGAGGGTTAATCTTGTCGGATATGGTGAGTCCTTCAACATCACCATTCCGAAATGTTGCATCTATGGATGTGTATGATGGGTGACCCAAGCGCTTGTGGGCCATGCGGTATGTGATGGATGCATGCGCAGAAAGTGGATTCAGCCCTTTATGACCATGATCATGCGATGCGTCATCCTCATGGAAATGGTCAGATTCATGGGCAGATGCAAGTGCAGGCTCATACTGCACCATGAGCACACCATGCATGATCATTCCAACCCCAATGACCACATGCTTATCGTCAGCCGCCATAGTAATCTCCGTGCGTCCGTCATCACGGGTGCGAATCCGAGCTCCTTTGCTGGTGAATTATCTCCACGTGCTTGGCCAGCCATGCGGGGAGGACGCTTGTCACGGTTGGTCTTGCTAATGAGGTCTTGGTAGCGTTGTTCCTGAATCATCATTCGTTGTAGTGCGTAGCTGTCCGAGATGTCGTGTAGCATTGCCGAATGCCTCAACTCCTCCCAATGCGGCGGCAGCCCGGTAATCAAATTTAAGGTGAACGAATATTCATCCACCATTTTTCCCGCCATTGCCAGCTTGTCCCGAATTGCAGTTGCTCGATTGATGTATTCCTCCACTCGTTCTTGGCTCCCCATCTTCAGGTTGTCCAATTGCCTCTGGAGAGATGCCTTTGCCACCGAATCCTTCGCCTGGTAAGTCTCCATCAGGTACTCCCATGCTTCGAATGCCGGACTGTATGACTCTTGGAATACGTCAAGTTGCAGCTGAATCGTTGCGCTCACGCTATGCAGAAGCACCCAAAAAGCCAGCGTAGCACGTTGTGAGTAATCTGCTTGTAGAACTTCCAGCCGTTCCATTGCATCTCGCATTTCTCCATTCACCATTGTAACCGGGTATTGTAGCGTCACGAAGAACTCCCATAGGTTTGTCACGCGCGCGTTCATGCGAAACCGAAGAGCCCACTCTCGAAAGTTAGTGCCGTCGAATGGAGTTGTTGTGAACGCTTTGTCCACCGCTGCTCCCACCATCTTGCGTGACAACCTGTCCTTGTCTTCTTCCGTGTACTCGCGTGGAGACGGGTCGAAGAGCGTAGGCACGTTAGATGGTCGAGGCAGTTGTACCGTGCGTTGTGTGCTTTCACGTTCCACCACTTCCACTTGATCACGTTGCATAACACCACTTGACTGCATCCCGTGCCCCATGCGCCCCATGCTTCCCGCAGGTACAGCTTCCATTTGAGACCGTGGCGCACGAGGAGGTACGACGTTGTTGCCAGAAAGTTGAGATCTGCCCATCACGGGAACTCCAATGGGATGGGAGTTAGTAGCAAGACGTCGTAGTGGGGGAGCACCAATAGTGTAGGATTCGAATCCCACACCTTCCATGCCCACATGACTGCTTCGACCACTCCCTTCACCAATCTGCCCTCTCATGTTTCTTCCCACGCCGATCCCATCACCATGCTCCATCACATTCGTTCCACTCCCGTACGCATCATCCCTCCCCGTTGCTTCCCTTTGCATGGTTGATTGAGGTTCGGGGTGGGAGCTCCCCTCTCCTTGGAAGGATGCATCCCTCCCTTGGGATGACTCTCCTCCTTGGGGTAAGCTTCCCTCTCCTTCACCTTCAATCCCTGCATCCATATTTGAAGCATGGGTTTGGTTAGTACGCGGAGTGCTTGCATGTGACTGTTCACGGATGGATGGGTTGCTGAAATCTCGAACTTGGGCTGGCATGTTGAACTTTGCTCTTAATGACGCTTGGAGTGTCGGTGGTGCCCTTGCAATCATGTTCTCCAGGTGCTCATGCTGAGCCATGATGGCTTCTTCAAACGCCTCGTATCCAGCATCGACTTCATCGTCGAACCGCGCCATGCCTTTAATCCAAATGTTGTTACTTGCTGTGCGAGTTTGCTAATATGCCTGTCCAATGTGAATGCTGATAAGGTTCTGACCAAATTTCGGCAGCATGCCCCCTAGAGTAGCTCTGATACCATGCTAGAAAGGCATAGTGCCGTCGTAGCGGAAGCCTTGATTGTAGAATGGATAGCAAGAGAAACTTGTAGCTGAAAAGATTCAGAACAATGGATTGATTATGAAATGACAGAGCAGGGTATTTATCTGAGTAGCTAACCCTTTCAGGATGGCTCTATCCATACCAATAATGCCACACCAATAATTCTACCCGCCAATAATTCTTACCCTCCAATAATTCTAGACTCCAATAATTCTGGCCCTCCAATAACTGTACAATTATTGGAGGGCTGAGAGTCTTATAAAGGAACACTACAGTAAAACCTAACAGCATTTGTATCATCTTATGTTTGTATATTTAACATTTCAAACACATGTAATGGATGCTCGCTCCCAGCCACAATCTTATTTCTCTATGTAGAATTGCAATGGCTGTTTGGACACAATGAATATCATAACTCCCTGTCCTGTACACCCCTGTTTCTTTTGTTCCGACTTTTTGTCTGTGTCACATGATCGGCGTGCTTGTTCAACCAGGTACTCGCATAACGAAGAATTCCGGGTCGCGTGGGTGGGGTGATTAGCTTGGCCTTGCAGTGCAAAACGCAAGTTAGCATCTTGGCGGTGTCCTGCAGGCGCTCGTTCGATCCCACATATTGTTAGGAAACGCCATGGCAACATCCGTGTTCGACCCGTGTGGGTCGTTGGCGTGGTTCGTGCGGCTTAGCGGAACCGAGACGCCGCAGTTTTAACGAGAGTTTGTAGCGCAAGCACGACGCACTGACGGACACGGGCTGGTTGAGGAAACCACCCACGGTTACCATGGGTACTTTGTATCGTTTGTATCTGCATGATAATGGCGAAGGTAGAGAAGCAGTTGCCATCCGCCCAAAAAAAGAGGAAAAAAGAAGACGGCTGTGCGCTAAAACATGGCTCAGACGACACTTGCATCTCCGCCAGGACGCCATGATTAGTTTATAATAACGAACCTTCAAATCCGCGGTATAGGTGTTTTTTCGCAGCCTGCGATGGTGAAGGAAAAGCTTTGCAGCGGCGTGTAGTAGTTCTTAGCGGACCAGCGCAGAGACGCGCCGTCAGCGGGTTGCGTGTAGCCGGCTGTAGCGCAGTTGGAGAGTCGTTCCGCGGTGCTCCGCGGTGGTCAAGCCACAAGTACCCCTGTTAACCGCGGGTGGTTAGCGTGATCTGGGGATGGCCTGATCCGCCATGGGGCTCCACGTGAAGATAGTGCTTATAATAAAATCCATGGGTAGGTTGCGTCCGCTAGTAGAGGCACGCTCCGCGCCACGACGTGGCGAGCGGGGCGACGACGAGCGTGACGGAGCCCAGCGCGTTGAACCCGCCGCCATTCACGCGCGCGTCGAAGAGTACCTCCACGCAATTGGTCCTGCGCGGAGCAGGGAAGCGCGGAGACGATTTTTGAGGCGCCTCAAAAAGAGTACCTCCACGCAATTGGTCCTGCGCGGAGCAGGGAAGCAGGGGGTTGGGGGTGCGGGGAGGGGGGGGAGGGGAAGAGGAGTTGGGGGAGGGGAGGGGGAAGTTGTGGGGAGGGGAGAATTGGCGGAGGGGGTTCTGAACAGCCTGATTGATGGATAGGAGGAAAGCATGTGTAGGATGGAGGGAGGAACACGAGGAGAGTCCCACAACGGTAGGCGAAGCAGGTGAGGAGGAAGACGAGGTGAGGAGGAATACGGGGTGTACGAGGGAGTGGAAGGAGAGAAAGGGAGGAGAGGAAGGGAGCGGAGGAGTTTCAGAAAGGGAAGGATGAGCGGGGGGAAGTGAGCGGGCAAGGGGAGGCAGGAAGGGGAGGAACAACAGAGCGGGGGAGCGCAGCGGGGAGGGGAGGAGCAGCAGAGGGGGGGGTGGTTGGTGAGGAGGGGGGGAGCAATAGAGGGGGAAGGATTGGAGGGGATGGGGAGGAGCAGCAGAGAGGGGGGAAATGGCGGGGAGGGGCAGAGCAACAGGGGGAGGGGAATGGCTGGTGGGGGATGAGCAGCACAGTGGAGAAAGCAGTGAGGCGGGGAGGAGCAGCACCGATGGGATTCAGCTGCACATAATGTGGGGGCTTGCTTGTATTAGGATCCTGAGTGCAGCTGATACAAGCACGCCCCCTACCACATCTCCATTCTCCTCTACCCCTCCCCTCCCCCCTCCACCCCCATCCCCACCCACCCCACCGCCCCACTCCGCCTCCCCACAAGCAGCAAGAAGGTGGCGGTGATTGGGAGCGGCCCAGCAGGGCTGGCAGCGGCGGATACTTGGGACTCATGCTCAACAAGCATGGGCACACGGTGACGGTCTACGAGCGTGCTCACCTTCCCTTTCCCCCGCCCCCCTCCCCTCTCCCCCCTCTTACAGCAAGAAGGTGGCGGTGATTGGGAGCGGCCCAGCAGGGCTGGCAGCGGCGGATACTTGGGAGCCGTGCTGATGAACAAGCGTGGGCACACGGTGACGGTGTACGAGCGGGCGGGCCGCGTCGGCGATTGGCAGTGGCCCCGCAAGTCTAGCCGCAGCGTACCAGCTGAACAATCGAATCGAGAGCACACGGTGACCGTGTACAAGCGTGCAGACCACATGTGGCATGCGCCCCAACGCCCCCCTCCCCCTCCCCCACCCACTTCGGACGAGGCGATTCCGGTGGACCTTGCACTCCTCGCCATGGGTTTCCTGGGCCCGGAGCAGGTCCGTGCTTGCTTGCCGTGCGCTGCTGCTGTGCTGGGTGTGCTGGGAGTGCGGGATTGTAGGGAGTGTGCACACCTCAGGGCAGTGTCTGTAGGTGTGTGCTACGCCGGGTCCGAGGAGGAGGTGGTTCCCGTCGACCTCGCGCTGCTCGCCATGGGTTTCCTGGACCCGGAGCAGGTCAGTGCTGGCTTGCCTGGGGTGTGCTGGGAGTGTGGGAGCTGTGGGGGTGTGGGATGTTAGGGAGTGCGTCCACCTCATGGCAGTGTCTGTAGTTGGGTGCTACGCCGGGTCCGAGGAGGTGGTTCCCGTCCACCTCGCTCTGCTCGCCATGGGCTTCCTGGGCCCGGAGCAGGTCAGTGGCGCTGCTGGGAACTTAAGTGGTTGTAAGTGGTTGGGGTGGTGGTAGTGTTGGTGGGGGTCGATGGTGATTCCGGTGGACTTGGCGCTGCTCGCCATGGGCATCCTGGACCCGGAGCAGGTCAGTGCTTGTAGCGCTGGAAATGCTGTTACAGTGGTGTGGGAGTAGTGCGAGTGTTGGGAATGGATGTTGGGAATGAATGAACATCAGTTTCAACCCCTTGCCTCCCCTCTCCTCTCCTCCCCTGGCTGCAGAACGTGGCGGAGAAGCTGGGGCTCAAGACGGACGCGAGGAGCAACTTACCTGACCCCAGACCCTGGCTGGGCTCCCTTCCCTGCTCATCCCCTGAACCCAACTCTGCCTCCTTCCCCTCCCATCCCCACCTCCCCTGGCTGCAGAACGTGGCGGAGAAGCTGGGGCTCAAGACAGACGCGAGGAGCAACTTCCAGGTGGACTACGGGCAGTTCGCCACCAACCTGGAGGGCGTCTTTGCTGCCGGCGACTGCCGCCGTGGACAGGTGCGGCCCAGCAGTTGTCCTGTTTCACCATGCTCCTTTGCCTGTCCGCGACTGCCGCCGCGGCGGACAGGTACCGCCTTGCCTCGCTTTGTTTCTAGTTGGTGCAATCGACCTGTACCATCCATCAGCTGCCCCCGTGTTTTGTTCTTGCCGCTCCTCACCCCCTCCTATCGTCCCACTTTCCCCCCTTTCCCCTGCAGTCTCTGGTGGTGTGGGCTATTGCGGAGGGCCGTGGCGCAGCGGCCAACATTGATGCATATGTGATGCGCAACGAGGAGGTGGACATGGCACCGTAGGAGAGGGAGCTCGTGGCGGTGGCTGCCAGGAGTGTTGCTGCCCTGTCGACGCTGCTGAGCGGAGCGCTGCCACCAATGGCAGTGCCACTAATGGAAGTGCCACAAATGGGAGTGCCACGAAGGGGAGAGCGTTCCCAGAGGGCGTGGAGCAGGCACGCGTGGAAGCGGTGAGTTGAACGGTTGAAGGCGTGAGAGTGGGGATGGTGGGGGATGGGGATGGGCGGTGCGGGCTTGGGAGTCCTAGGAGCCTGGAGGGGAGAGCTTTCCCCGAGGGCTGGGAGGAGGTTGATGTGAGTTGGGACTGGGAAGGATGGGGGGGAATGGACAGGTACGGGATGAGAGTGATTGATGGGACTGAGAGGGATGGGGGGGAATGGACAGGTACGGGATGAGAGTGATTGATGCAGGTACAGGAGGGCTTTTGATCCAGGGCTCGGTCTTTGCTGTAACCACACTTTTCTGCATGCGATGTTGCACGGTGCACAATGAAAGACCGTGCACTCCTGTGAGCTGGTATGCCCTTGATACCCCACTAGCTAGTCCCCCTTAATGGCACACAAAGCAAAGACCAACCCCACCCTCCCTTCCCTTCCCCTCACCCCCACCCCACCTGTCACCCCCTTGTACCGCCAGGCGTGTCTGATGGTGGAGGGAGGGGACGACGCGGAGCACATCGAGGCGTGTGTGGAGAAGAGTGTTGAGGCTGCTGCCTTGGGGGATGGCACCCCTGTGTCGGAGCAGAGCTTTTAGAGCCTCTTGGCGCTTTCATGCTGGAATGAAGTCTGCTGGTTATATTTAGGAGTGGATTCGTGTGATTATAACACCAGAGTGATTCTATGTGGCAATCACAAATGTATACCTTATTGGGCTGCATGCATGAGATGGGAATTTACTGGAATTATGAACAAACTGTGGAAATGTTCCTGAAGTGTAAGGTGTGAAGTTTAATAAAGTTGCCATTCCAGTTTCGTCTAACGCGTACGCACCAGAATCCAGCCTCTCGGTTTGGGCCCATCTCAAACTCCCCGAAATGTTTCGGGCCCGTATTTGCGAGCAGGAGCCGCAACCACAGGTGACACAACCCTCAAAATCCAAGTCGGGTTACACTTGTTGCTCGCGACACTTGACCCTTGAAAGTGGTAACTTCTTTGAAGGAGTGCCAGGATCGCCAATTCCAGCCGTTCGCGACTGGAAAAAAGTCGTGGAAACCTGACAGCAATATATATGTAAATGAAAAAGGTTTAGGCATCCAGGATCCACACTGTGACACCTGGCATTCAACACTTCCAATCGACGTCACAATCAATGTAGAAATGGGCCCTTGCTCTGATAACCAAGGGACACGCAAAGTAGACTCTCTCATCCTATCGGCTGTATCAACTCACACAAAAGTTGGAAGTCTTGCGGGCTTGCGCAACCACTGATAATCAGATCCTAAGAAACTGCCTCGCCCATTCCAATCTGTAGCGAGATCGCAGGGCATGGGTCCGTCGCAGGGCTCTGGGGCTTTGTCGCAGGGGCGCGACGAACCGTCTCCATTCGAAGGATTACATCGTCCTTCCTCCACTCCAGGGCATATTCGATTCCGAATCGAACGCGGAGGCTCGGACGCTCGTCGCATTCCGCCCCTGCCGTCAGTGGTTTTGAAAATGAAGTAAAGGATGAGGAAGGGTAAATAGCAAAGAGAAAGAAAGAAAACGCCTAGAAGAAAAGTTAAGAAGACAAAGTTGATAAGATAAAGAAGCTCTTGAAGTAGAGATTGATTGATAATGGAAAGGCTTTAAATGAGAAGATTAAAGATAAGGTATTAATAAACTTGAAAGAAAGATGATGGAAACATTAAAGGGAAAAGAAAGATTAACTAAAAGGAAGATATTGAAAGTGGTTGATGAAGAGGTAAAGGGGCTTGAAAGTAAAACAAACTTGATAATAGCAAATGATATTTGAGAGGAAACGAGACTTGAATAAGAATGAAGAAGCTTTAAATAAAGAAGCTTGAATAGAGAAGAAACTTAAATAGAACAAAGAAGCTTGAATAAAGAAACTTGATAAGAATGAAAGAGGAAGTGACTTACCTTAAAAGAGTCGTACTTGTTATATTGAAGGAGTTTTGTAACTTGGAGAAGGCAAGCTTGGATTGTAGAACTTGAATGTTGAAAGGAGAATGAGATCCAAGCTTGAGTGTTGAATAGTTGATCTTGATTGTTGAGTGGAGAAGCACCTCCAAGCTTGAGTGTTGAATGGTAGATCTTGATTGTTGTATGGAGAAGAATCTCCAAGCTTGAGTGTTGAAGGGAAGAGCTTGAATCTTGATGATAAGAAAGGCAAAGCTTGGTGTTGAAGCATTGAAACTTAAAATGCACTAGTCCAAAGGAGGTACATGATGGACTTGAGGAGCAACCATTAATAACAATCTAGAAAAAAGACTATGAAGCATAATCTTCTCTAGAGTTGGAGAACATGACTATGAGCTTGGGTTGTGAGAGATTGGTGATATGAGTGGAGCCTTAGGAGTTGAGCATAAGGAGGAGGAATATGAAGGTGGCCTTGAGAGAGCTTGGAGTAGAACTTGTGGAGAGCTTGGGTAAGAACTTGCTTGAAAAGTATGAGTGAAGAATGGGGTGGACCCTTTGTTTTGTATTTGGTGGAGCTTGAGGTTGGATGAAGGAGGAGGAAAAGATGAGTGATTGTGATTGGATAAGATGGTGGGGATGAATGTAGCCTTGAAGTGAAGGCTTGGTGAGGAGAATGAATGTGTCCTTGATTTTAAGGCTTGGTGAATGGGATGAACTTGGCTTTTATTTTAAGGCTTGGTGAGTGGAATGAATGGGGCTTGAATTTGAAGGCTTTGTATGGAATCTTTTGTTTGATTGGTGGATGAAGGGATTAGAAAGATAATGAGGATAGGAGGGGAGATTAGGTGGAGGAATGATAGGTTTTGATTGGTGAAAAGGTGATGATGCTTTGCTGTCTGGAGATATGAAGGGTGTGGTGGCGAGTGGGCATTTTTGCAAGATGCCTTTTGTAGAATCGTATTTTGGCTGACGGGGAAACCGTGGCGAAAAAATTCGCCACGTGAAAAAATTTCCCGCCACCTTGGTGCCACGCGAGCAGCAGCGGCAGTTCATTCCAACACCCCCCCGCACTGCTGACCCTCAGAGCGAGATGAAGAAGGAGCGGAAGGGACAGCAGTGGAGAAGCACTCAAGAGACTCGAGCGGCACCAATCAAGCACGTTGGCGGCCAAGAATGAAGAGGTGCCGTGGAAGTATCTTAGTCAGAAAGTCAGCAGCCTGGTCCGTGGTGCTGCAGTAAGCCGGTGTCACAACCTTGTTCTTAATCAGCTCCCGAATGTAGTGATACTGTGTATCGATGTGCTTTGTGCGTCCATGATAGACCGGGTTCTTGCTCAAGGCGATCGCCGATGTGTTGTCAATGTGTAGAACGGTCGGCTCATGCTGGGGAAGACCCAACTCCGTCAGCAACCCTCTCAACCACACAGCCTCTCTTGCTCCTTGCGTCACAGCCATGTACTCCGCCTCCGTTGAAGATAGTGCCACACAGCCTTGTTTCTTCGACTGCCAAGAAATTGCTGCTCCCGCCATCACAAACATGTAGCCTCCCGTAGATTTGCGCTTTGAAAAAGGACCTGCCCAATCCGCATCCGTGAAGCCATGCAAGACACTACCATGCTCATGTCCATGAAAGAAGAGACCAAAGGATTGAGAGCCGGAGAGATAGCGCAGGACACGCTTCGCAGCGTTCAAGTGCTGAGTAGATGGTGAGGAAAGGAATTGAGAAAGCATGCCCACAGCTTGAGAGAGATCTGGGCGGGTGCAGACGGATGCGTACATGAGGCTACCGACAATGCTTTGGTAAAGATTAATGTCGAGGGGGGAAAGGAGTGATGAGGGAGGTGCGGTGGAAGAAGAAAGGGAACAAGAGGATGAAGGCGCAAGAGCCTCGTGAAACTCGTCCCAGTCAGAAAGGGGTGCAGACTGAGAGGGCTGAAGGTCAGAAGTGGAAGGAGAAGAATGCTGGAAGTTAGAAGGGAGAGGTGTAGATGCAGGATTGCAGGTGAGAAGGCCGAAGCGAGAGAGGACCTTGTGAATGTATCGCTCTTGTGAAAGAAATAGAGAGCGAGAAGGACGGTCACGAATGATGTTCATGCCAAGGTAATATGATGGCTCACCCATGTCTGTCATGACAAACTCCTTGGTGAGCATACCTTTGATGTGGGTGAGAAGGGAGAGAGAACCTGACACCATGAGGATGTCATCCACATACACGATCAACCACAGTACCTCATGCACCTCCGTGTGCAGAATGTAGAGTGCAGGGTCATACTCAGACTGTGTGAAACCTTGTGCCAGCAAGGCAGACTCTAGTGCGTGATACCAAACCCGTGGAGCTTGCTTCAGGCCATACAGGGACTTGTGCAGTCTGCAGACTCTCTCAGTACCATCGTGATACCCATCAGGTTGAGACGTGTAAATCTCCTCCTCCAAAATGCCGTAAAGGAAGGCGTTGGAGACGTCCAGTTGAATGATGTAGAGATCCATCCGTACTGCCATGCCAAGAAGAGCGCGGACACTGGTGTACTTGGCGACCGAAGCAAATGTTTCATTGTAGTCTTGTCCAGGAACTTGAGAATATCCCTTGGCGACCAAACGAGCCTTGAACTTGTCCAGGGATCCATCACCCTTCACCTTCACCCGGTAGACCCATTTGACTCCCACGAGCTTCTTTCCTTTGGGTAATGACTCCAAAGTCCAAGTCCCCCTGTCGAGTAAACTTTATAGTTCTGCCTTTTCCGCTGCTAACCACTGCTCCTTAAATGCTCCTGCCATAGCTTCTTTGCGATTGAGAGGCTCGGGTGGAAGTTGAGAAATGGCGAAACAGGTGGCGTGGATCCTGCATTGGAAGCAGGTGCGACCGCTACACAAATGTCTTGGAGGTGAGCGAAAAGTGGAATACGTCGCATGAGAGGTGAAGTGCGCAGATGACGAAGTAGAAGATGTTGATGGTGCTGACGTGCTCATGTCTGGTGGATAGTTGATATCGATCCGGTTGGGTGACTTAAGCGGTGCTGCTGGTGGAGAATGAGCTTCTGATGAAGCTCTATTAGTCGGAATTGTCGAATGGAGTTGCTGGATATGGGAAGATGTGTGCTGTTGTGTTGGTGGTGGCTGCACGGTGGACGGTATGAGTTGACGATGATCTGGAAGGTGAAGAAGGGCTGCTGGGCGATAGCCGCTGGGCCGATGAACGACGAGAGGTGTGAGTGAAGGTTGGAGAGAGTGAGTGTCGGGAGGATGCTGCTGTTGCTGCTGGTCCTGCTGGTGAGTAGGAGAGGATTGAAGAGGAGGAGGTAAATCGGGTGGAGATGGTTGTTGTTGTTGTGATGGAGGCGGTGATGGCTGCCGCTGCTGTTGCTCTTGATGTTGAGGGGTGGGTGCAGAATATGATGGCGGTGGTTGTTGGTCTTGAGCATGAGACGTGTCTTCGTGTTGCTGCTGCGGTGACGATGCAGGAACTCCACTTAGAATGATTGTTGGAAGTTCGAAATCTGCAAAGGTAGAGAAGGGAGGAACTTGAGAGGAAACAAGAGGGAAAGAAGATTTCCAAGAAGACGGGGACATGTCTTCATAGAAGATCACGTCCCTTGACACAATGTCTCTTTTTAAGAGAGGATCCCACATCAACCAGCCCTTACTCTCCTTGGCCATGCCCAGATGCATGCCCCATGCTGCCTTACTTTCAAACTTGCTGCGTTTGTCATCCAGCACTTTGTACTGACTCATATAGCCAAAAACTCGAAGCATGGACACATTTGGCTTTACGCCGTATAATGCTTCATAGGGTGTAACACCCTCAGCAAGGGAGCTTGTCAGCCGACGATTCTTGACCCAAGCAGCATGGGTAACAGCTTCTCCCCACCATGAGTCATCCAGATTCATGTGGGAGAGAAACCCTCTTGAGATCTCTTGAATCGTACGGTTGTACCTCTCAGCAGTACCATTTTGTTGAGGTGTTGCTGGGCATGATAATTGCTGCTCAACTCCAAGGTTGGCAAGAAAGGAGCGAAAAGAGTTAGACATGTACTCTCCTCCACGATCAGAACGAAAAATCTTGACTTTGAGACCCAACTGACGTTCGACATAAGGGAACCAGGACTGAATAACACCGGGAGCTTCTTCTTTGGATCCAAGAAGGGAGATCTATGCAAATTTTGTATGATGATCAATGAGTGACATGACATATTTTTTCCCAGTACGACTCGGTGTACGGGAAGGACCCATCAGGTCACTATGAATGAGCTCAAGTGGTCGAGAGACTTCAGACTCAGAAGAATAGAAAGGATGACGAGGAAGCTTAGCCTCAACACAAGTGTGACACGATGACTGAGAGGATGACAATTGCTTGGAGATGATGAGACCATCAACGCTTGCATGTGCTTGCATGCGTGTGATGCTGGACTCTTCAGGATGACCAAAACGACAATGCTAAGTGTAAGGAGATGCAGATGTACCAGGGTGAGGTCTTACCGAGGTGGTAGCAGCAGCAACTGAGGGACTGCTGTAGGGCTTGGGAGGTGGCTGTGCATCGATCTCCACTCGATAGAGGCGTTCATTGCGAACACCTCTTGCAATATGATGCCCAGTTGGAGCACGAACCTGCACTGAACCATCTGAGAAAGAAATAGAGATACCCTTCTCTTCCATTTGGCCAATCGAGAGAAGGTTTGCACCAAGTGAGGGGACAAGCAAGATGCCTGAGAATGACATATGAATCCCCTCTGGACTGAGGAAGGTCATTGTTCCCTCTGCTTGAACTGGCACTGAATGGTTGCTAGCAACAACCACTTCCTTCACATTGCAGGGCTTCAGGCTGTGAAGGAGGGATGCATGAGGGGTCATATGTTGATCGCATCCACTGTCCAGAAACCAAATCTTGGGGTCCTGTGTAAGGGCATGGAGACAAGAGGATGATGCAAACGCAAAACTCGGTGTACTTGGTTGAGTTGAGTCCTTCGCATGTGCCACGGATGGTGTCTGCGAAGTGTTGGCTTGATGAGTCGCCTCTGGTGTGAAAGGGAGATGTGGCACAGAGGGAACACAGACTTGGTTTTGAGAGGGGACTTGGGAAGCATTTTGAAAAGATGGTCCATGATACGCACTGTCTGGTTGATATCCTGGCGGGGTATGGGATGTGATAGCAAGAGCAGCCTTTCCTTTGTCAGAGAGGAGAGATGAAGGTGGTGTCCAGTTCGCAGGACGTATATTGCATTTGAACCAAGGATGTCCCCATTTATGACAATAATGACACTCAAACTGATATCTTGATTTTGGCTTGTAAGGAATCTGATTGGAGTATGATGCAAGCTGAGAAATGTGATGGGGTGTGGGTTGTCCAAGAACAGAGTGTGCTTGGGTAGAAGGAGACTTACTCTGCTGAAACTTACTCTGTTGTTGAACTCCTTGTTGAGGACGATAGTTGGCATTAGTCATTCCACTCCATGCTGGTCCAGGGTCCCTTTGAAGCTTTGCAAGCTCTCTTGTCTGGTGCTCAGTGATGAGTGTGTTGAAGATGGAATCTCTGGTCCTTGTCTCTTCAGGAAACGATTGAATTGTGCTCCTCATTGTGCTCCAAGTAGATGAGAGTCCAGCCAGAAGAATGGTGTTGAAGAGGGACTCCGGTACTTCAAGGTCAAGAAGTGTAGCTTCGTAAAGAACCATCTCGCCACGTTGCAAGTAGTCGGGGATGGATTCACTATCCCCCATGCGAAGAGATACGACCTTGTTCCAAACTTCTGCCTTAGAGCCTTGAGAAACAGGTTGATGAAGGCGTTTGAGTCGGTCCCAAGTAGCTCTGGCACTGTCCTTTTGAGATGATACGAGGAGGAGGGGTTGAGAGTAGGTGTCTTGAATGGAAGAGAGAAGATAAAGATAAGCTTCAGCATTTCTCTTGATCCAGTTGCTTTGTTCCTGAGCAGGTGCAGCAGTTGAAGGAGGAACAACTTGCCCAGTGTAGATGCCCCACAAATCAAGAAGGGTGGCAGCTTGTTGAAAACGTATACTCCACGATGTGAAGCCCTTGCCATTGAAACGCGGGAGTTCCAACTTTGGAACTAAGGAGGAGGTAAAGGTGGATGTAGATGGTGAAATAGATGGAGATGGTGCATTAATCGTAGGAGGTGTTGCTTCATTTGAAGAGTTGGTGGTGACAGCAGATGAAGTTGATCCCGTTGGAACACTTGAATCTTTTTCAACCATGTTGAACTAAAGTTACTGAAAGAAACGAAGCAATCTCAAACCAAAAAAGGGAAAAATAGAAAAACAAGACAAGCATACACACGCACATACACAGAGAGAAGAAAGCAAAAAAAAAGGAAAAGCACAAAAGGAGGACCCCACAAAAGGGGGTACAAGACCAAGTGCAAGAAAAGCCACTAATGGCAAATAATAAAGGGCTTTAGAAAGAGCGCACGGATAGAGCAACAAAAGGAACAAACTCGAGATCTGATACCATTTTGAAAATGAAGTAAAGGATGAGGAAGGGTAAATAGCAAAGAGAAAGAAAGAAAACGCCTAGAAGAAAAGTTAAGAAGACAAAGTTGATAAGATAAAGAAGCTCTTGAAGTAGAGATTGATTGATAATGGAAAGGCTTTAAATGAGAAGATTAAAGATAAGGTATTAATAAACTTGAAAGAAAGATGATGGAAACATTAAAGGGAAAAGAAAGATTAACTAAAAGGAAGATATTGAAAGTGGTTGATGAAGAGGTAAAGGGGCTTGAAAGTAAAACAAACTTGATAATAGCAAATGATATTTGAGAGGAAACGAGACTTGAATAAGAATGAAGAAGCTTTAAATAAAGAAGCTTGAATAGAGAAGAAACTTAAATAGAACAAAGAAGCTTGAATAAAGAAACTTGATAAGAATGAAAGAGGAAGTGACTTACCTTAAAAGAGTCGTACTTGTTATATTGAAGGAGTTTTGGAGAAGGCAAGCTTGGATTGTAGAACTTGAATGTTGAAAGGAGAATGAGATCCAAGCTTGAGTGTTGAATAGTTGATCTTGATTGTTGAGTGGAGAAGCACCTCCAAGCTTGAGTGTTGAATGGTAGATCTTGATTGTTGTATGGAGAAGAATCTCCAAGCTTGAGTGTTGAAGGGAAGAGCTTGAATCTTGATGATAAGAAAGGCAAAGCTTGGTGTTGAAGCATTGAAACTTAAAATGCACTAGTCCAAAGGAGGTACATGATGGACTTGAGGAGCAACCATTAATAACAATCTAGAAAAAAGACTATGAAGCATAATCTTCTCTAGAGTTGGAGAACATGACTATGAGCTTGGGTTGTGAGAGATTGGTGATATGAGTGGAGCCTTAGGAGTTGAGCATAAGGAGGAGGAATATGAAGGTGGCCTTGAGAGAGCTTGGAGTAGAACTTGTGGAGAGCTTGGGTAAGAACTTGCTTGAAAAGTATGAGTGAAGAATGGGGTGGACCCTTTGTTTTGTATTTGGTGGAGCTTGAGGTTGGATGAAGGAGGAGGAAAAGATGAGTGATTGTGATTGGATAAGATGGTGGGGATGAATGTAGCCTTGAAGTGAAGGCTTGGTGAGGAGAATGAATGTGTCCTTGATTTTAAGGCTTGGTGAATGGGATGAACTTGGCTTTTATTTTAAGGCTTGGTGAGTGGAATGAATGGGGCTTGAATTTGAAGGCTTTGTATGGAATCTTTTGTTTGATTGGTGGATGAAGGGATTAGAAAGATAATGAGGATAGGAGGGGAGATTAGGTGGAGGAATGATAGGTTTTGATTGGTGAAAAGGTGATGATGCTTTGCTGTCTGGAGATATGAAGGGTGTGGTGGCGAGTGGGCATTTTTGCAAGATGCCTTTTGTAGAATCGTATTTTGGCTGACGGGGAAACCGTGGCGAAAAAATTCGCCACGTGAAAAAATTTCCCGCCACCTTGGTGCCACGCGAGCAGCAGCGGCAGTTCATTCCAACACCCCCCCGCACTGCTGACCCTCAGAGCGAGATGAAGAAGGAGCGGAAGGGACAGCAGTGGAGAAGCACTCAAGAGACTCGAGCGGCACCAATCAAGCACGTTGGCGGCCAAGAATGAAGAGGTGCCGTGGAAGTATCTTAGTCAGAAAGTCAGCAGCCTGGTCCGTGGTGCTGCAGTAAGCCGGTGTCACAACCTTGTTCTTAATCAGCTCCCGAATGTAGTGATACTGTGTATCGATGTGCTTTGTGCGTCCATGATAGACCGGGTTCTTGCTCAAGGCGATCGCCGATGTGTTGTCAATGTGTAGAACGGTCGGCTCATGCTGGGGAAGACCCAACTCCGTCAGCAACCCTCTCAACCACACAGCCTCTCTTGCTCCTTGCGTCACAGCCATGTACTCCGCCTCCGTTGAAGATAGTGCCACACAGCCTTGTTTCTTCGACTGCCAAGAAATTGCTGCTCCCGCCATCACAAACATGTAGCCTCCCGTAGATTTGCGCTTTGAAAAAGGACCTGCCCAATCCGCATCCGTGAAGCCATGCAAGACACTACCATGCTCATGTCCATGAAAGAAGAGACCAAAGGATTGAGAGCCGGAGAGATAGCGCAGGACACGCTTCGCAGCGTTCAAGTGCTGAGTAGATGGTGAGGAAAGGAATTGAGAAAGCATGCCCACAGCTTGAGAGAGATCTGGGCGGGTGCAGACGGATGCGTACATGAGGCTACCGACAATGCTTTGGTAAAGATTAATGTCGAGGGGGGAAAGGAGTGATGAGGGAGGTGCGGTGGAAGAAGAAAGGGAACAAGAGGATGAAGGCGCAAGAGCCTCGTGAAACTCGTCCCAGTCAGAAAGGGGTGCAGACTGAGAGGGCTGAAGGTCAGAAGTGGAAGGAGAAGAATGCTGGAAGTTAGAAGGGAGAGGTGTAGATGCAGGATTGCAGGTGAGAAGGCCGAAGCGAGAGAGGACCTTGTGAATGTATCTCTCTTGTGAAAGAAATAGAGAGCGAGAAGGACGGTCACGAATGATGTTCATGCCAAGGTAATATGATGGCTCACCCATGTCTGTCATGACAAACTCCTTGGTGAGCATACCTTTGATGTGGGTGAGAAGGGAGAGAGAACCTGACACCATGAGGATGTCATCCACATACACGATCAACCACAGTACCTCATGCACCTCCGTGTGCAGAATGTAGAGTGCAGGGTCATACTCAGACTGTGTGAAACCTTGTGCCAGCAAGGCAGACTCTAGTGCGTGATACCAAACCCGTGGAGCTTGCTTCAGGCCATACAGGGACTTGTGCAGTCTGCAGACTCTCTCAGTACCATCGTGATACCCATCAGGTTGAGACGTGTAAATCTCCTCCTCCAAAATGCCGTAAAGGAAGGCGTTGGAGACGTCCAGTTGAATGATGTAGAGATCCATCCGTACTGCCATGCCAAGAAGAGCGCGGACACTGGTGTACTTGGCGACCGAAGCAAATGTTTCATTGTAGTCTTGTCCAGGAACTTGAGAATATCCCTTGGCGACCAAACGAGCCTTGAACTTGTCCAGGGATCCATCACCCTTCACCTTCACCCGGTAGACCCATTTGACTCCCACGAGCTTCTTTCCTTTGGGTAATGACTCCAAAGTCCAAGTCCCCCTGTCGAGTAAACTTTATAGTTCTGCCTTTTCCGCTGCTAACCACTGCTCCTTAAATGCTCCTGCCATAGCTTCTTTGCGATTGAGAGGCTCGGGTGGAAGTTGAGAAATGGCGAAACAGGTGGCGTGGATCCTGCATTGGAAGCAGGTGCGACCGCTACACAAATGTCTTGGAGGTGAGCGAAAAGTGGAATACGTCGCATGAGAGGTGAAGTGCGCAGATGACGAAGTAGAAGATGTTGATGGTGCTGACGTGCTCATGTCTGGTGGATAGTTGATATCGATCCGGTTGGGTGACTTAAGCGGTGCTGCTGGTGGAGAATGAGCTTCTGATGAAGCTCTATTAGTCGGAATTGTCGAATGGAGTTGCTGGATATGGGAAGATGTGTGCTGTTGTGTTGGTGGTGGCTGCACGGTGGACGGTATGAGTTGACGATGATCTGGAAGGTGAAGAAGGGCTGCTGGGCGATAGCCGCTGGGCCGATGAACGACGAGAGGTGTGAGTGAAGGTTGGAGAGAGTGAGTGTCGGGAGGATGCTGCTGTTGCTGCTGGTCCTGCTGGTGAGTAGGAGAGGATTGAAGAGGAGGAGGTAAATCGGGTGGAGATGGTTGTTGTTGTTGTGATGGAGGCGGTGATGGCTGCCGCTGCTGTTGCTCTTGATGTTGAGGGGTGGGTGCAGAATATGATGGCGGTGGTTGTTGGTCTTGAGCATGAGACGTGTCTTCGTGTTGCTGCTGCGGTGACGATGCAGGAACTCCACTTAGAATGATTGTTGGAAGTTCGAAATCTGCAAAGGTAGAGAAGGGAGGAACTTGAGAGGAAACAAGAGGGAAAGAAGATTTCCAAGAAGACGGGGACATGTCTTCATAGAAGATCACGTCCCTTGACACAATGTCTCTTTTTAAGAGAGGATCCCACATCAACCAGCCCTTACTCTCCTTGGCCATGCCCAGATGCATGCCCCATGCTGCCTTACTTTCAAACTTGCTGCGTTTGTCATCCAGCACTTTGTACTGACTCATATAGCCAAAAACTCGAAGCATGGACACATTTGGCTTTACGCCGTATAATGCTTCATAGGGTGTAACACCCTCAGCAAGGGAGCTTGTCAGCCGACGATTCTTGACCCAAGCAGCATGGGTAACAGCTTCTCCCCACCATGAGTCATCCAGATTCATGTGGGAGAGAAACCCTCTTGAGATCTCTTGAATCGTACGGTTGTACCTCTCAGCAGTACCATTTTGTTGAGGTGTTGCTGGGCATGATAATTGCTGCTCAACTCCAAGGTTGGCAAGAAAGGAGCGAAAAGAGTTAGACATGTACTCTCCTCCACGATCAGAACGAAAGATCTTGACTTTGAGACCCAACTGACGTTCGACATAAGGGAACCAGGACTGAATAACACCGGGAGCTTCTTCTTTGGATCCAAGAAGGGAGATCTATGCAAATTTTGTATGATGATCAATGAGTGACATGACATATTTTTTCCCAGTACGACTCGGTGTACGGGAAGGACCCATCAGGTCACTATGAATGAGCTCAAGTGGTCGAGAGACTTCAGACTCAGAAGAATAGAAAGGATGACGAGGAAGCTTAGCCTCAACACAAGTGTGACACGATGACTGAGAGGATGACAATTGCTTGGAGATGATGAGACCATCAACGCTTGCATGTGCTTGCATGCGTGTGATGCTGGACTCTTCAGGATGACCAAAACGACAATGCCAAGTGTAAGGAGATGCAGATGTACCAGGGTGAGGTCTTACCGAGGTGGTAGCAGCAGCAACTGAGGGACTGCTGTAGGGCTTGGGAGGTGGCTGTGCATCGATCTCCACTCGATAGAGGCGTTCATTGCGAACACCTCTTGCAATATGATGCCCAGTTGGAGCACGAACCTGCACTGAACCATCTGAGAAAGAAATAGAGATACCCTTCTCTTCCATTTGGCCAATCGAGAGAAGGTTTGCACCAAGTGAGGGGACAAGCAAGATGCCTGAGAATGACATATGAATCCCCTCTGGACTGAGGAAGGTCATTGTTCCCTCTGCTTGAACTGGCACTGAATGGTTGCTAGCAACAACCACTTCCTTCACATTGCAGGGCTTCAGGCTGTGAAGGAGGGATGCATGAGGGGTCATATGTTGATCGCATCCACTGTCCAGAAACCAAATCTTGGGGTCCTGTGTAAGGGCATGGAGACAAGAGGATGATGCAAACGCAAAACTCGGTGTACTTGGTTGAGTTGAGTCCTTCGCATGTGCCACGGATGGTGTCTGCGAAGTGTTGGCTTGATGAGTCGCCTCTGGTGTGAAAGGGAGATGTGGCACAGAGGGAACACAGACTTGGTTTTGAGAGGGGACTTGGGAAGCATTTTGAAAAGATGGTCCATGATACGCACTGTCTGGTTGATATCCTGGCGGGGTATGGGATGTGATAGCAAGAGCAGCCTTTCCTTTGTCAGAGAGGAGAGATGAAGGTGGTGTCCAGTTCGCAGGACGTATATTGCATTTGAACCAAGGATGTCCCCATTTATGACAATAATGACACTCAAACTGATATCTTGATTTTGGCTTGTAAGGAATCTGATTGGAGTATGATGCAAGCTGAGAAATGTGATGGGGTGTGGGTTGTCCAAGAACAGAGTGTGCTTGGGTAGAAGGAGACTTACTCTGCTGAAACTTACTCTGTTGTTGAACTCCTTGTTGAGGACGATAGTTGGCATTAGTCATTCCACTCCATGCTGGTCCAGGGTCCCTTTGAAGCTTTGCAAGCTCTCTTGTCTGGTGCTCAGTGATGAGTGTGTTGAAGATGGAATCTCTGGTCCTTGTCTCTTCAGGAAACGATTGAATTGTGCTCCTCATTGTGCTCCAAGTAGATGAGAGTCCAGCCAGAAGAATGGTGTTGAAGAGGGACTCCGGTACTTCAAGGTCAAGAAGTGTAGCTTCGTAAAGAACCATCTCGCCACGTTGCAAGTAGTCGGGGATGGATTCACTATCCCCCATGCGAAGAGATACGACCTTGTTCCAAACTTCTGCCTTAGAGCCTTGAGAAACAGGTTGATGAAGGCGTTTGAGTCGGTCCCAAGTAGCTCTGGCACTGTCCTTTTGAGATGATACGAGGAGGAGGGGTTGAGAGTAGGTGTCTTGAATGGAAGAGAGAAGATAAAGATAAGCTTCAGCATTTCTCTTGATCCAGTTGCTTTGTTCCTGAGCAGGTGCAGCAGTTGAAGGAGGAACAACTTGCCCAGTGTAGATGCCCCACAAATCAAGAAGGGTGGCAGCTTGTTGAAAACGTATACTCCACGATGTGAAGCCCTTGCCATTGAAACGCGGGAGTTCCAACTTTGGAACTAAGGAGGAGGTAAAGGTGGATGTAGATGGTGAAATAGATGGAGATGGTGCATTAATCGTAGGAGGTGTTGCTTCATTTGAAGAGTTGGTGGTGACAGCAGATGAAGTTGATCCCGTTGGAACACTTGAATCTTTTTCAACCATGTTGAACTAAAGTTACTGAAAGAAACGAAGCAATCTCAAACCAAAAAAGGGAAAAATAGAAAAACAAGACAAGCATACACACGCACATACACAGAGAGAAGAAAGCAAAAAAAAAGGAAAAGCACAAAAGGAGGACCCCACAAAAGGGGGTACAAGACCAAGTGCAAGAAAAGCCACTAATGGCAAATAATAAAGGGCTTTAGAAAGAGCGCACGGATAGAGCAACAAAAGGAACAAACTCGAGATCTGATACCATTTTGAAAATGAAGTAAAGGATGAGGAAGGGTAAATAGCAAAGAGAAAGAAAGAAAACGCCTAGAAGAAAAGTTAAGAAGACAAAGTTGATAAGATAAAGAAGCTCTTGAAGTAGAGATTGATTGATAATGGAAAGGCTTTAAATGAGAAGATTAAAGATAAGGTATTAATAAACTTGAAAGAAAGATGATGGAAACATTAAAGGGAAAAGAAAGATTAACTAAAAGGAAGATATTGAAAGTGGTTGATGAAGAGGTAAAGGGGCTTGAAAGTAAAACAAACTTGATAATAGCAAATGATATTTGAGAGGAAACGAGACTTGAATAAGAATGAAGAAGCTTTAAATAAAGAAGCTTGAATAGAGAAGAAACTTAAATAGAACAAAGAAGCTTGAATAAAGAAACTTGATAAGAATGAAAGAGGAAGTGACTTACCTTAAAAGAGTCGTACTTGTTATATTGAAGGAGTTTTGTAACTTGGAGAAGGCAAGCTTGGATTGTAGAACTTGAATGTTGAAAGGAGAATGAGATCCAAGCTTGAGTGTTGAATAGTTGATCTTGATTGTTGAGTGGAGAAGCACCTCCAAGCTTGAGTGTTGAATGGTAGATCTTGATTGTTGTATGGAGAAGAATCTCCAAGCTTGAGTGTTGAAGGGAAGAGCTTGAATCTTGATGATAAGAAAGGCAAAGCTTGGTGTTGAAGCATTGAAACTTAAAATGCACTAGTCCAAAGGAGGTACATGATGGAATTGAGGAGCAACCATTAATAACAATCTAGAAAAAAGACTATGAAGCATAATCTTCTCTAGAGTTGGAGAACATGACTATGAGCTTGGGTTGTGAGAGATTGGTGATATGAGTGGAGCCTTAGGAGTTGAGCATAAGGAGGAGGAATATGAAGGTGGCCTTGAGAGAGCTTGGAGTAGAACTTGTGGAGAGCTTGGGTAAGAACTTGCTTGAAAAGTATGAGTGAAGAATGGGGTGGACCCTTTGTTTTGTATTTGGTGGAGCTTGAGGTTGGATGAAGGAGGAGGAAAAGATGAGTGATTGTGATTGGATAAGATGGTGGGGATGAATGTGGCCTTGAAGTGAAGGCTTGGTGAGGAGAATGAATGTGTCCTTGATTTTAAGGCTTGGTGAATGGGATGAACTTGGCTTTTATTTTAAGGCTTGGTGAGTGGAATGAATGGGGCTTGAATTTGAAGGCTTTGTATGGAATCTTTTGTTTGATTGGTGGATGAAGGGATTAGAAAGATAATGAGGATAGGAGGGGAGATTAGGTGGAGGAATGATAGGTTTTGATTGGTGAAAAGGTGATGATGCTTTGCTGTCTGGAGATATGAAGGGTGTGGTGGCGAGTGGGCATTTTTGCAAGATGCCTTTTGTAGAATCGTATTTTGGCTGACGGGGAAACCGTGGCGAAAAAATTCGCCACGTGAAAAAATTTCCCGCCACCTTGGTGCCACGCGAGCAGCAGCGGCAGTTCATTCCAACAAGTGGGCGACTGAGAGGGGCGCTCGCACACCATGGGCGGCGTCGCGGCGGCGAAAAATCCGATTCGCCTCGCGCCGAAGTTCCAAACCGCCCTCTTTCGGATGCCTTGAGAACCTATCGTGACTGTATGACGTCTCAAAAAATTTGGGCCTCGGATGTTAGTTTGAGCTAACCCTAAAGTCGCCCCGAAGTAACCCACCTGTAGGTTAGCCCGAGGTGCTACTCGGGCTATGGTACAAAGTGAACACTTGCACCCGATGTGACCTACGAGTCACCTACAGATCGCCACCAGAGGTGAGCACGAACTGAACACAGTTCGCGCAAACCCGACTGGCGAGGGTCATTTTGATTGGTCCAGAAAATGAATGTAACCGAGAAAGTAACCAAAGAACACTCGACTTGTTAAACCAATATGAATGCCCACTCGTTTATAATCACATATTGTCACAATATTATTCGTACTACGGTAGCTAGAAGCGAGGACAAGTATAATGTTTCATAATTTATTAATAACGTCTGATGATTTTTTTACAAAACAGAAACATTTTCACAAACATTCCAGCATTCTCATAGCTAATTTTGATCCAGTATATGTGACATGCACTCATCTCTACGCAAGCAAACAAATCACCCTTACTGGTGGAAACGTTCTTCATAGACGTTAAAAACCATGTTACAAGCTGCAACTCTCCAAAAGGCACAACTGTTAGTTATGACGGCAGCATGAGTCAAAAGACTGAATATCCCACCTGCTGCTGCGTGAAGATGAAGTAAAAGTCTCTTAAAAGGTACCGATCTGCAAACAAATTCAACAACATCCCATAACACCAGCCATGGCTTTTATAGGATCACTGACAGACTTGTTAACATGATAACCCGAACACTGCTAGCACAAACAAATGAAACTGGCGGGAAGGCGATATCTAAACCGACTTACCGATTCACAATGTCAAGAATCGCGCGTTGAAGAGCTTCCTCACGCGCCTTATTGAGGGTTGAAGATAATCATGAAAAGTGACACAGTGGGAACAAGCACAAAACAAGAAACCCAGGAGAAAGTGTACGACATCATGACGATAGGAATAACCGACATACTCTTCCATGGCAGCGCCTACGGGTCGAAGTGCTGCCTGACGCGCCATGTTCGAGTTGTCAACATATTTACTGAAAGGCACAAGGAGAAATGTCAGAATCCCAACCACTAGACCATTGGGATAAAAGGGCTTGTTAAGTAGCGGGTCAGTGCGCCCATAACCCCCCAGGCCAACATGCCTGTAACCCTTCCCTAGGATCAATCGGGGATCACCAGTGGACTTCTGACACCCCCCTGCACTGGGATGCCCGAAGTGCACACACTGGGATTCGAACCCGAGACCTTCGCTCTGATACCATGTCAGAATCCCAACCACTAGACCATTGGGATAAAAGGGCTTGTTAAGTAGCGGGTCAGTGCGCCCATAACCCCCCAGGCCAACATGCCTGTAACCCTTCCCTAGGATCAATCGGGGATCACCAGTGGACTTCTGACAAGAAACACGTAAAAAAACACGGAAAGATATATTGTAAGAAGCTGACGACGGGAAAGATGATAAGACTGCGACCATAGAGGCAGCAGGGAAAAATAAAACAGGAAGAGGCAGTCGCGCGACGCGGGCATTCGAGCTAAGAGAGTGAGGAGAAAAGTATGATAGAGGACTACGAATGAATCAAGAAATGAACAGCGAGACTCTTGAAGGAGCAGCTGGGGACGAACGCATGGTTGGAGCAGGTCAAGGATGGGGTGGGGGTAGCTAGAGGCAGGGTTGGTCAAGGATGCGACGTGTCTTGAACAGATTCGACCACAAGTTACGGTCAGCGACGTGGTCTCAAAAAATTGCACACTCACAAGTTCATTCGCTATCCTGTGTCAGCTGGCAGCCGAACCACGCATGCAATCTGCCCGAACCTGCCTGTGTGGGTACGGTATATGGACGGGAAGCGACGTTGGTTTCATTTTGATGACCAAGCAGTACAGCGAGGATGCAAAAAAATATCAGTCACGACTGTGCTGTGCTGGACAAGCTGCATTGGTGGTGTTGCTTGACTTCAGATATCGTAACATGTCTCCAATCCAATGCCAGTTACTGTTGGCGAATTGTCGCCACTACGCGAAATTGCTTCGCCAGTAGTCGGTTGGATCATTTGGGCCCTGTGCCTAGTCTATGGTGAAATTCGTTACCTGGTTGTGACTCTGGGTTTTCTTTGGGATGAGTTTGCATGAAGTTGGTGTAGGTAACCCCGAGGTGACCTGCCTTGGGGGTGAGTTGAGCCCATCGCAAATTTTTAGACGGATGTGAAGTCTTTCTGCCTCATCGTGTGCGATCGGCTGTATCGCAAGACTTTGCCAAGTCTGCTGTCTCCCGTCTCCCCGCCACCACTGGTGGAGCACATGCTTTTGCGATGCACATCCCAAAGCCAAATGTACCTCAAACTCAGATTCTACGCTCCCACAAGTCGGGACACAGTGCCACGTGGAGATTAGGCTCGCGCATTATCGCCCTTCCAATCCATAGTGAGGTCGCAGGGCACTGAGTCTGTGTCGCAGGGGCGCGACGAACCGCCTCCAATCAACGATATGTGGTCCATCCTCCACAATAGGGCATATTCGGTTCGAACGCTCGTCGCATCCCGCCCATGGCCTAACTAGGCGACCGGGAGGGGCCCGTCGCACACCATGGGCGGCGTCGCGGCGGCGAAAAATCCGATTCAACTCGCGCCGAATCTCCAAACCAAATCCAGCTCTCCCGGCAAACTCCGCACCCCCCAGCACCCCACGCACAGGCTCAGCACCCCCAGACGCAGCACCCCGAGCAGCACCACCCGCAGTAGCACCTGAGTCGCTAGTGACCTCTACAGGCTCAGCCAAGGGGAGCGGGTCTACCTGAGACACACCTGAAGGAGCAGGACCCCGAGGGGGGAGGGGGTCTACCGGAGGGGGACCTGGAGCGAGGAAAAGCGGCATGGGAGGGAGAGGGGCAGTGCGGTAGGGGAAGAGACGGTAGAAAGGAACCGGCTCGACAAAGGTGACGTCCTGAGAGGACAGAACACTGCGCGAGGTGGGATGGTAAAACTGCCAGCCAGGCACGTCAGGGAGGAAGCCGAGGAAGACGTAGGCAATGGTGCGGGAGGAGAGCTTGTCCGCGGACGTATCGCGAACAAGGGCACGAGCACCCCAGACCCGGAACACCGACGCATTGCCAACCTCTCCCGTCCAACGCAGTGTGGGCGAGGTCTCCGGCAAGGAGACACGGGGCCAGAGGTTGAGCTGCTGCGCGGCGTACCGGACCGCAAACGGCCACAGAAAACGGGGAGCCGCCGCATGGATCAAGGAGGTACGAGCGGTCTCCATGACCAAGCCAATGCGGCGCTTAGCAACCCTATTTTGCTGTGGTGAGCCCGGAAGCGTGAACAACTAGAGGATGCCCTCCCCCTGACAGAAGGCCCGCAAGAGGTCGGAGGAGAACTCACCACCTCTGTCAGACTGCAGGCGCAGGACAGGGAGGTCCTGGCGGAACCGCTCGTGGAGCTGGAGACGAACTGCTCGGATCCAAGGGATCAAGACAGCAGGGACCTCACCCTTGGTGCGCAAGGGGAAGACCGTGGTGTAACGCGAGTAGTCGTCGACAACCAGCAGAAAGTACCGCTCGCCGCCCTGTCCACGAACACAGGTTGGGCCCCACACGTCCATGTGGAGGGTCTGCAGGGGAGCCTCTGTCGGGGGAAACGAGGAGGAGTGAGGAGCGGCGCGCTGCCGCCCCTCGACACAAGGAAGGCAGGGCAGCGCAGGCGGGGAGGGGAGGGAGAGACCTGGGAAGACCAGACACAAGGAGGCGACGGTGCATGCCACGAAGACGTGGCAAGGAGGGGTGACACAGACAGTGGTGCCAGAGAAGAGTCTGGTGCGGCAGGGAGCGACACGAACAAGGGGAGGCTACCTGACCTGACGCAGACACCTGACCAGTGGCAGCTACCTGAGGAGGCGCGGTCGTCAATGTGTAAAGACTCGACCCTGGCCGACGGGTAAATGTGGCCAGGTGGCGGCCGGTCTGGGAGCACGTACAGATCGCCACACGCTGTCCTCCAGGGGTAAAGGTGTCAACCCACTGGTCCTGGAGAATTGCGTTGCTCACCAAGTTCGTAGAGAACGAGGGGAGGTGGAGGCCTGACAGTGAGCAAGACAGAACCGCCGGGCACGGGAGCACAGTGGTGGACCGTGCAAGAACTGGGCCCCCTGAGGGGTCAGCCAGAGAGACTGCAACATGTGCAGTGAGTGGAGTGAGTGCAGTACTGTCACGAAAGAAACAGTGGGAAGCAACTGAGTCGTGAAGGTGTGCAAGGCCTCAGCAGGCGCAGTACCTGAGAGAGCAGACTCGCTCGCACCTAAGGCAGCAGCCTCTATACCTAGGTCAGGCGGCACACACAAGTAACAGTCTCTCTCAGCAATAACAGTCAATGCATACATGGCAGCAAGGATAGCATCATAGTCAAGAGCAAAGATGTCTACACCAGCCCTAAGCAGCTCATGCCAGCGATGGCGCTCGACCTCCTGGCCCATCTCCTCACGCCAGGCGTCGTCAAGGCGGGAGAAGCAGCGGTGCTGGGTCTGGAACTTCCCGCATGTGTGACCAGCGCGGTCACCTGTGCGAATGACATACGGGCAGCGACCACTACCCCCAGACGTCCCACGCTGAGCAAGCCACTCACGAAGCTGCTGGGGTGTAAGGGCCTCACGGGGACGCTGCTGCTGCTGCTGTCTCTGGCCAGCGCCAGTGCCTCCGCCCCGACCGCCACCGCCGCCCCGACCGCCACCGCCACCGCCACCCACTCAGCCGCCACCGCCTCCACCGCCACTCCCACCGTCGCCACAGACGCCACCACTCCCGCCAGCACTCCCGCTACCACTCCCTCCGCCACCTCCTCCTCCACCTCCTCCACCACCACCCCCCCCGGTGCCACCTCCGCTACTCTTGGCTCCCTTGCCCTTGCCGTTGCAGCGCCTCCCACTAGGAGTAGAAGCAGCACCAACAGACTCAGCACCAAGGAAGTAAGCAGCAGCGGCAGTAGCGTAGGAGGGGGCGAGGGGAGAGGGAGAGCACCCCTCAAAGATGGGGGTGCGAGGAGCGCCACAAGCAGCACCTACAGTGACTATGCTAGTCTCGGCGGCTAGAAGCTGCTCCTCTAGGAGGTCGACAGTGAGATCGGTGGGAGAGCGAGCAAGAAAGTGGTCCCTGACTGAGCGAAGAGAGTCAGGGAGACGGGCCACTATGAAGTGGAGGATCCAGTACATCGGAGGCGGGTTCTTAGCTAAGAACTCGTTGGGGAGGGCCGCGCGAAGGCGAGCGTCACTAGTGCGAAGGTGGGTGATAAGATCGGCAACTGTGGCAAAGGTGGACAACTCAGGAAACAGGTAGGGCAGCATGAGGCGGCTAAGTGCAGCAGTGGCAGGGGAGGAGTATCGAGCAACTACAGCGTCGTACAGGGCCTTAGCGGTTTTGTGTTCGCCAAAATGCGTGAGTTCGGCTAGCGGCAGGTGGTTGCGAACGGCTAGGCGAGCAGCAGCGCCACGAGTCTGCCACTGGGAACGGGCGCTAAGCTCAGCTGTGGCAGCAGGAGCGACTGAGGCACCAGACGTGTGGTCAAAGAGAGAGACATTGTCCTTGCTATCGCTCATTAGGAACAGCTGCAGGTCATCGAGCCAGGTCTTAAACTGAATCGTGCGGCCCTCAGGATCGAACGACAGAACTCGGAGGGTGGCCATAGCTGCTGGCGCGGAACTGGCAGGGCAGAGCGATAGCAGGCAAGCAGCAGTAGCAGGGGCGGCGCGCCGGGCTGAAGCGGGTGGCCGCAATAGGGGCAGGCGCAGAGGCGGCGTGCGGGCTTAGTGGGCAGGCGGCGCGCGGAGCCTAGCGGGCGGCCGAAGCAGTGGCAGGCTGCGCGCGGGGCAGCAGGCGGCCGGCGGGGCAGCAGGCGGGCGGTGCGATGGGCGAAGCGGGCGGCCGCGGCTGTGGCAGGCGGCGCTCGGGGCTGCAGGCGGCCGGCAGGGCATCAGAGCGTGCGGCGCACGGGGCGTAGCGGGCGGCCGCGGCTGTGGCAGGCGGCGCGCGGGGCTGCAGGCGGCCCGCAGGGCAGCAGGGCGGGCTGCGCGCAGGGCGTAGCGGGCGGCCGCGGCAGCAGGGCGGGCTGCGCGCAGGGCGTAGCGGGCGGCCCCGACAGCAGGGCGGGCGGCGCACGGGGCTGCGGGACAGTGCGACGGGTGGCGCGCGGGGTGTACCAGGCAACCGCGGAAGGGGCAGGCGGCGCGCGGGGCTACCGGCGGCCGGCGGAGTAGCGCGCGGGGCGCAGATGGGGCAGCGCGCTAGAGAAAACGTGCGCTGCAGCAGTGGCGCGCGGCCAGCAGGGGCAGCACGCAGGTGGCGTGCGCGGGGCAGCGCGACGCGGGGAATGGCAGTGAGGTAACGCGGTAACCGTAGTCGGAATGGTGGGCCCGAAAAAAAAAAACGGTCCTACGGACCTACTGCTCCGAAACCATGCCAGAATGAGAAGCTAGAATGACTGCATTGAATGAATTGTGGGTACAAGTATTAACCCTAACATTGGGTTGTACCCCATATGGGCTACCCCTCTATAGCCTACACAGAACTAACACGGATATAGTTTGACAGAGGGAGCTCGTGATGGTTGTGCTTCTGAGAGGCCTTTATAGCGCCACTATTACGAGCGCCACGAAGGGGTGAGCCACCAAGGAGATTGCGCTACTGGAGGGCTTGGAGCAGGCATGGGTGGAAATCGGTTGATGTAAGTTGAAAGGGTTGATGGAAATAGAAGGAACGGGACGGGGGTGTTTTTTATGTAACCACCCTTGTTTTGTTTCATGAGATGTCACACAGTGCACAATGGAAGATTATGAACTCACTCCTGTGTGCCGATATGCCCTTGATAGCCCACTTCACTCTTCACCCCACCATGACGAGGTCAGCCATGCTCTTGGTGGAAGGTGAGGATGGCACGGGTTGCACAAAAAACCAACCCCACCCTCCCCACACCCTTCCCCTTGTCCCACCAGGTGTGTCTGATGGTGGAGGGAGAGGACGACACAGAGCACATTGAGGCGTGTGTGGAGAAGAGTGTTGAGGCTGCTGCCTTGGGAGATGGCACCCATGTGTCTGAGCTAAGCAATTATGAGATGACGTTTCTGTTGGCGTTTTCAGGGTGGTTGAGGTTCTGGGGTTTTTGGCAATCACAAATGCATGAGTGAAATGGATTTTACTCCAGAACCTGGAATTCTGAACATGTGAAACTGGGGAGATGCACCTGAAGAAGTATAAGGTGTTGCTAGTATTAATCTGCCATTCTTGTTCCGTTTAATGCGTACACACCTGAACCAAGCCTGTCGGTTTGGTACAGGTTCCCTAGCGCACCAAACCTCCCGATATGTTACAGACCCATTTTTACGATCAGACTCCGCAACCAGGGGTGACACATTTCTCGAAATTCAACTCGGGTTGCACTGATTGCTTGCGACACTTGACGCTTGAAAGTGGTACTTAATTGAAGTGTTTGGATAGGTGCGACATTCCCAGCGCCTCGAGACTGGAAAGTTTTCCCAGGAACCTGGCAGTGAATCAATTAACGAAAATGTTTAGACGCCACGTTTCCAAAGGACGTCACAATTGCCGGAGAAATGCGCCCTCGTTCTGAGAACCTAGGGAACACCTCGACGCAAAATTCGGCTGGCTCATCCTGCTCTTTCATCTGTATCACGACTGGAAGTCGTGCTGCCTCTCGCCTCCACCGATCATCAGATCCCAGGGAATAGCCTCGCCATTTTCCATTCCGTAGTGAGGTCGCAGGGCATTGCACAGTCGTAGGGCAGCGGCTATGTGTCGCAGGGGCGCGACGAACCGTCCTCATTCAAAGGATTACATGTGGTCCTTCCTCCACACCAAAGCATATTCGGTTCGGGCGCTCGTCGCATCCCGTCTCTGCCCTGGGCGACTGAGCGGCGGGGCTCGTCGCATACCATGGCGGCGTCGCGACGGCGGGCAATCCCGACTCGACTCGCGCCCAAGTTCCAACCACTTCCGCCTGTCGTACTAGTATATATATACGTGTTTGTGAGTAACACCGCACACTTCATTCCCGCACGGTTTCTCCCCTGACCAGCAACGGCGCCATTACCGCCGCTGGGCCTCTCTTGCACGAGTCGTAACCGAGCCAGTCCCCCAGAGCAGCATCTGCCGCAGCGGAATGGCCGCAATGGCTGTCATCGGAGAACGCCGCGCCAAGTTCTCCCCGGGGCTTCTCCCCCTGCTCGTCCTCGCATTGCTGCTCCAGGCGCCCTCCGCGTCCGCCCGCCGCTGGTTCTGGAACGACGCCCTTTTCCCCGTCGCCAACACAGCCGAAACGGACCCCGCCGCCGCGTTCACCGCCGCGGGGGCTACCGCGCCGCCTCAAGCAGTCCCAACGCTAGCCCCGGCGGCGCCGACGACAGCCCCGCCGGCGCCGACGGCAGCCCCGTCGGCGCCAGCGCCGGCGGCAGCTCCTGCGGTGTCGTGATACGAATCCGTCCGGAGCCGCGCCCAACCCGTGTGCTGCGCTGTCGGCGGAGTTGATGCGCACTGCCAGAGCATTGGGGGGCTTTACTGCCACTGGAGGGAAAGGATTCGCGGCTCCTTCTCTCTTCAGCGCGTGCCATGCCACCTTCCTGTTCAGGTACTGTCACTGCTAGTCTTGTACCGTGATTTTTGTTTTTTCTCCCTCTCTTCTTATCCACGCTAATAATGGCTACTGAAACCGAACTCCACGCTTGCTCCGCTCGAATATGTTGGCCTGATTGCGGTTCTACGATTGCCACGGTCGATCTGGCAGGAAGAACTGCGACGTGGCGGACCTTCAGTCGATCGCGAACGCGTTCGACAATCACTACGTGTACAAGCACATCGCCGTTGACTCGCCGGACCAGACCAACCTGCCGAGCAGCATCGATATTGTCGCAGAGCTGAGAAAGATCGTCGCGAACACCAGCGCGGGGAAGTATCCACGGCTGGTTGACGCGCACATGGCGGCGTATCGGGCGGTGTGGGCGCTCAACGACGGGCATAGCTTTTTCATTCCGCAATGCTTCATGGGTACTTTCGACTTGCCGTTGCCGCTCTTGGCTGTCGTCGAAAACGGGCAGCAGATCATTCGCGTTGCGCCGCGCCGATGTGAGTGTTGCTCAATATACTCCCTCCCGGTGAGGGTTGGTGAATGAAGAGTTTCCGCACTCTGCCGCGTTGTGCCACGCCGAACCGAGTGTTCCAGTATGTGAGATCACACCTCTGGTGATGAGTTGTTCCAACATCATATTCCTCAGCATCCTACTTCAAAGCATAGTACCCCTAAATATCAAACTCCGTGTTCCTCTTATTTATTACCTCTGGCCAGATGTCACTCCCGAGGGCATGGACCATGTTGCGAAGGTTGTGCACAATTTTGATTTCGGCCTTTTCGAAGGCCGACAGGTATGTTCGCTAGCTAATCTCCGTGTTCCTATTATTTAATACTCCCTGCAAGCGAGCTTTACACGCTTTATCTAAACTAATGCTTCATGATGCGTGTCGCAGGTTGTGGCTATAAACGGGGTCAAAGCGGAAACATTCATCCTGAATTGGGCAGACAAGGAAATGGGCATGTTTCGCAATCGCGCTTCGCGATTCACAACCGCTTTCGCGAGGAATGAAGCGGCAGGAACAGGAACGGCGAAAGGGACGAGCATCGTCCAGGTGCCAGGCGCATTCGCCCGGCGACTCTTTGCTCCCGAAGATGACACCTTACTGGTGTCATTCGCAACAGCGTGAGCTACAGTACTTGCTGCTCATTGGCTAACTTTCGCTGCATCTGCCGTTTTCTCTTCTGGATTCTTCCCTGCTGCTTGCTTGCTGAGTTTAGCTCACGCGTCCTCCTAATCGGACCTCCTTCACGCTTCATGTGCCCCCCTTCCCACCCCACCTGTTCTCCTTTTTGCTGCAACTCCCAGGGATGGAAGCTCGACGGAAGACGTAAAGGTGCCATGGATCGGGACATCTGCGCTTGCCGTCTTTGCAAATGCCACGGGGTACTGGAATGCACACTGTGCCGTGGATAACCCATCTGTTACCGGCGGCACCAGCGCGCAGGCAAGCGCGCAT
This sequence comes from Closterium sp. Naga37s-1, assembly GCA_947471745.1. NCBI lineage: Eukaryota > Viridiplantae > Streptophyta > Zygnematophyceae > Desmidiales > Closteriaceae > Closterium > Closterium sp. Naga37s-1. The sequence goes on along the minus strand of CANJKZ010000008.1, from coordinate 3,541,227 downwards.
GCAAGCACGGTCGGTCATGCGGACACTCCAATGATTGACCGGTTTCTCGAACGCCATCCCGCTCCAGTCTACTACGACCGTACGAGAAAAGGCAGCACCGACTTGAATGTCGAGATTGCGTCGCTTTCTGCTGCAGCAGCAGGACTGACTGTAAAGAGGATTTCACCAACGACTGATAATTTTCTGGTGAGGAGGTTGGCTTCAGTCGGTGGGATGAATGGTGGAGGTTCTGTTGATTCTTGCATGATGGGTGCTATCTAGTTGTTATCCTTGGGTTGTTGTCTAGTTGTTGTCTAATGACGCGTGGGGCTAATAACGCCCAGCCAACTTGTTTGTTTTTGTGTGTGTGTGTGGCCGTGCGCACGTGTGCATGTGTGCATGTCTGTGTGTGTGCACGTGCACATGTGCGCATGTGTCCATGTGTGCATGTCTGTGTGTGTGCACGTGCACATGTGCGCATGTGTCCATGTGTGCATGTCTGTGTGTGTGCACGGGCACATGTGCGCATGTGTCCATGTGTGCATGTCTGTGTGTGCACGCACGTGCACATGTGCGCATGTGTCCATGTGTGCATGTCTGTGTGTGCACGTGCACATGTGTGCATGTGTGCATGTCTGCATGTGCATGCGAGCAGGTATACCTGGTGGGCGGCAACACGGCTGTGATCTGGATTCACCAGTTCAGTCCCAGCGACGCGGTAACGCAGGCGTTGAAGGCGAAAAAGATCGATGAGGAGCAGTATATGATCACAGAGGTCACTAAGGCTTTTAATACCGCAGCAGTGTCAGTACTCCTTTACCTCTACCCTCTAGTTGTTAATCTATTGACCCTGCAGCGTCACATCCCCCCTTCCTTCTACCCCTCCAGACCCACTGATGTCCCCACTCCATGTCTCATGCTAGTACCCTGTTCTCAACTCATCTTTCACCTCACATTTTATCCTTATCACTTTCCCACCCTTCCGCTACTTGCCATTTCCCCCATCCCTCTTTCCATGTCTCTTCCCCGTGCGTTCGTTTCCCCACACATTCTCCCATGTGTTACCCCATACCTCCCCCCATCTGTGCTATGTGCGTCACCCCATGCCCCCCCTCCAGATCCGGCGCCTCTCAGATCATCATAGACGTGCGTGGCAACGGTGGCGGGCGGTCCCACCGCAGCAGCAACGCTCATGTGCCCCCCCATGCTCCCCCCCCTCCCGTCCCCCCGTCCCCCCGTTCCCCCTCTCCCTCCAGATCCGGCGCCTCTCAAATCATCCTAGACGTGCGGGGCAACGGTGGCGGCTCCGTTCTTGCCGCATACACAGCCATCCGTCTCCTCATGGGGGCAGCCAAGGTCCCCGACTCTGCCTTCGCCATGCCGATGGATTTCATCATCGGTACCCAGTACACTGAGAATGCCATGAGCGCGCTCTCACTCGACCCATCCATGCTCTACTGCTTTAATCCATATGTTGACCTCAATGGCACCGACCTCTCCAGCGTCTTTAGCTACGCTCCTTTCCGCGAGCTCCGCTTCACAAAAGCCGGCCCTGTTGGGAACTACTCGGCGCCGTTCAAGAAGAATAGCAAGTTTTCAGGGAAGGGGCAGCAGCCGGTGTTTGGGGACCGGCCCTTCCTGGTCCTGTCGGACGGAAACTGCTTCTCCGCCTGCTCCATCCTCACGCACGTCCTGGGGAAACGCCACAAAGTGCCCATGGTAACCGTGGGTGGTTTGCCCAACCAGCCCCCTGATGTGGGCTCCTCGTGCCTCGGGTTTACTATTCCTGACATCTATGCGATGGCACCAGGCCTCAGCAATCTCGCTGCCTTAGTGCCAAAGATGGCGTCGCTACCTCTCAAGGTGAAAGGGTCGGTTGGCATGGCATTTACCAACGGGTATGTGGATTCGGAGATTCCGTGCGAGTTTGAGTTTCTGCCCAGCCAGCATCACATCAACTACACCGTTGATCTCATTGACAAGCCCTGGGCCATTTGGAGTGAGGTGGCCAAGCTCTTTGCCTCCCCTGCTGCCTAGTCCATCCATCAGGGCATACCCAACAGTGATGAAGGGTAGACCCTATGACACCGCTTCAGGGTTGTTCATGCACTTTTCATGTGTGGTGTTGGCTGAAAATGAGGCACCCAAAGTCTTTGCTTATGTTGGTGGTGATAGTCTGTCGTGCTTTTGGGGGATATGTTATGTTGGGGGGTTATTACTTTGTTGTGCTGATGGTTTGTTTCCTGTGCTTGTTATGGAGTTGGGGCTGATTTTCTTGGTTTTTTTTGTCACAATTTATTATGAGTCATACACCACCTCATAGCCACAATGAAGTCTCACGGAGATCAAGGGTGCACGAGCGAATGTATAACGGGAATTAAGTTACTTCAATCCATTGTGCTACAATTTTCCGTATAACGGGTATTGTGTATAGTGAGTATTTTCATAACAAAGCAAAAGGAAAACCTGGACAGAAAGCCGGTACAATGTGATACAAGTGCTTGTCCAGTTGGTAGTCAGTAGAGCGGGTGGCTGTATAACGAAGCGTTCAACGTGTCAAACACGTAATGCTAGGATGGTTGCGGTGGCAACTCCTCTTTATTCGCCGAGCTGTTAGCGTGACTGGCGGTTCAGTTTCGGAAGCGTTACGCTGCAGCCTGCGACTGTGCGATCACCGGCGGCAGCGGCAATTCCGGGAAGAGTTTTGCGACGTCGCTCCAGATGACCCAGGGCTTGTCGATGCGATCTACGGTGTAGTCCACGTGGCGCTGACTCGGCAGAAATTCGAACTCGCACGGAACGCTCGAGTCCACATACCCGTTAGTAAACGCCATGGAAACATCCATGTTCGTCTTAAACGGTTTCGACGCGCGCGGGTCGTTGGCGTGGCTCGTGCGGCTTAGCGGAACCGAGACGGCGCAGTTTAACGAGAGCATGGTGTAGCCCAGGCACGACGCGCTCACGGACACGGGCTGGTCGAGGTAACCACCCACGGTTACCATGGGTACTTTGTAGCGTTTACCCAGCATGTGCGTGAGGATGGCGCACGTGGAAAAGCAGTCGCCGTCCGCCAGAAACAAAAACGGCCGCGCGCCGAAAAACGGCTCCGCGGATCCCGCGCGCTCCGCCAATCCGCCGTAGAAATTCTCGAAATACGACTTAAAATCCGCGGTATAGGTGCCGGCGCGACCGGCCTCTGTAAACGAGATGTTCTGCAGCGGCGTGTAGTCTTGCGAAGACGAGAGCACCGACGCGCCGTCGCCGGGGTGCGTATAGCCGTCCGTGACGTAGTCTGGAATGGCCTGATCTTCCATGAGGCTCCAGGTGAAGTTTGTGCCTATAATGAAGTCCATGGGTAGGGTTGCGTTCGCTAGAGGCACGTTTCGCGTGCCGAGAAGGGTGACAACTGTGACTGAGCCCAGCGCGGTAAACCCGCCGCCGTTCACGCGCACGTCGAATATGACCTCCGCGCAGTTGGTGCTGCGCGCGGAGGGAGGCGCGGGGGGGGGGCAGGGGGGCCGCGGGGGGATGTTTGGCGGAAGCTGGGGGAGGAAAGTCCAATTTTTTTTCGGAGGGAAAATTGGTGGGCAAGCAGGGAAAGCAAGCAGGGAGGGTGAGCAGGGAGGGCGAGCAGCGAAGGCGAGCGTACCTCCTGGCGGCATCCATGGCTCTGAGAATCTCCCCGGCGAGGTAGTCAACGGGGTGTACGTCAGGGCTGGTGACTGCTAGCTCCACTGCCGTGGTGCTGTCCACGTCGAACGTGTGCAGCACTATCACTGCCGTGCGGTTGCTCACCAGATACACCTGGGAGGGGAAGAGGGGTGCATAAGGGCGCGGAGGGATGGAAAGGGTTGTAGAGGGTTGCAAGGCAGGGTTGATGGCGGTCAGCTTACTCGCCGTGGTGCTGTCCCCGTCGAATGTGTGCAGCACTATCAATGCCGTTTGCTCAGTAGATACACCTGCGAGGGATGCAGTGCGGTTGAAAGGGGTTGGACAGGGGAGAGAGGAGGGATGCGGAGGGGAAAGCTGGGAGTTTGATTGAGGTGCATGATTGCGTTCAGGGGAAAGGTTTCAACACCAGCATGCAGTCACGCATGCGTACACCCGCATACAGTCACACCCGCATACAGTCACCCGCAGACAGTCGCATCCTCATACAGTCACACCCCCATACCAGGTAATAGGCATCTTCAGCAGACACTCTCTCCACTGTGATCGCTGCCCCGTCCTCGCCAGCCAGTATCCTGGGTGTAACCTCGTCGCTGCTCTGCTCCTTCTGTTCTTTCTTCTCCTGCGGCTGCTGCTGCGGCTGCTGCTGCCGCCTGTGGGGTTGCTGGCGATGCCTATACTGAGGTCGCCTCCTCAGCACATCCCGCTGGAACACAGGAGGCGGCGCCCGGGAGTCCCTCTCTTCGCTGCTGCTGCTGCTACTGCTGGTGGTGCTTGCGGCATTGCCAGCAGCAGCGTCGTCAGCACAGGGCTCTTGGTGCTTGGCGCAGTTGAGGGTCCAGTAGGAGTGCGAGTCGGTGAAGGGCTCTGAGCTCGAGACAGCCATCCATGGCACACTCACGTTCTCTGCTGCCCCCCTGTTGCTCCGAACCAGGGAAACCGCCCGAACAATACAAAAACAAAACAATGACAACAGAAAATCACAAACAACACGGCATGAGAAATCAGTGGTACCAACCACGGTCATTGGTGAAGGAATTCTGAAGAGGATATAGACTTGCTTTGTTGTGTGCATAGTCTCACCCTTGACGAAAGGACACCTGCAGCGTGTCACTCTCTGGAACCACCTCCCTTAAAGCAAAACTCCTGGGGGTGCTGTCCCAAGCTGGCGTTAGGAGTGTGTCGGAAAGACTCAATTTAACGGATGGGATGCGCCAGCAAATCTTTCTCGCAACAGATCTTCTCACTCACCCTCTAAGAATGGACACCTGCAGAGTGTCGCTCTCTGGAACCAGCTCCCTGAGAGCGAACTCCCCCGGGTGCTGCCACAAGCTGGCTCGGCCCTGTGCATCAAGCCCGGCAAACATCATGTTGAAGCGCGCACTGGGGTTGCGCACCATGCCACCGTATTTGTCCGCCCACTGCTTGATATACTGCACCGCAGGCTGGCCCTCGATTGTGAGCACCTGCGAGAGAGGAGGATGAAGTGTAGGTTTTGAAGGACAGACACCGTATGTTTAGTGTTGGGTTGCGCACCATGCCGCCATACTTGTCCGCCCACTGCTTTACGTACTAGACTGCCGGCTGGCCCGCTATTGCGAGCACCTGTGGGAAGGGAAGTGGGAGGGCGGGCGAGAGGACAGTCACTGAAGCGAGAGAGTGATTGGGAGTGGTGGAGAGTGGTGGAGAGGCAAACAGGAATGGTCTCCCCATTCAACGCAGCTGTTTAGTTACATTAGTGTACCTGTTGTAACTCGTAGGCGGAGAAATCGAAGCCCCAGATTTTCTTCGCGTCCTCTTCAATTCCGTTGAACCACGCCAGGTCTGAAGGGATACCAGCACCATCAAATAAGGATACGGAAATTGTTACTCATACACATCAACGAAGCGTAACTGGAAAACGAGCTAGGGTGAACGCCGTGCGTGTGTGCGTGTGAGAGACTTCAGAAGCGGCGCGGAAGACTCCGAAGCGCGGCAGATTCCGTAGCGCAGCAGACTCCGAGTCGGAGCGCGGACTCACATCGGCGCGTGGCGACGCGAACGATCTGCTGACCGTCCTCCACGACCGCAAAAAGCGGGAGAGGCAGGAAGAAGCTGGCCATGCTGAAGAAGCAGTTCGATGAAAACATCGTGTGGCCGTCGTTCAGGCCGTTGATCGCGTTGAACGTGTCCACGTGGGCGTCCATCAGCCGTTCGTATTCGCCCTGCTCGGCGCGCTGCAGAATGGCCGTCAGCTCCGCGACGATGTCGACGCTGCTGGGAAGGTTCGTCTGGTCGGGCGAGTCAACGGCGATGTCTTTGTAGACGTAGTGGTTGTTGACTCCGTTGACTACGGACCGAAGATCTTCCACGTCACTCTCTCTGCTCACCGTTCAAGAAAAAATCGAGAGATGTCACTGCCACTGAGTGATCATTTAAGTTATGTTTGCGATGTCAACCTCTTGATTACTAGGTACGCGGGTTACCTGATTTTGAAATTTCGCAAGCATTCGTGAACTGTAGAGGGCTTCGCAACGTCCCAGCTCGCTGCATTCGTGGCGATTTCCTGACTCCACAGCGTGCACGGGTCCGCTGCACCGCTCTGCATCACGCTCGCTGCCTCTGGACCGCTGTTGGATTCAACAGTAGTAGCAGCTCCCGCTAGAGAATCTTCATTATCAGCACTGACATGGGCTGCTGCGGGGTTGTTTAGCAATCGAAGGGCGAAGGCAGGTTGGGATTGAATCAAGGATAGAATGACAGCTAGAAGGCCTACTACTCGAGCAAGACATGACTCTGAACCCATGGTTGGGCAACAAGGGACGATTGTACCAGGCAGCAGGAGCTTATTTCCGTAGTGGCACTGATGTTTCCCCTGGTTCCAGTGTTGCTGAACTTGTGAGATGCCGAGCGAATCAACTTTGTACTTTCTAGGAAACAGAAATGCTGCTGCGATCGCAGTTGTTTGTGCGTTCCACAATTATTGCTGCTTGCTTGCAAATGCAATGCAAGCTCGCATCAGAAAATTATTGCTGGCCGCATGTCAATCTGACATTTCATTCACGCGCTCCGACGCTGAAGACGAGCCGCGCGCGTCTGAGCATTGCCGCAGGAGTAACATTGTCACCGAGTTACGAATTACCAAATTTATATAGAAACAGGTAAGCTGCCTCGCTTAGGTAATACTATCACTTAGTGTGATATGACTTGTCAAACAAAAGAGTGCGCGGAATGCAATATCAAATGTGTATTTACTACTACAAATTTGAATCTCCACGCGGATTTCGCGAGTCCTGACATCTCCATTCACGCTCTCGCAGATTTTGTCAGACTTTTCTCAAGCTCGCAAAGGGTCCACACACTACAGCCGAAATAGTCAGTTTGTTTTAGCAGAAAAATGCACATTCACGACGGAAAGGAATAGAGCGGACTAAAGGATATAAGCATGGCATTTGGTAAGTTGAATTTCTAAGAAGGAGCCGTGGCCGGAGAGCCATTGTGACTGAAATTGTAGGAGATTGGTGTGGTGGTGGTTTTAAAGCAAGGGTGCACTTTGGGAGGGGTGGAGGCTGTTACAATCCCAAGTGGGACTTAGCGAAGGATCGCTCAGGGTTGATCGCAGAGTAGTGTTGCAGCGGAAGTTTGAATCTCAGGTCAGAGTGAATGTAAATGACTGAGTTGATAATAGCATGCATACATCTGGTTTATATAAGAATACAGGGGAATACGAAAAGACCTAGGCTAGCCATGTACTCTAAGGAGTACATTCCCTTATTCTAACCAAATTCAAACCGTGCGGCGCGGGAACCCGTTTCAAACCTGTTCCCGCTCTTTTCACTTCAAATGTTTCTGCCTGAATCGGTCTTGGAAATACTTTAGCACGGAGGCAGTTGGCGAGGGTCTGGCGCGAGGGGTGTCCCATCCGCTGGTGCCAGAGATCATCTTCGGCGCGGATGCCGGAAGTGCGCTTATAGCGAGCGAGGTATTCTGCCGCTTCTGCTTCCGTGACTTGCGGGATCTGGAGTGGGGGTTCTTCCTCTTCTCCTGGTTCCGCTTCGTTGTCCGGCTCCTCTGGTTCTGTTTCTGCCGTTGTCTCCCCTTCTGCAGGTGCCGTGGTGAGGTAGAGGGCGAGGAAGTCGCGATCGGGAATTATAGTGAGTGGAGTCGTGGTGCCTTCAATAAAACGCGCGAAAGGATCTGGGCGGGAGATTGGACCAAGTGAGTCCCGCAGAGGAGTTGGTGGTACATTCCCCTCCTCAATCTCCGACCAACGATCACGCCATCGATGGGGCGAGGAAGGAGGTGAGCGGGTGCGCGGGGGTCGACCGAGTGGGATGGCGACGCGAGGGGATGGTTCTCCTCGCTCAGCTTGCATCTCGCGTTCCATCTCTTCTTCTTCTTCCTTGGTGATTGGCGCATCCACGTATTCGTTTTCTTCCCATCCGCCGATGTTGCCCCATCCTTCCGTATTGACCGTACCGCTGGCGCTGGCTCCCCATGCTCCAGTGGCGGATCCCCAGGTTGCTCCGTCGCCTTCTTCGGGTTCGTAATCTTCATCTCCCCATGCGCCTCGTCGTGCTGTCTCCTCGTCCCATCCAGCCGCGACACGTTCCTCAAACAGTTTCCGTTTCTTTTCCGCCCGGTCCTTGTCTTTTTCTTCCTTGACGCTGAGCTCCTCTGGTGCGTCAGGATCTTTCCACGCCGTGTCAATTTCGCGGCGGTAGACTTCGCGGGCGTAAGGACGTGGTCGTCCATCTTCGTCGAAGGTGGTGGTGTTGGCTTCTAGGATGAACCGGAGCGTCTCTCCATATGGTGTCGGTCGTTCGACACGCGGTTGTCCGAAGTCATCGTTAGGTTCGCCGAAGATGCGGTGAGTTGTTACTGCAAGTTCTTCTTGCGTCATGCCCGTAGGTTCTGCCTCGGCGCTCTCCGCTTCCTGAATTGCCGCGTATTCCTTTTCGATTTGCTCTGTGCGGCTTGCCGTGGGTGTGTGTCAGGTGGTACAGAGACCATTGATGTCTGGGTTGTGCAGGTTGATTTCGCGGGGGTGAGGACTGCGGCGAACCCATGGTCGTCCATCTGGGTGCTCCCATTTGCTTGTGTAGGCAAACTCGAGGGGAACGAGGTCCACGAGCTCGTCGGATGAAGCTTGGCAGGAAGGTACGTCGAAGTCCAGGACATAGATCCCGTTGATCGAGCGGGCTCGTCCGAGATACTTGAACGATTCGGGAGGGGTATCTGGCGGGGCGTATGTGAGAATGAGATCGCGTGTGGCGAGGTCCGTGGTGAGGATGACGCCGCAGTCGCGAAGTTGTCCAGCCGAGAGCAGATTGAAACGGAGATTCGGAACGTAGAGTACGTCGTTGAATGAGATGTGAGTGTTGCTGTCTCGTGCTTGCAGAACAACAATGCCTTGCGCATTGGCGCGTAGTTGCTCGTTGTTGGCGACGGTGACGTAAGTTGGGGGGGCGCGGCTCAGATTCGAGACGTAGCGCGTAGATCCCACCATGTGCTGTCCGCAGCAGCTGTCCAGGTACCAGGTGTTGTGGTTGTCGTTGTTGTTTCTGCGCAGAAGTAGCGCCAGTCGCGGAGTCACCAGGGTTGCCTTGTAGCGACTGTGGAAGAGAGGGTCTTCATCCTCCTTCCATCCCACCGGTACGTAGTGTTGATTGTCATGCGGCGGGCTTTCCCGCAAGGTGATTGGCAGGTTCCAATCCTGCTCGTCTTCGTCATACTGGTTATAGTAATTTTCAGTGAGGGGGTTATTCCATCCCTCTTCTGGTTCAAGGAGTCTTCCTCGAATCTCGTCTTCCTCGTCAGGTTCAGCAGTGCGACGTCGGCGCGTCGTCATGTTCGCGATGATGTTCCTGGGAGCTCCTGATGGAGATCCTTGACTTTGCTGATGTTGATGTTGCGCAGGTGGACGAGGTGTTTGTTGCTGAGACTGAGGATGACGAGCATCCTGTCGGCCGACCCACTTGTTGTGGTGAGTGGAATTTGGGTGGCGATAGTTGGATCGGGACTTGCATCGATCCGTTGAGTGTCCGAAGACTTTGCATATTTTGCAATAATGGCGCCTTGGTTGTCGTCGCTCTTCACGGTTGTCAGCGTAGAAGGCGAGGCGCTCTCGGCGCGGCGCGGAGCTTGTTCTGCTCGAATCCATGTCCTGCTGTTCGGACAGGAGTGCGGCGCATAGCGCGGCTTTTGAGATTGTCCCTCGATGTCGGAGTAACGCCTTACAGGGCTTCCACTCTGGCCCGAGTCCTTGAAGGACTATGTTGACGAAAATCTCTTCTGAGATTGTACTCCCATGCTTCGTGATCTGGTCACGGATGTTGCGACAGCGGTTAATGTACGGATTCGCTTTCTCCCCGTGCCCCATCTTTATCTCCAAAAGTTGCTGCAGAAGCCTGCTGGCGGTGACCGAATCCTTCGGCTGATAGACTTCAACGAGGTGCTTCCAAGCTTCCAAGGCTGGAGCGTCGCTCTCTTTGTAGGAGCGAATGTTGAGTTGTTCCGCAGGCGTCATGTTGCGTAGCAGCACACTGTAGGCCATGAGGGACTCACTGTAGTACTGAGCCCTGGCGACTTCGGTGTTTTCCACCGGTTTAGGATAGGAGCCGTCGAAGTAATGGTAGATCTGCGCCGTTTGTAGGAGGAGCTCAAGCTCGAAACTCCATGTGTAGAAGTCCTTGCCGTCAAACGCGGCAGTAGTTTTGATTTTTGAGACGCTGAGGAAGCGTGTTTACGCAGAGTTGATGGCTTCATCACTTGGACGGGGGGCAGTTGTTGTTGATTTGTCTGTGTCGAGGGAGAAGGTATGCGCGGCGGTATCACGGCTTTTCTCGGCCGGTTGTCCAGGTTGAACTGGTTGGGAAGAGGTTCCCGCATCGCCTTTGCGCAGATCTTGGAGCTCTTTCTCCATAGTTGAAAGCCGAGCGAATAACTGCTCGAGTGCGGCAGTGCCGATAGTAGTTGTCGCCTCATTTGTCGCAGCCGGGTTGGTTTGTCCTTCAGCCGTCAGATTGGCTTGGCCTCCGGATCCTCCGGCCATCTTGGTCTTGGAGCGTGTGCCGCTCGCCAGATCTTGGTTCGGCGAATTTTAAGAAAGTGGTGATGCGAAGAATCCCTGAGTAGCTCTCATACCATGTTACAATCCCAAGTGGGACTTAGCGAAGGATCGCTCAGGGTTGATCGCAGAGTAGTGTTGCAGCGGAAGTTTGAATCTCATGTCAGAGTGAATGTAAATGACTGAGTTGATAATAGCATGCATACATCTGGTTTATATAAGAATACAGGGGAATACGAAAAGACATAGGCTAGCCATGTACTCTAAGGGGTACATTCCCGTAATCTAACCAAATTCAAACCGTGCGGCGCGGGAACCCGTTTCAAACTTGTTCCCGCTCTTTTCACTTCAAATGTTTCTGCCTGCATCGGTCTTGGTCAGACGGTTGCTGCGTCGCTTCAACTCTTCTGACTCCTCGACTTCGTACTCGGTAGAGTCAGCTCCTGCAGCATACAGGAATGCCTACTCATACAATTTCATATCGTAACAGAGGCAAAGGTTTATCACTTGCCTCCCCTTCCGTCGTCTGTTCCCCCAACCCAACTCGCGGACGAATTCGATTATGTTCGCCAGCACACTCTCCAAGCCTCGCTCTAGTGTTTCATATGGTTGGACACTTCGCCAACCATTCATAGCACCCTACGGGGTGTACCAAACCAATACACTCGAAAACCACCCCATGAATGGAGCAATACCGATGTAGCTTTTATTCTATGAAATTTCGTTCGCGTTGACAGCGCAGAACACCCTCACCGCATCGTACCTGGGAACTGTCACCAGCCATGCAACATCAGCCTGCGCTGCCAGGTCAGGTCTCCCTTCTTTCCCTCTCTTGCTAGTTCCTCTCCCCTCTCCTCTCCCCTCTGCCTCCTCCGCCTCCTTGCCCCCTTCTGACTCCTGCATCCTGTCATCTTCGTTCCAGGGCGCATTCCGGGGGCGTGTATCGCTGTGCCCTAGTAGCGTTCATTTATTAACGATCCTTATAGCCACCGCCCGTCCAGTTGATATAAGGTTTCGTTATAAGCGGTTCTCGTTATAAGGGAGCCCGATGGGGGCGAACGTGAGTCACGCGGCGGCAGCGCCATCGGCACCTCCGCCTCCGCCAATCGCACCCGCGGGAGTTCCTCCGCCCCCCGCGGGCCCGGTTGGTCTGCAACAGGTCGTTCCGCCGGCCGATGCGGCGGGAAACGCGGAGAAGCCTCCGGATAAAGTGGACTATCTGAATCTGCCGTGCCCGGTGAAATATGAGGAGATCCAACGAGAAGCACTTAGTAAGCACTCCTTAGCGAGGATGAATAGAGCGATAGACGTCGGCTATTCTGACAAGGATATTGCCGATCGGTCCAGATCAGATCAGATCAGATCAGACCAGATCACGTCGAATGAGTTCAGGTCAAATCGATCGTGGCCGTTCTGACTCCTGCTGCCAGCTGCCATCCGTCAGTTATCGATAAGCCCTGGTGACCCGAATGCCACGTGGCGCTTCTCCTTTATACTCGCCTAATGATCGTTGATTCTGGTCTACCATTCTGGTCAAGCAGATCGCCGATTTGTGCGTGTCTGGAGACTTGTAAACCTTTTTTTCTAAACGGAGCACGCTATGAATTTTCGCGTTTTTTTTTGCCGCGTCGATGAATGCGAACGTAATAGGGTTGAGCGAGGGTTTCAGGATAAGGGCTAATGGCCAGTGGAAGGAAGGGGACTGTTGAGATGTCGTGCTCATTCGTGCTTAGAACGCGTGATCAGGCGACTGTTGAGATGTCTCCGAAAAAGTCTGACGTGCTCATCCGCGCTTAGAGTGCGTGATCAGGCTGTTCACGCGTTACTCCTGGGACTATGAATTCGATTCCGCCCTTTTTCCATCCGTGACCATTTTCGACCTCGACGGCCTTTCCCCTCCTCGTCACCTTCCGTTCTTCACTACCACTCCCCCCCTCTCCTCTCCAATTCTCCCCTCTCCTCTCTACAACTCCCCTCTCATTTGCACTTCTCCCCGCTTCTCCCCACTCGTCCCCACTCCTCCCTGCGTGCCGCACTTGCCCGTGCTCCCTTTCCTCTCCACCCCCCTCTTCTCCCCACTCCCCCCCTTGCTTTCCCCGTTTCTCCCCTGCTGGTACTCATGCGACCCTTCACTGCCCCCACTCTCATTCTCCTTTAACCTCTCCTCCCCTTTTTCCCCCTTTTTCCCCTTGTCCCCCATCCCCTTCCCCTCGTCCACTCTCCTCGTCCCCTTGCCGCCCCCTTACCCCCCCCCCCCCCCGCTCCTCCCTTCCGCCCGTCTGCTCTCGTTCCCTTCGCTCTCCCTGCTCCTCCATTCGCCCCGCCCCCGCGCATCTTGACGCGCAGTGTCGTTAAAGCCCGACCTCTTCGAGGGCCTTCGCTTCGACTTCAATAAGCCACTCAACCAGTCCTTCTCGCTCTCGCACAGGTGATAATCACATAGTTCCCAGTCGCTCTCGCTCGTGTTTCTAGCCCCTTCCCCTTTCCCGCGTGCACGCATCACACGTTCACGCAGCAGTACACGTGCATGCCTCCAATTCCCTCGCCTTCGAGAACAACCACTTGATCGTTCCCCTCGTCGCTCGTTTACCCCTTACCCTCTCCGTCTTCCCCCTTTTTCTCCTGCCTTGCATTCCCCCCCCTCCCTGAGTCCCTCTAGCAAGCTGTCTCTCATTTTCGCATTTTCCCTTCTCTTTCTCCTTCTTCTTCCCTACCTCCTTCCGTCCCATTCCTCTCCGCCTCCCTCCCTCCCTCCTACCCACCCTTCCTCGCCCTCTCCCAGCTTTACCCCCCCCCCCCCCCCCGTCTCTCTCTCTCTCTCTCTCTCTCTCTCTCTCTCTCTCTCTCCCCTCTCCCCTCTCCCCTCCCCCCCTCCCTCCGCAGTGTGCTGATGGGCAGTGCGGAGGTGCCGTCTCAGTCCCACAGTCACCTCCGCGACTGCATCCATTTCACCACCTTTCCCCCCGTTTTCCCCATTGTTCTTCCCCCCTACACACACACACGTGCAGTGTGCTGACGGGCAGTGCCGAGGTGCCGCCCCAGTTCCACAGTCACCTGCGCGATTGTATCTAAATCAACACCTTTCCTCCGCATTTCCCCCCATATCCCCCCTTTCTTTCCGTCCCACACACACGCACACCCGACTCCTGCGGTGTGCTGATGGGCAGTGCGGAGGTGCCGTCTCAGTCTCACATACAGTCACCTCTACAACCAATCCAACACCCCCCCTTCCAACCCCCCCAGTTCCCTTCTCTCCCTCCCTCCCTCTCCTTACGCGCACTTGACTCCCGCAGTGTGCTGATGGGCAGTGCGGAGGTGCCGTCTCAGTCGGGGGGCATTCTGAAGGTGCCGCACTCGTCGTACGAGTTTGGGGCCAATGTGCTGGACGCTAAGGTGAGTGGGGCATGAGAGTGAAGTTGGGGGGGAGGGGGACTAAAAAATATTATACATGCCTGTAAACGAGTAATCGGCATTCGAATAGTATTCGGTATTCGATCGAATACTCACGTAAAAAACGAATCCGAAATTGGCATGCTATTCGCATGTATTCGATCGTGAAGAATTCGTTCGACAAATATTCGAGTACTCGAGAGACATTCGTGCCCCATCTCTTCTCCTCTTTCCGTATCTAAAGTACTCTGGACTGCGGAAATCTAAGCCTTTCCCTATGTATGTCAAAGAATCGCAAGCTGAATGGTCAAGAAATTCACACATAGAGATGTGTGAATAACAGCCATAATGGTGAGTCTTAAGAAAGGTCGGCAGAATGGATCGTTTGCCCATATTTGAGTGTGGAATGTGCGTATTCGTGGCACATTCGTATTCGATTCGAATCTGCCAGTATTCGATTCGTATTCGCAATCAACGTGGAGAAGGTATTCGGTCAAATACGATTTTGAACACTTATTCGCAAAATACTCGGAAATGAGTATTCGTATTCGATTCGATATTCGTTTTTACAGGCAGCTCCAGCTGCTGCTGCTGCTGCTGCTGCTGCTGCTGCTGCTGCTGCTCCTCCTCCTTCTCCTCCTCCTCCTCCTCCTCCTCCTCCTCCTCCTCCTCCTCCTCCTCCTCCTCCTCCTCCTCCTCCTCCTCCTCCTCCTCCTCTCCCCCCTCCCCGTCCCCGTCCCCCTCCCCCTCCCCCTCCCCGTCCCCCTCCCCCTCCCCCTCCCCCTCCCCCTCCCCCTCCCCCTCCCCCTCCTTTCTCCTGCTTGCTATTCCGCACCACAACTGAAATTTTGAATTGCCTTCGTCATTCATCGAATCTTCGTATAATATCACATTCCAAATCCAAAGATAATGTCACATTCCAGATTCAAAGATAACATTACATTTCAAATTCAAAGATAGTAACATCACACTCCATTCCCCCTTGCGTGCATGCCCTTTCCTGGGACCTTTCCTCATCGCCTTCATGAGGAAAGGTTTTAGGACCCCACCCCCTCCCCTTCATTCCCTGCACCCTCAGCCATCCGCAAGCCTAAGATGCTGATTGGTCGGATGGCGTGCGGTAAGGCTGAGTGCGCGGGCAAGCTACCAGATTGCATCCAACTTGTCCGTCCTTTCCCCGACGTTTTCCCCTTTGTCTCTCTCTCCTCCCCGCTTCCCCTGTGCTGTGCCACGTCACTGCCGGAACAGAAGATGCTGATTGGCTGGATGGCGGGCGGCAGGCTGAGTGCGCGGGTGAGCTACCAGATTGCACCCGGTGGGCAGGCTTGTCCGTCCTTTCCCTGACTCTTTCCCCGTTGCCTCTCCTTCCCCCCCCTCCGCGCCCCACCAACCCCCCCCCTCTTCCGAGAGCAGAAGATGCTGATTGGCCGGATGGCGGACGGGAGGTTGAGTGCGAGGGTGAGCTACCAGGTGACGGACAGCCTGGCACTGAAGGTGAATGCGCAAATCGTCAACGAGCCACATTTCTCCCAGGGCATGTTCCAACTCGACTACAAGGTGCGTGTGCGTGAGAGTGAGAGTGAGCGTGAGTGTGTGCGCGAGAGAGAGAGCACGGGAAGTAGCTGAGTGTGCGCGGATCGTGAACGAGCCTCACTTTTCCCAGGGCATGTTCCAACTCGACTACAAGGTGCGTGCGTGAGGGGGAGAGAGAGGGGAGAGAGAGCACATGGGAAGCAGGTGAGTGCGCACAGATTGTGAACGAGCCTCACTTCTCGCAGGGCATGTTCCAGCTTGACTACAAGGTGCGTGCGTGTAAGAGAGAGAGAGGGCATGGGAAGCAGGTGAGCTACCAGGTGACTGACAGCGTGGCATTGAAGGTCAACGCGCAGATTGTGAACGAGCCGCACTTCTCGCAGGGCATGTTCCAACTCGACTACAAGGTGCGTGCGTGTGAGTGTGTGGGTGGGTGTGTGTCTTGCCTGTGTGTGCGTGCATGCGTGTGTGCGTGCGCTTACGTTTGTGTGTGTACGCGCGTGTATGTGAGCCTATAGAGTGCGAGTGTCAACACTTGGCATGTCTCAATGCGCTTCCTTTCCCTCTATCACTGCAAAGAGAGATTGGACTACCAGTGGCAAGTAGTAGCAAGTTACTACTACGAGCCGCACGTGCATGTGGGCAACATGATAAAAGCAGTGTTTTGAGTAGTCTCAAAACGGTGCAGTCCACCGAGTGATTTCCATCCAGAGCGTTCGCTGAATGGACTCATAATGATTATCAACGCTATTTGTGGTGTCAATGCTACTCATAACGATTGTTCCCCATTCTGGTGTCTGGATTTCCCTCATTTGTTTGCTGAATGCCCTCATAACGAGTATTCTGGTGCCTGAATTTCTCTCCATCACTGCAGCGATCAGACTACCAGATCAGCGGGAGGTGCAGTGCAGGCGGGAAACAACGCCTTCCACGCAGTGAACCACATTCACAGCATGCTTTCAAACGTTCTCTCCTCATTCCACGCCCTTCATCCCTCCATGACTGCAGGGATCGGACTACCAGTGGCAGGCGCAAGCAGGCAACAACGCTTTCTACGGAGTGAACTACATCCAGAGCGTCACACAAAGCACTGTCTCCCACATCCGTTACCCTTCCATGACTGCAGGGGTCGGACTACCAGTGGCAGGCACAGGCGGGCAACAACGCTTTCTACGGAGTGAACTACATTCAGAGCGTCACGCCCACACTCTCTCTGGGCGGAGAGGCCTTCTGGCTGGGCCACCAGCGGCGCTCTGGGCTGGGCATTGCTGGTCGATACAACACCGATAAAGTGGTGAGCTGCTCTTGCTGGTATATTTATGAGAATTCTTAAAAGGTGCGCTGCAGGCCGTGTGCTCTTCCTCCTCTTCTTTCTCCTGGAAAAATCATGCCCATTCCGCGTCGCTCCAATCCATGCCATCCCGCTTGCTCTTCAGGCGGCGACTGCACGTGGCGAGCGCAGGAGTGGTATCCATGACCTACGTGCAACGCGTGCTCCAAATCACGCACATCCTGCATTGCTCCAATCCATGCCATCCCGCATCCATCTCACTTGCTCCAGGTGGCGACAGCACAGGTGGCGAGCACAGGAGTGGTGTCCATGACCTACGTGCAACGCGTGTCAGATAAGGTATGGCTCCAATCAGGTATGAGATTATTAAGGCATGTGTTGGTATAAGATATGGTCAGATACGGTATTGGTAGGAGTGGTGTCCATGAGCTACGTGCAACACTTGTCAGATAAGATACGAGACGGATAAGGTGTTTCAGTTGGATAAGGTGTATGACTTGGGTGACATATGTGTCAACTTAAGAAGCACCTTGGAGTCGTGTCCATAAGTCAGCTCTGCACCTTGCGTGCTCCTTCATCTATCCCTCATCCATCCCCATTGCCCTTTCCTCCTCGTTGCCCGTGCTCATCCTCACCAGATGGACCGAGCAGCCGACTTTCTGCACAACTGGAACAGCAAGGAGTCGGCCACGAGTGATCATTTGGGTCTACCCAACAGTCAGCTTCCTCCATCCCTATCCATCCAACCTCATTGCCCCGCATTGCCCATGCTCATCCTCACCAGATGGACCGAGCAGCCGACTTTCTGCACAACTGGAACAGCAAGGAGTCGGCCACGAGTGTTCATTTGGGTCTACCCAACAGTCAGCTTCCTCCATCCCTATCCATCCAACCTCATTGCCCCGCATTGCCCATGCTCATCCTCACCAGATGGACCGAGCAGCCGACTTTCTGCACAACTGGAACAGCAAGGAGTCGGCCACGAGTGTTCATTTGGGTCTACCCAACAGTCAGCTTCCTCCATCCCTATCCATCCAACCTCATTGCCCCGCATTGCCCATGCTCATCCTCACCAGGTGGCCCTAGCAGCCGACTTCCTGCACAACTGGAACAGCAAGGAGTCGGCCACGAGTGTGGGATACGACTATATCCTGCGCCAGGTGTGTACAGGGGGCTGTGGGATACGATTGTATCCTGCCCAGGTGTGTGTGTGCGTGTGTGTGTGTGCGTGTGGCGGTATTCAGAAGTGAGTGTACAGGGAGCTGTGTGCGTGGCTGTAATGAGTGGTGAGTGTACAGCAAGGTGCGTGCTGACTACACCTTGCAGCAGGTGTGGTGTGGTGTGTGTACCCGTTGTGAGCAGCGAATGAGAGTGTACAGGGTGGTGTGCAGCAATTACATTGTGCGGCGGGTGTGTGTGTGGCGTTGGGAAGAGGTGATTGTAATGAGTGGCAGTCACAGTCACAGTCACTGTTACCAAGGTGACAGGATCAAGGTGGTTGGGTTTGGATAAGTCCGCCGTAATGTATGTGACTGTATTGAGGGCAGTTCGGCTTTCCCCTTCCCCCGCCCTTCGTGTTTCCACCAACCAGTGCCGGTTGGACACCAATGGCTGTGTGCCATCCTGTGTAACGCTCACAGCCATTGTTTCTTTTCCTCCAATATTCTCATTCCTCCCCCCCCCCCTCCCTTGTGTTTCCACCAACCAGTGCCGGCCGGACACCAATGGCTGTGTGCCATCCCCCATCCTGTGTGACGCTCACAATCATTCCCACTAGTCTCTCTTCCCCCGATCCTCTCATTCTCCTCCCCCGTCCTCCCTTGTGTTTCCATCAACCAGTGTCGGCTGCGGGTGCGAATGGACACCAATGGGTGTGCGAAACCCCGTGTGGTGCTCACAATCGTTCTCAGTGTTTTCTTTTCCTCCTATCCTCCTTCCCCTCTCCCCCCTCCCCCCCTTTGTGTTTCCACCAACCAGTGTCGGCTGCGGGGGCGACTGGACACCGATGGGCGTGACACCCAGTGTGGTGCTCACAATCGTTTTCAGTATTTTCTTTTCCTCCGATCCTCCTTCCCCTCTTCCCCATCCTCCCTTGTGTTTCCACCAACCAGTGTCGGCTGCGGGGGCGACTGGACACCAATGGGTGTGTAGCAGCCTATCTGGAAGAGAGGCTTAATCTTGGTGTTAATCTTCTTTTCTCTGCAGAGGTATGTCGTTAGTGAGTGTTGATGTCTGATATTTGCGTCTGCGTGCGTCTCTGAGCCTGCATCGCTTCCTCTAGTGCGCCTCGCATGTCTTCCCATTCCCGTTTTGGTGTTTTGTATCTGAACCCAACAATCTCGTTTTGCCTTTCCAGGTGGATCACTGGAAAAAGGATTATAAATTTGGGTTTGGCATGTCTGTTGGGGAGTAGCTGATCGTGGTGATAAATTTACGAACCAAACCTCTGCACTTTCAAGGTTGCAGATTAGGTCTCTTCTATGTGAATGAACTCCAGAGTTATCATGCATTTTGTTTCTTATAGCTACAACACAAAGAGGCCTAATTTCCAGATAGCATTCTTTACGAAGAATGTTATTGCTCTTCGGAGATTTTTTTGCCCAATTCAAGGCTGGATTGGAATATATCAAGTAGCACATTTTGTAGGTTTTTTCTTCCTGAAGCTGTACCAATTTAGAGAGTCGAATATGGTGCATTTCCATCGTTAACTTGCTCGTTCGCTAAAACTAGCTGACTATATCGGCTTCCTCGACATGCCCGAAACAATTATCACACTGCTACGACCCAGTGAGAGCCAAGATTACTCACGAGCTGTAACCCTATGTGACGAGACCACGGTACCTTCGCAACAGTCGTAAAAGTGTTTCTCAAGGAGGTCCGCGAAACGATGTAATTTCGTTTGTAACTCTTTCCAAAAGGCGACCACCTTGAGGTGCGCGGCTTGTATTCAGCGTCGGAGCGCGTAACTTAAAAGTCGGCTGTATTGCTGCCAGCAATAATCTCCTGGAGCAAACCCGCTAACAATAATCGTGGAATGTGTGAGCAAAACAAGCGCGACATAGCAAGCAGCAGCAGTTCTATTGTGGAGGCACAAAGGCGAGAGCGAAGCTGATTCACTCGCCAAATCACCTTCACCAACGAGCATCATAAGCTCCTCCTACCTGGTAGAACGTCCCTTGCTATTCGAGCCATGGATTCAAATGCACGTATCGCGCGGGTGGTAGGCCTGCTCACTGTCATTCTGTCCTTCATTCATTTCCAACCTGCCTTCGCCCTTCGAGTGCTAAGCAATCCCGCAGCAGCCCATGCCAGTGCTGATAGCGAAGCTTCTCTAGTGGGAGCTTCAGCTCCTACTGCCTCTGAATCGGGAACGAGCGGTCCAGAGGCAGCGAGCGTGATGCAGAGTGGTGCAGCGGACCCGTGCACGCTGTGGAGTCAGGAAATCGCCACGAATGCAGGGATCTGGAACGTTGCGAAACCCTCTACAGTTCACGAATGCTTGCGCAATTTCAAAATCAGGTAACGAGCGCATCTACTAAACAGGAATTTGATATTGCAAATACAGTGGCATTGACCTTCTGGAAAAACAAAACCAGCTCCATTTGAACAAGCGTTTTTAATAAGAATTAAAAAATCCTTTGACTTTGAGCAGGGAGAGTGACGTGGAAGATCTTCGGTCCGTAGTCAACGGAGTCAACAACCACTACGTCTACAAGGACACTGCCGTTGACTCGCCCGACCAGACGAACCTTCCCAGCAGCGTCGACATCGTCGCGGAGCTGACGGCCATTCTGCAGCGCGCCGAGCGGGGCGAATACGAACGGCTGATGGACGCCCACGTGGACACGTTCAACGCGCTCAACGGCCTGAACGACGGCCACACGATGTTCTGGTCCAACTGTTTCTTCAGCATGGCTACCTTCGTCCTGCCGCTCCCGCTTTTCGCGGTCGTGGAGGACGGTCAGCAGATCATTCGCGTCGCCACGCTCCGATGTGAGTCTCTCTGCCGCGCGATGCTAAAGTATCTCACACACGCACCGTACGACATTTGCGCTCACACGAACTCGTTTTCCAATTACGCTTCGTTTCAAAGTGTATAAGTAACGCTGTCTGTGGCCGTGTTTCATCGCGCCGTACCCTTCAGACCTGGAGCGGTTCAAGGGGATCGACGAGGACGCGAAGAAGCTCTGGGGTTTCGATTTTTCCGCCTACGAGTTACAGCAGGTACGCTATTGTCGCTAAAGGGGTGCATTAAATAGCAGAAAATCCACAATACACATGGTTTGCAATATCGGGCAGTGTCTATGATAGAATTAGCAAGCGCATGTGCAAAATCCTCCGAGACTGGGAATGCCTACCACTGGATTTCTAACATGGGGCATTCCCCATCAATCTTTCGCTGCCACTTCAACCGGGAGTATAGACCATCGAGCTGCAACTTCCCCTCTCTCTAGCCCTCCCTGTTCCCTGCTGCAGGTTCTCACCAGCAGCCGGCAATGTGGACAGGCTTGGCGGCTTGGCGCCATGGCGGCATGGTGCGCGCAACTCCCTCCCTCTCACCGCCCTCCCTCTTCCCCTCGTTCAGGTGCTCGCAATTGAGGGCCAGCCGGCAGTGGAGTACATAAAGCAGTGGGCGGACAAGCACGGCGGCATGGTGCGCAACCCCAGTGCGCGCTTCAACATGATGTTCGCGGGGCTCGACCCGGAGGGAAAAGCCAGCTTGGGGCACCACGCGGGGGAGTTTGTTGTGCGGGAGTTGGTTCCAGAGAGCGACTCGCTGCAGGTGTCCATTTTCAGAGGGTGAGTGAAAGCCTTGTGGCTTGTGTTGTGGGTAAGTCCCTCCAGCCAATGGGGAGGGCAGCTTGTGGCAGCACCTGGGGAGTTTGTTCTGAGAGAGCTGGTTCCAGAGAGAGACACGCTGCAGGTGTCCGCTTTCAGAGGGTGAGCCTTATGCACACAAAACTGCAAGAATGTTCCCTGTTTTAAACCCGGTAACCATTAACCTTGGTTGGTTGGTACCACTGAATTCTCATGCCCTGTTGTTCTGTTGACATTTTCTGTTTGTCATTTTGTTTTTGTTTTGCCCGGGTGATTTCCTTGGTTGGAAGCAACAGGGGAGCAGCAGAGAACGTGAGTGTGCCATGGATGGCTGTCTCGAACCCACAGCCCTTCAACGACTCGCGCTCCTACTGGACCCTCAACTGTGCCAAGCACAACGAGCCCTGTGCAGGCGACGCTGCTGCTGGCAACGCAGCAAGCAGCACCAGCAGCGGCAGCAGTGGCAGTGGTAGCGGCAGCGAGGAGAAGCAGGCGCCGTGTCCTGTGTTTCAGCGTGACGTGCTGAGGAGGCGACCCCAGTACCAGCAACATCAGCGGCCCCACAGGCGCCAGCAGCAGCAGCCACAGGAGAAGCAGGAAGGCAAGGAGGAAGCAGGGTCATCAAGCAACGATGCGCACAGCAGCGACAAGGTTGCACCCAGGATACTGGCTGGAGAGGAGGGGGCAGCCATCACAATGGAAAAGGTGTCTGCTGACGATGCCTACTACCTGGTATGCGCGTGTGACTGTATGCGGGTGTGACTGTATGCGCGTGTGACTGTATGCGCGTGTGACTGTGTGCGGGTGTGACTGTGTGCGGGTGTGACTGTGTGCGCGTGTGACTGCATGCAGATGTCAGTGTTCGTGCTGAAACGCTCCCAGCTCTCCTCTCTCTCCCCTGGCCGTCCCCTCAACCCCCCTTAACCGCACTGCACCACTCTCACGAGTATTTGTTGAGCAACTGCACAGCTGTGATCTGCTGCACCACGGCGAGTAAGCTGACCGTCACCAGCCCTGGCTTGCAACCCTCTGGACCCCTCTGCACCCCTCTGCATCCCTGGACACCCCTCTGCACCTCTCTGCACCCCTCTGCGCCCCTCTCAGGTGTATCTGGTGGACAACCGCACGGCAGTGATAGTGCTGCACACATTCGGCGTGGACCCCACTACGGAGGCGGAGCTCGCAGTCAGCAGGCCTGGCCTGCTGCATCCCATCGACTACCTCGCTGAGGAGATTCTCAGAGCCATGGATACCGCCAGGAGGTACGCGCGCCCTACCTGCTTGCCCCCCCTGCTAGTCCTCCCTGCTTGCCCTCCCTGCTTGCCCTCCCTGCTTGCCCTCCCTGCTTGCATACCAATTCTCCCTTACTGAAAACCTTTTTCTCTCTCTCAGCATTTTGGACTTTCCTCTCCCAACTTCCCCCAAACACCTCTCCCCCGCACCCCGCGCCTCCCCCCGCGCGCAGCATCAACTGCACGGAGGTCATATTCGACGTGCGCGATAACGGCGGCGGGTACGCCGCGCTGGCCTCAGTCACAGTCGTCGCGCTTCTCGGCACGCGCAACGTGCCTCTAGCGGACGCAACCCTGCCCATGGATTTCATTATAGGCACAAACTTCACCTGGAGCCTCGTGGAAGATCAGGCCATTCCCAAGTACGTCACGAACGCGTACACGCATCCCAGCGACGGCGCGTCGCTCCTCTCGTCTGCTCGCGACTACACTCCTCTGCAAAACGTCTCCTTCTCCATCGCCGGCCGCAGAGGCACCTATACCGCGGATTTTAAACAGAATTTTGATTATTTCTACGGCCCCTTCGCGGAGCAACCCGGGTTGTCGGAGCCGTTTTTCGGCGCGCGGCCGTTTCTGTTTCTCGCGGACGGGGACTGCTTCTCCACCTGCGCCATCCTCACGCACATGCTGGGTAAACGCTACAAAGTACCCATGGTAACCGTGGGTGGTTTCCTCGACCAGCCCGTGTCCGTGAGCGCGTCGTGCCTGGGCTACACCATGCTCTCGTTAAACTGCGACGTCTCGGTTCCGCTAAGCCGCACCACCCACGCCAACGACCCGCGCGCGTCGAAACCGTTTAAGACGAACATGGATGTTTCCATGGCGTTTACTAACGGGTATGTGGACTCGGGCGTTCCGTGCGAGTTCGAATTTCTGCCGAGTCAGCGCCACGTGGACTACACCGTCGATCGCATCGACAAGCCCGAGGTCATCTGGAGCGACGTCGCGAAACTCTTCCCGGAATTGCCGCTGCCACCGGTGATCGCTCAGTCGCAGGCTGCAGTGTAACGCTTCCGCAACTGCACCGTCAGTCAAGCGACACGGTTTGGTGAATAAAGAGAAATTACCTAGCGAATAAGCAACTCCCTGTGCATAGTTTTCCCATATGTTTCCATGATGCTACGTTATGCATCTACTCTAACAGCTGGACATTCGAATCAAGAAACCAGACATTTTCCCAGTGATCCGTTATTAAGTTACTCACTATTCCAGCCTTTCAGGCATGGGAGACACGTAGCACATGGAGAAAAAAATCATCACCGGTACCTTTATAGGTCGGCTTATATTTTGCACGGTAACAAGATATTACTTGTGCTGTTTCGCAAGAGACTCTGGGTTCAGATTTCACAGAATTACTATGCATGGTTCAAGACCAGAAGAAAACAACCAAACATGGCAAAGACAGGCCAACTTGCATCACCCCTTTCTAATACGGTAAGCCCAACCATGCATATCCTTCCAATCGTTCCAGAAGGCATGCAAAACAGTGGCAAACGCCTTCAAGATGAGCGGCAAAAATAGGGTCCACTCTACAATGAATCTCAAAGCCCAAGTGCTTCTTCCTCCCATCGCATCGACTCTTCTTGGGCAGTAGAGCGAGGGGGTTTCTAGTCCCATGGGATCTAGAGGGCGCAGGCAAGAGCAGCGCCGAGGACCAGCAGCACAGTGAAGAGACGCGAGACAGTGACAATTCCCCCTGGCATCCAAAAGTGTGGGGAGTGTCAAAACATATGCATATCATTATCTAGGCTATATTGGTGCTAGCCTTAGGGGGTACAGAAACTTTCTCGACACTCTAGTCTTGTACCCCAACCTTGACCTAATCTCATCATTCCCTTGACTTAGTCTTAACATGGTATCTAGAGCAGGAGGTCTCTAGGACCTAAGAATCGGGCCCACCTAACTGTGTTACCACCTGCCTGCCTTGCCTACTGCCCGCGCGCGCCTCGGCTGCAGCGCGCGTCACTTTTTTTTTCCGCGCGCGCCTCGGTTTCTAGCGCGCGCGTCACTGTTTTTAGCGCGCGCCTCTGCTGCAGCGCCGCGCGCCGGCCCGCGTCGCCCGCGCAGCCTCGCGTAGAGCCCGCGCGCCCCTTACGCCGCCCGCGCGCAGCCTGCTTAGGCCACGCCCGCGCAGCCCGTCGCCACGCGCAGCTAGGAGCCACGCGCAGCCCGTCGCCACGTGCAGCCAGGAGCCGCGCGCAGCACGTAGCCACGCACAGCAAAGAGCCGCGCGCAGCCCTCAGCCGCACGCAGCCAGCAGCCGCGTGTGCCCTACTCGTGTACCTGCCTGTGAGGCTCACTGCTGCCGAGCCCACTGCCTTAGAACTGCTCGGCCTGCTACTGTCTAGAGCCGCACCTTAGGAGCTCGAGTGCAGCAAGCTACTGCCCTGCACGTTGCCTGTACTGCCTGCTGCCTACTGCCTCTGTCTTAGCCTGCGGTCTACTGCCTACTGCCTCCTGTCTACTGCCTGCCTGCTTTCTGCTGCCTTTGCCTGCTGCCATTATGACGACGCCTAACGTTCTCGCGTTCGAGCCTGACGGTCGCCCCGTAGAGTTCGCTGTGTGGTTAGATGACCTCCAACTGTTCCTTCTGACCGATGCCAAAGAGGGCGTTTCACTGTTCGATTACGTGTCTGGCACTGCCGTTGCTCCTGCTGCCGATGCTCCTGCTCTCGAACGCTCACAGTGGCAGACTCGCGATGCTGCTGCACGCCTAGCTATTAGGAACCATCTGCCGATTACTGAGCGCGCGCATTTCAGCCAGCACAAAACTGCTAAGACGCTGTACGACGCTGTAGTTGCGCGCTACTCCTCCCCGGCCACTGCAGCCATAGGTCGGCTCATGCTACCCTACCTGTTCCCCGACCTTTTCTCGTTCACCACTGCTGAGGACCTCATTTCCCACCTGCGCGCTACTGACACTCGCTTTCGTGCCGCACTTTCCGCCGAGTTCTGCGACGCAAACCCCCCCCCGATGTACTTCACTCTCTATTTCCTCGTCACCCGCCTCCCTGACACTCTTAGCTCCGTCAGGGACCACTTCCTAGCGCTAGACCCCCCCACTCTCACTGTCGACGACTTCGAGAAGCACCTCCTTGCAGCAGAGAAGAACATCCTCGCTGTAGGTGCTGCTCGTGGCACTCCTCGCTCTCCCCTCTTTGAGGGGTGCTCCCCCTCCCCTCTCACCCCCTCCTACGCCTCCGCAGCTGCTGCTCACGACTACCTTGGTGCTGAGGAGGTCGGGGCTGCTTCCGCTCCTAGTGGGAAGCGTCGCAGCGGCAGGGGCGGCAAGGGTGGCAGGGGAGGTGGGGGTGGCGGTGGAGGTGGCGGTGGAGGTGGCGGCGGGAGAGGTGGAGGTGGTGGAGGCGGTCGTGGGGGTGGAGGTGGTGGAGGTGGTGGTGGGGGCAGCGGAGGCACTGGGAGCGGTGGAGGTGGCAGCAGCGGCGGTGGGGGAGGAGGGAGCGGTGGTGGCAGTGGAGGTCAGGGCCAGCAGCAGCCGCAGCAGCAGCAGCAGCAGCAGCAGCAGCGTCAGCGCCAGACCCCCACTTCCCAGCAGCTTCTTGACTGGTATGCCGGGCGTGGGGCTTCTGGGGGTCCTGGTCGCTGCCCCTATATCATTCGCACAGGTCCCCGCGCTAATCGCCAGTGCACAGGGTTTCACACTGAGCAGCGCTGCTTCGCTCGGCTTAGCGACGCCTGGCGCGCCAAGTTTCCTAATGCTACTGAGTTCCCCAACTGGGCAGACTTGCTTAGGCGTGATGTACCTATCTTTGATCTTGACTATGAGGCAATTCTTGCTGCTATGTATGCATTGACTGTTAGTGCTGAGGGTGACTGCTACTTGTGTGTGCCGCCGGATCCTGGTATAGCCCCTGGTATAGCCCCTGCAGCACTAGGTGCTTGTGAGTCTGCTCCCCTTGGTACTGCGCCTGCACAGGCCTTGCACACCTTTATACTTGACTCTGGTGCTTCCCGCTGTTTCTTTCGCGACAGTACCACAGTCACTCCCCTCCCTGCACCTGTTCCTGTCTCACTGGCTGACCCCTCTGGGGGCCCAGTGCTTGCACGGTCTTCCACTGTGCTTCCGTGTCCGGCAGTCCCGTCTGGTGAGCTGTCTGGTCTCCACCTCCCCTCGTTCTCTACGAACTTGGTGAGCAACGCCGTCCTTCAGGATCACTGGGTTGACACCTTTACTCCTGGAGGACAGCATGTGGCGATCTGCACGTGCTCCCGGACCGGCCGTCACCTGTCCACGTTCACACGTGCGCCTGGGTCCAGTCTGTACACCCTCACCACTGCGTCGCGCTACACCCCTTTGTCTCCCCAGCTGTACGCGTCTGCTCAGGTAGCTACCCAGTGTGAGTGTCGCCGACTGTCGCACGACACTCTCCTGTGGCACCACCGCCTTGGTCACCCCTCCCTGCCTCGCCTTCGTAGCATGCACTCTCGCTACCTGGTTGAGTCTCTGCCTGCCCTCCCTCCCTCGCCTGCGCCGCCCTGCATTCCTTGCGTCGAGGGGCGGCAGCGCGCCGCTCCTCACTCCTCCTCGTTTCCTCCCACAGAGGCTCCCCTGCAGACTCTCCACATGGACGTGTGGGGCCCAGCCCGCGTCCGTGGACAGGGCCACGACCGGTACTTCCTGCTGGTCGTCGACGACTACACGCGTTACACCACGGTCTTCCCCTTGCGCAGCAAGGGGGAGGTCCCTGATGTTTTGATCCCCTGGATCCGCGCTGTTCGTCTCCAGCTCCGCGAGCGGTTCCACTCGGACTTTCCTGTCCTGCGTCTGCACTCTGACAGAGGTGGTGAGTTCTCCCCAGACCTCTTGGCAGCCTTCTGTGCGGAGCACGGCATCCGCCAGATGTTCACGCTTCCGGCCTCTCCGCAGCAGAATGGGGTTGCTGAGCGCCGCATTGGCTTAGTCATGGAGGTCGCTCGTACCTCCATGATCCATGCGGCTGCCCCCCATTTTCTGTGGCCGTTTGCGGTCCGGTACGCCGCGCATCAGCTCAACCTCTGACCCCGTGTCTCCTTGCCGGAGACCTCGCCCACACTGCTGTGGACGGGGAAGGTTGGCGATGCGTCGCATTTCCGGGTCTGGGGTGCTCGTGCCTTTGTTCGCGATACCACCGCGGACAAGCTCTCCGCTCGCGCCATTCCCTGCGTCTTCCTTGGCTTTGTCCCTGACGCGCCTGGCTGACAGTTCTACGACCCCGCCTCGCGTCGTGTCTTTCCGTCTCAGGACGTCACCTTTGACGAGTCCGTCCCCTTTTACCATCTCTTTCCCTACCGCACTGCCCCTCGCCCCCCACCGCCGCTCTTTCTCGCCCCAGGTCCTCCCCGGGTAGACCCCCTCCCCGCGCCAGGTCCTGCTCCTTCAGGTGTTTCTCAGGTAGACCCTCCCCTGCCTGCGCCTGTTGAGGTCACTGGTGACTCAGGTCCTGCTGGGGGTGGTGCTGTCTTTGGGGGTGCTGGGCCTGGGGGTGCGGAGCTTGGGGGTGCTGAGCCTGGGGGTGCGGAGCTTGGGGGTGCTGAGCCTGGGGGTGCGGAGCCTGCGCGTGAGGACCCAGGAGGTACTGAGCCGGGGGGTGCGGAGTCTGGGGGCGCTGAGCCTGAGCGTGAGGAGCCTGGGGGTACTGAGTCTGGGGGTGCGACGCCTGAGGGTTCTGAGTCTGCTGCTACGC
This sequence comes from Closterium sp. Naga37s-1, assembly GCA_947471745.1. Taxonomy (NCBI): domain Eukaryota; kingdom Viridiplantae; phylum Streptophyta; class Zygnematophyceae; order Desmidiales; family Closteriaceae; genus Closterium; species Closterium sp. Naga37s-1. The sequence continues at coordinate 3,512,523 of CANJKZ010000008.1, read as the reverse complement.
GGTCGCCTTGGGGTAGCCGCCTTCGTCCGCGTGTGCCTCTCACCTCACAGCAGCTGCACGACTGGTACGGTCGCCGTCAGGGTCGCGCTTCTGGAGCTCGGGGCTCTGCCACTGGAGGTACTTCTGCTGACGTCTCTGGAGCTGGAAGTGGTGCTGGTCCCGGAGGTGCTCGTCCTGGAGGGGCTGGAGCTGCTGGGGCTGGAGCTGCTGCTGAGCCTGAGGGTGCTACTGCTGGAGACCCTGGGTCTGGGGGTGCTACTGCTGGAGACACGGAGGCTGGAGACCCTGGGACTGGAGGTGCCGGTTCTGGGGGTGCTGCTGAGGGTACTGGGGCTGCTGGAGGTGCTGGAGCTGCTGAGGGTGCTGGAGCTGCTGGAGGTGCTGGAGCTGCTGAGGGTACTGGAGCTGCTGGAGGTGCTGGAGCTGCTGGAGGTCCTGGAGCTGCTGAGGGTACTGGAGCTGCGGGGGGTGCTGGAGCTGCTGAGGGTGCTGGAGCTGCTGAGGGTACTGAAGCTGCTGGTGCTGGTGGCACTGCACAGCCGCGCCTGTTCTTTGCTCCACCGTCTCCGTCGTCTCTGCCACCGCCTGACTCCGTACTTCGCCAGGTTCTTAGCCTCCCGTCGTCTACTGGTCTTCCGTTACAGCCTGGCTCACCTCTGCCTGCTCCTTCTCCTTACACTGAGCAGACAGGGGGCTTTACTGAGCGTCGTGAGCCTGCGTCGCGTCCTGTCTCACCTGTCCGTTCTGGTCGTTCCAGTCGTCGTGTTCCTCGTCAGCGTCCGCCGGCTGTCCCCGGCCCTTCCCTTGTAGTCCGTCGTCCTGCCTCTCCTCCGCAGCGTGTTCCTCTGCCGTCTCCTCCTGAGTCTTCTCTGCCTGTTGTTCCGGACCCTGAGTCTGACCGGTTTCGTGCTGAGCACCCTACTGTCACGCGTCTGCTAGCCTCTGTTGTCACTGACCCGTCGCTTGAGTCTGCTGCTGCGTCTGCCCTAGTCGCTGAGCTTGTTGACTTTGCTGCTGCCTGTCGTCTAGACTACGCTGCTAGTCTTGTTGCTGAGTCTGAGTCTGTCTGTCCTCTGTCCGTCGGGGGTGAGTGTGCTCTTGGCACGGACGTCCTAGAGGACAGGCACGAGGACCTTGAGTGTTTTGCAGCCGCTGCGCCTCATCTCGTGTCCATGCTGCTTGCCCCTGAGGGAGACCCGGATGCACCAGACATCCCGACCCCGCGCTCTTACGCTGAGGCGATCGCGGGTGAGTACTCCTCTCAGTGGAAGACAGCCATGGATGCAGAGATGGCATCCTGGAAGTCCACAGGCACCTACGTCGACGAGGTTCCCCCTCCTGGGGCGAACATCGTTAGTGGCATGTGGATTTTCAGGGTGAAGCGGCCGCCAGGTTCTCCGCCTGTCTTCAAGGCTCGTTACGTTGCTCGAGGTTTGAGTCAGCGAGAGGGAGTTGACTTCTTCCAGACCTTCTCCCCCACCCCGAAGATGACCACTCTTCGGGTACTGCTGCACGTTGCCGCTCAGCGTGACTACGAGCTTCACTCTCTTGACTTCAGCACAGCTTTCTTACAGGGCAGCCTGCACGAGGAGATCTGGCTGCGCCGCCCACCTGGCTTCACTGGGTCGTTCCCTCCTGGTACCCAGTGGAGCCTCCGGCGGCCGGTCTACGGTCTCCGCCAGGCGCCGCGTGAGTGGCACGACACACTGAGGACGACACTTGCGGCTCTTGGGTTTTCTCCGTCGACTGCTGACCCGTCGCTGTTTCTGCGCACCGACACTTCGCTGCCGCCGTTCTACATCCTCGTGTACGTCGACGACTTGGTCTTTGCCACTGCTGACACTGAGGCTCTCGCCCTGGTGAAGTCGGACCTGCAGAAGAGACACACGTGCACAGACCTGGGTGAGCTGACAAGCTATCTTGGCTTGCGGATCACCCGGGACAGAGCACGCCGCACCATCACACTGACTCAGTCATACATGGTGCAGCAGGTCCTTCAGCGCTTCGGCTTCACCTGGTCCTCGGCACAGGCCACTCCTCTGGCTACAGGTCACTCGCTCTCAGCTCCACCTTCGGACGAGTCCGTAGAGCCGAGTGGTCCTTACCCAGAGCTAGTGGGCTGCCTCATGTACCTGATGACCTGCACCCTCTTGGCCTTCTGGCTCGCTACGTGGCTCCTGGTCGGCACCGAAAGGTGCACATGGAGGCTGCTAAGAGGGTACTACGCTACTTGTGCAGTACGTCGGGCATGGGGCTTGTGCTTGGAGGACGGAGCGACGTTGTCCTCACTGGACACTCAGACGCTTCTTGGGCTGACGACCAGACTACGCAGCGGTCGTCTCAGGGTTACACCTTCAGCCTTGGCTCTGGTTCGGTTTCTTGGCGTTCTACACGCTCGTCTTCAGTTCTCGGCTCCAGTTGTGAGGCTGAGATCTACGCCACAGCCATGGCTGCACAGGAGTTACGCTGGCTCACCTACCTGCTGACCGACTTGGGAGAGAGGCCTCGTTCTCCTCCAGTGCTGTACGTTGACAACAAGGCCGCCATTGCCTTGTTTCAAGAGCACAGACTGGAGCACAGAACGAAGCACATCGCTCTGCGTTACTTCCTTGCTCGAGAGCTACAGCAGCGTGGTCAGCTTCGTCTTGCTTACGTGGCCACTCGGGCCAACACTGCTGATATATTCACCAAGGCGCTTCCGCCTGGTGATCATCAGCGTTTCTGTACTTTGTTAGGCCTTGTGCCTACGTTTCCACACTTGCTGTAGTCTTTGCCTGTACTGTGATCTATATATATATACCTGCATGCTTGCTCTTGCTAGCTAGAGATCACTGTGCTGTTGTTGTTGCCTATATACCTCTTCATGTGGACTGGCCTTGTGGCCGTTTGCTTGTGCTCAGTGTGTGTGGTGACGTTGTGATCCACCCTGAGTTGTGTTTTGTTTCTTCTCTTGACTGGTCTTGTGACCGTTGCTTGCTCTGGCTATCCCCCATTTCGCCTATGGGGGTGTGTCAAAACATATGCATATCATTATCTAGGCTATATTGGTGCTAGCCTTAGGGGGTACAGAAACTTTCTCGACACTCTAGTCTTGTACCCCAACCTTGACCTAATCTCATCATTCCCTTGACTTAGTCTTAACAAGGAGTGCGGATAGGAGTGAGGGGGTGGAGAAATGGGAGTAAAAGGGAGTAGAAGGGAGGAGAAATGGGAGTAAAAGGGAGGAGAAATGGGAGTGAGGGAGGAGGAAAAGGAGTAAGCGGGAGAAGAAATACGGGGAGGAGAAATGGGAGAAAGGAGAGGAAGGAGTAATGAAAAGGTGGCCAAGTGGATGCATGGTGCACAGTGTGGCTTGGTGCACAGTGTGGCATGGTGCACAGTGTGGCATGGTGCACAGTGTGGCATGGTGCACAGTGTGGCATGGTGCACAGTGTGGCATGGTGCACAGTGTGGCATGGTGCACAGTGTGGCTTGGTGCACAGTGTGGCATGGTGCACAGTGTGGCATGGTGCACAGTGTGGCATGGTGCATCATGCCGTGAAGGGCTGACCCATGATGATACAAAAGTGTATGAATTGGAGTAGGAAAGCAAGGTGAAATGGGTAAAACACAACTATATATTTCCATGCTGTGAGAAATTTGAATTCAAACACCTGGTTGCAAAAGATTAAAACGCGTACCAGGCAGGGAGGCGATGTTGCTCGGGAATACAACCGCGCTGACATAGAAATAATCCTTCTGCGGCTCGTCGATCATTGCCACAGCAGACGAAGTTCCAGCAGCCGCGCCAGATGCGAGGGGGTCCGAGCCAGAAACAAGCCCAAAGCTGGTGCTGTTACACTTGAGGTTCAAATTGTTGTTGCTGAACGCGGTCTGGAAGGAAGTTCCCGCGTCGTTGCACTGCCCATGTTTGTGTTTCAGGGAGGAGGGGGGAGAGAGTGAAGGAAATTGAGCCAAGCACAAGATTCTTGTTGTGATAGCAAAGTGCTACTACAGAAGTGGCAACTGCCTGTTAAACGACAGCGATTATACACACGAAAGCACACACCGTCAAATACAGGAGAAGGAAGGGGGGGGGGGGGGGGGGGTGTCAAACATTATATATGTTTTAGTTGTGTAGGCTACAGTGGGTTAGCCTTTAGGGGGTACACTACTCTAGGGTTTGGTACTTGTACTCCCATTCCTTTCTAGTTCATCACTTCTCTCAATTCTAACATGGTATTACGAGCCTAGGTTAGGAACGTAGGACCTACCGTTCCTAAGGGCCCACCGTTCCGCTAGTGGCGCCCTCGTGCGCCTTCTCTTACTTGCGCCCTCGTGCGCCTTCTCTTACTTGCGCCCTCGTGTGCCTCGCTCCTAGTGCGCCCTCGAGCGCCCCGCTTTTCGGTCGCGTCGCCCGCTAGCCGCCCGCGCGCGGCCCTGTTTTTTGCCCGCGCAGCCCGCTAGCCGCCCGCGCGCGGCCCGTTTCTAGTGCGCGCGACCCTGTAGCCGCCCACGCCGTCGACGCCGCCCCTGCGTAGCCTGCCCTGGCCTCGCGCGGCCCCTAGAGCAGCTTGCGCGCTGCCCGTCGACCGGCGAGTAGGCCGCCACCTCGCCCACGAAGGCCGCCGCCCGCGCGTAGGCCGCCACCAACGCGTAGGCCGCCGCCACCGCGTAGGCAGCCGCCCCCCCAAGTAGGCCGCCGCCTCGAACCGTGCATAGGCCCGCCGTCGCGCCGCCCTACCTGCCCGAGCCGCGCCGCCCGAGTCGCGCCGCCCGAGTCGCGCCGTCCTGATCGAGCCGAGCCGCCCCACCTGCAGCAACTGCTGTTCCTGTTCCTGCTACAGCTACTACTGCTACTGCTGCTGCTACTCCTACTACTGTTCGTACTGCTCCTACTGAAACTATGGCTAGTCCTGTAGTGCTAGCTTTCGATGCAGAGGGCCGCCCGCTGCGTTTTGACACCTGGCTCGAGGACCTCCACCTGTTCCTCCAGCTCACTGCTAAGGAGGATATTTCACTGTATGACCATGCGTTAGGCCTCGCTCCTGCCCCTGCTGCGACTGCTGACAGTACTGCCCGCTCACAGTGGCAGACTCGTGACGCCCACTCTCGCTTCGCCATTCGCAACTCCCTGCCGGTAGATGAACGCGAGCACTTTAGCCAGCAGAAGACTGCTCAGTCACTGTACACTGCTGTAGTTGCGCGTTACTCCTCACCTGCCTCTGCTTCGCTAGGCCGCCTCTCACTGCCCTATCTGTTCCCAGACTTGTCCACCTTCTCTACCGTCGCTGACCTCATCACTCACCTCCGCACTAGTGAGATCCGCTTTCGTGCTGCTCTGCCCGCTGAGTTTCTTGCCAAGAACCCCCCCCCCGCTGTGGCTCACTCTTTACCACCTGGTCACCCGTCTCCCTGACTCCCTTCGTGCGGTCAGGGACCACTTCCTTGCTCTCTGCCACACCGAGCTCACCATTGACCTGCTTGAGAAGCACCTGCTGGCAGCTGAGACTAGCATAGTCGCTGTCGGTGCGTCTCGCGGCGACCCCCGCACCCCTTTCTTCGAGGGGTGTTCCCCCTCCCCTCTTCTCCCCTCTGTCGCCTCTGCTGCTGCTGTCGACCTTCTTGGTGCTGAGAAGGTCGGGACTGCGTCCACTGCGAGTACGTGGCGCCGCAGCGGCAAGGGCAAAGGGGGCAAGGGGAGCGGCGGTGATGATGGGGGAGGCGGTGGTGGGGGCGGTGGCGGCGGTGGGGGTGGTGGCGGGGCTGGAGGGGCCAGTGGCAGCGGCGGGGGTGGTGGCGGCAGCGGCGGGGGTGGTAGCGGCAGTGGTGGAGGAGGTGGCCGGGGTGGGGGCGGTGGTGGTGGCGGCAGTGGACGCGGTGGCGGTGGTGGCGGTGGTGGTCGTGGTGGCGGCGGCGGCGGTGGAGCTCGTGGAGGCTCTGGCGGTGGCCAGCGCCAGCAGCATACCCTGTCGCCCCAGGAGCTTCGTGAGTGGTACTCTCAGCGTGGGGGGGGTGGCCTTAGCTGCCCGTACGTCATCCGCACAGGTGACCGCACTGGTCAGACGTGTGGGAGGGCGCACACCCAGCAGCGCTGCTTCTCCCGCCTCGACGACGCCTGGCGCACTCAGTTTCCTGCTGCTACTGAGCTGCCCCGCTGGTTTGATGTGATCAAGAAGAACATTGATGTCTATGCTCTTGACTTTGATGCTATCCTTGGTGCCATGTATGTGTTGTCTGCTAGTGGAGAGGGTGACTGTTACCTGCGTGTCCCGCCCGACCCGGGCATTAGGACCAGTGAGGCTGCCGCACTAGGTGCTAGTGTGTCTGCTGCCCCAGGTGCTGGTGAGCTGTCCGCTCTAGGTGCTAGTGTGTCTGTTGCCCCAGGTGCTGGTGAGGCCACTGCTCTAGGTGCTAGTGAGTCTGCGCCCGCTGGTACTGCGTCTACTGAGGCACTGCACACCTTCACACTGGACTCAGGTGCTTCCCGCTGTTTCTTTCGTGACCGCACTGCCCTTGAGCAGCTTGCTCGGCCAGTTGCTGTCTCCCTCGCTGACCCCTCTGGGGGTCCGGTCATTGCGACCTCCTCCACTGTCCTCCCTTGTCCTGCGGTTCCGTCGGGCACACTGTCAGGTCTCTACCTCCCCTCGTTCTCTACGAACTTGGTGGCGGGTCGTGCGCTCCAGGACGGGGGTGTCCACCAGTTCACCCCTGCCTACGAGCGCGTGACACACTGCACGTGTGCTCGGACGGGTCGCCACCTGGCTACCTTCACTCGGCAGCCGGGGTCGGACCTGTACACACTGACCACTGAGTCCCCTCAGGTAGCTGCGTCTGCGTCTGCGTCAGGTCAGCTGTCGGCCCCCTGCTCGTGTCGCTCCCTGGCGCACAAGACCGTCCTCTGGCACCACCGCCTTGGTCACCCGTCAGTGCAGCGCCTTCGTGGCATGCACTCCCGGTACCTTGTCTCTGGTCTTCCCAGGGTTCTCCCTCCCCTCCCACCCTCGCCTGCTCCTCCCTGTCTTCCCTGTGTCGAGGGGCGGCAGCGCGCCGCTCCTCACTCCTCCTCGTTTCCCCCGACGACTGCTCCCCTGCAGACGCTCCACATGGACGTGTGGGGCCCAGCCCGCGTCCGTGGACAGGGTCACGAGAGGTACTTCTTGATAGTTGTTGACGACTACTCGCGCTACACCACGGTCTTCCCCTTGCGCACCAAGGGTGAAGTCCCTGATGTTTTGACCCCTTGGATCCGCGCTGCCCGTCTCCAGCTCAGCGAGAGGTTCCACTCGGACTTTCCTGTCCTGCGTCTGCACTCTGACAGAGGTGGGGAGTTTTCCTCCGACCTCTTGAGGGCCTTCTGTCAGGGGGAGGGCATTGAGCAGTCGTTCATGCTTCCGACCTCTCCACAGCAGAATGGGGTTGCTGAGCGCCGCATTGGCTTGGTCATGGAGGTCGCTCGTACCTCCTTGATCCATGCGGCTGCCCCCCACTTTCTGTGGCCGTTTGCGGTCCGATACGCTGCGCATCAGCTCAACCTCTGGCCCCGTGTCTCCGTTCCGAAGACTTCGCCGACACTGCGTTGGACGGGAGAGGTTGGCGATGCGTCGGTGTTCCGGGTCTGGGGATCTCGTGCTTTTGTCCGCGATACGTCCGCGGACAAGCTCTCCTCCCGCGCTGTTCCTTGTGTCTTCCTTGGCTTTGTCCCGGACGCGTCTGGTTGGCAGTTTTACCACGCCACCTCGCGCCGTGTCCTGCCCTCTCAGGACGTCACTTTCGACGAGTCGGTCCCCTACTACCGTCTCTTCCCCTACCGCACTGCCCCGCTCCCCCCCCGCCTCTCTTCCTCGCACCAGGTGCTGCTGTGGTAGACCCCCTCCCCCCTCAGGGTGCCGCTCCCTCAGGTGTGTCCCAGGTAGACCCGGTTGAGCCTGTCGAGGTAGCTGTCGACTCTCGTCCTGCTAGGGGTGCTGAGCCTGGAGGTGCGGAGCCTGGGGGTGCTGAGCCTGAGCGTGCGGAGCCTGGGGGTGCTGAGTCTGGGGGTGCTGGACCTGAGCCTGAGGAGTCTGGGGGTGCTGAGTCTGGGGGTGCTGAGCCTGAGGGTGCTGAGTCTGGGGGTGCTGAGCCTGAGAGTGCTACGTCTGAGGGTACTGAGCCTGGAGGCGCTCCCTCTTCACAGCAGCTGCGGGAGTGGTACTCGCGGTACTGCAGTCTCAGGAGGGGCGCTAGGGGTGCTGCTGGAGCTGGTGCTCGTGGTTCCCCGCCTCGGCGGGAGCCGCCCTCTCCCCAGCGGCTCCGAGAGTGGTACGCTCGGCGCTGCAGTCTCCGAAGTGGTGCTACTGGTGCTTTGGACCCTGGAGCTGGAGCTGCTGCTGGTGCCGCGGACCCTGGAGCTGGAGCTGCTGCTGGTGCTGGTGCTGCTGGTGCAGGAGCTGCTGGTGGTGCTGCTGGAGGCGCTGCTGGTGCTGGAGGTGCTGCTGGCGCTGGAGCTACTGGAGGTACTGCTGGTGCTGGAGCTGCTGGAGCCGCTGGTTCTGACGGTGCTCGTCCTGGTGGTACTGGGGCTGCTGCGGAGGTTGGAGCTGGAGGTGCTGGAGCTGCTGGGGTTACTGGTGGTGCTGCGGGAGTTGTAGCTGGAGACCCTGAGGCTGAGGGTGCTGGTGCTGTCTCTGCTGGTTCACGAGGTGCTGAGCGGCCGCGGCCGTACTACGTTCCGCTCCTTCAGCAGGTTCTTGGCCTCCCGCCCTCCACTGGTCCTTCTCCTCCCCTACTGAGTCCACCACCTGTCCAGTCGAAGTCACAGTTACCGCTTGCCTCTCCGCTGCCTGGTCCTTCTCCCTACTCTGGGGCGACTAGAGGTCTTACGGAGCGTCGTGAGCCTGCGTCTCGTCCTGCGTCGCCTGAGTCTCGTCCTGAGTCACCTGAGTCTCGTCCAGAGTCGCCTGTCCGCGCTGTCCGCGCTGGTCATCGTGCTCCGCGTCAGCGTCCTCCTCCTGTACTTGGCACTCACTATATGACTCTGCGTCCTTCCACTGCTCCACAGCGTGTCCCTCTTCCGTCTCCTCCTGCGTCCTCTCTTCCTGACGGTCCGGACCCGGAGTCTGACTCTCTTCGTGCTGCCAGTCCTACTGTCACGCGTCTCCTCGCCACTGTTGTCACTGACCCTTCCTTTGAGTCCTCTGCTGCGTCTGCTCTAGTCGCTGAGCTTGTTGACTTTGCTGCCGCCTGTCGTCTAGACTACGCCGCTAGCCTTGTTGCTGAGTCTGAGTCTGTCTGTCCTCTGTCCGTCCGGGGTGAGTGTGCTCTTGGCACGGGCTTCCTTGAGGACAGACAGGAGGAGTTTGAGTGCTTTGCCGCTGCTTTACCTCATCTCGTATCCATGCTGATTGCCCCTGAGGGAGACCCGGATGCACCAGACATCCCGACCCCACGCTCTTACGCAGAGGCGATGGAGGGTCCCTACTCCTCTCAGTGGCAGACAGCCATGGACGCAGAGATGGCTTCCTGGAAGTCCACAGGCACCTACGTCGACGAGGTTCCCCCACCTGGGGCGAACATCGTCAGTGGCATGTGGATTTTCAGGGTGAAGCGGCCGCCGGGTTCTCCGCCTGTCTTCAAGGCGCGTTACGTTGCACGAGGCTTCAGTCAGCGAGAGGGAGTTGACTTCTTCCAGACCTTCTCCCCGACCCCGAAGATGACCACTCTTTGGGTTCTGCTGCACGTCGCCGCTCAGCGTGACTACGAGCTCCACTCTCTTGACTTCAGCACTGCGTTCCTACAGGGCAGCCTGCACGAGGAGATCTGGCTACGCCGCCCACCTGGCTTCACTGGGTCGTTCCCTCCTGGTACCCAGTGGAGCCTCCGGCGGCCAGTCTACGGTCTCCGCCAGGCACCCCGTGAGTGGCACGACACACTGAGGACTACTCTTGCTGCTCTTGGGTTTGCTCCTTCTACTGCTGACCCGTCGCTGTTTCTACGCACCGACACCACTCTGCCGCCGTTCTACGTTCTAGTGTACGTAGACGACTTGGTCTTTGCTACTGCTGACACTGAGGCACTCGCCCACGTGAAGTTAGAGCTGCAGAAGAGACACACGTGCACAGACCTGGGTGAGCTGACAAGCTATCTTGGCTTGCGGATCACCCGGGACAGAGCACAGCGCACCATCACCTTGACTCAGTCACACATGGTGCAGCAGGTCCTTCAGCGCTTCCGCTTCACGTACTCCTCGCCTCAGCCCACTCCTCTGCCTACCGGTCACTCGCTCTCAGCTCTGCCTTCGGATGAGTCTGTAGAGCCGAGTGGCCCGTATCCAGAGCTTGTGGGCTGCCTCATGTACCTGATGACCTGCACTCGACCTGACCTTGCATACCCTCTTAGCATCCTAGCACGCTATGTCGCTCCTGGCCGTCACCGGAAGGAGCACATGGATGCCGCTAAGAGGGTGTTGCGCTAATTGTGCAGTACGTCGGGCATGGGGCTTGTGCTTGGAGGACGGAGCGACGTTGTCCTCACTGGACACTCAGACGCTTCTTGGGCTGACGACCAGACTACGCAGCAGTCGTCTCAGGGTTACACCTTCAGCCTTGGCTCTGGTTCAGTTTCTTGGCGTTCTACACGCTCGTCTTCAGTTCTTAGCTCCAGTTGTGAGGCTGAGATCTACGCCACAGCCATGGCTGCACAGGAGTTACGCTGGCTCACCTACCTGCTGACCGACCTGGGAGAGCGGCCTCGTTCTCCTCCAGTGTTGTACGTCGACAACAAGGCCGCCATTGCCTTGTGTCAGGAGCACAGACTGGAGCACAGAACGAAGCACATCGCTCTGCTCTACTTCCTTGCTCGAGAGCTGCAGCAGCGTGGTCAGCTTCGTCTTACGTACGTGGCCACTCGGGCCAACACTGCTGATGTGTTCACCAAGGCGCTTCAGCCTTGTGATCATCAGCGTTTCTGTACTGTTCTAGGCCTTGTGCCTACTGTCCCTCACTTGCTTACTTCTTGACTCTGCTTGTACTGTGATCTCTATATATATACCTGCATGCTTACACTTGCTAGGTTGTGATCACTGTACCTCTTGTTATATTATCAAACTGCATGTGAACTAGTCTTGTGACCGCTTGCTTGTGCTCGGAATTTGTGTGGTATCCTTGAGATCCACCCTGAGCTTGTTTTGCTTTGCTTTGACTGGTCTTGTGACCCCTTGCTCTCCCCCACTTAGCCTATGGGGGTGTGTCAAACATTATATATGTTATAGTTGTGTAGGCTACAGTGGGTTAGCCTTTAGGGGGTACACTACTCTAGGGTTTGGTACTTGTACTCCCATTCCTTTCTAGTTCATCACTTCTCTCAATTCTAACAAGGGGGAGAAGTTTTGGGAGGGGGAGGGTGTATCGCAAGCGTACCTTGCTATCCAGGTCCAAGATCGTAACCCTAGAAACCGCCGTGTGGAACGACATGAGGTTGAACAGCGCGGTTCTCGCGGCCTCGCTCATCGGATGCGACGTGAGCGTTTTGCACGACTTGGCCTTGTCAGCCAGCGCCGACAATTCCCTGCTGTTCGTCTTCCTTCCCGAGAAAACAACTGCCTTTTTGATCCGATCGCTCGCGACCGCGTCGAGCGCTTCGTAAAGCGCGCCGCTGCTCCGGGTCTTCTTGTACCCCTCGAACGCGTCGCTCCACGCGCGATTCGTGGGAAGAAAAACCGACTTCCCTGCCGGAAACTTACACACGGAGTTGGCAAGGTAGCCGAGAATGAAGAACGATTTGGACACGTCGTCAAACTTGATGGCCATCGGAACCTTCATCCGCAGGGATGGCGGCGGGGAAGGCGGAGCGCCGGGCGCCGCCGGAGGCGCTGCGGCTGCGAGCACCTGTTCAAGGGTGTAGTCCTGCATGTAGTCGTCGTCGTTGTACTGATCGGCCGGCGCCGGCACCGGCGGCGACGGCGACGGTGACGGTGGTGCGCCGGCCGAGGGTGCTCCGTCCCCTGCCCCGGCCCCCCCGGCCGCGGGTGCTTCTGCATCGCCCTCGCTGGGGCCGGCCGAGGGTGCTCCGGCCCCTCCGGCCCCTGCCCCGGCCCCGGCCCCGGCCCCCGCGCCCGCGGGTGCTTCTGCGTCGCCCTCGCCGGGGACGGGTGCGGCTGCGGGCGTGGCTTGCAGAACCCGACGGCTCACAACCGCCATTTCGGACGAATCCGCGAGCGCCGTGGCCGGCAGAGCGGCGGTTGCGAGGAGCAGGAGCGCGACGAAAGCCACGTGGGATTCGAGGCGATTCGGCGTTGCGACGGGCTGAGCGGCGGCGGCGCCGGTGGCGGCCGCCGTCCAACGTGACGCTGCGGCAATGCGGCGAGCCATGATTAGCAGTTCGCGCGGGAAGAACGCGGCAGGAAGAACGGCCGTCGTGTGCAACGAAAGGGCAGCGTCACACGACGTGCGCAACGAAAGACGGGGGAGGCTACTACCTCCTGAGACGTTGCCTGACAGTTGCCTGAGTGTTCTTAAGTAGTAGTAAGCACGGCATGGCTCCTCAGGGTTCAAGGTGGTAGTAACCTCTGGTTCCTTCACCTGGGCTGAAGGGGCGTGTTAAGCAAGGCGAGGTCGTAGCGGGGGGCGCTGTGCGCATCTTTCCCGTCCCTTTTCCCCCACGTATTCCTCTTCGCCCCGTCCGCGCAAGCTGTGCAGCTCTGGTGTTACGCCGCTGCGATGATCATGGCTCTGTGTCATGCTTCTGTGTCATGCCTCCTGCGCATCTCCCTTTCCATCCGCGCTAGCTGTGCGGCTCTGGTACGCCGCTGCAATGATGCCTCCCCCGCATCTCCCTTTCCGACGGCGCCTCATCGTGGCGACGTGGTTCCGAACAATCTGTAGCGGTTTAAGATCATCCTGGCGAGGTTTTTGAGGCGCCTCGAGGAAGTCCGACTTTTAAACGGTCTGTAGCAATCGTTTTGAGATGACTCATGAGAACGTCATGTTCAGTGCGGCGCACGGTAAACCGGTTGTGAGAAACTCCAGCGAAATGGGAAATCTCGTTCCGCGCGACGAACTAGGATTGTCTTTGCGCTAGGATGATAGCTCGGCGCGGCGCAGCGCGGCGAGAAGCAACATAGCTACAACGACGAGCGGGCGAGTTGCTCTACGCTTGACTACTGTAGTTTGAATGGCTGTGGTGTCGAGATGACAGCAGATGGAATGGAACTACTATCTGAAGTACTGACATCCCAAAACATTTGGCGAGGGGGTTGGTATACCAAGGCATGGAGTAGGGACTCCGAACACTTGGCCGTGGTGTGTGTGATGTATGTGCGCTGAAGCTACATTCTATTCCGTGTACCTCGTACGAACCATGCTTGGCCAACCTACCCTAATGTAAACTCGGTTGAATGTACAGGTTTGGTAGTGGCTAGTGTGTGTAGACTTCCAAAGCGGAGCGAAACCAGGATGTTCAAGCCTACATTGCAGGTAGGGTTTCAAACCTACATATGTTCTACCAAGCCTGTACTTTGACGAGACTCAACCCAAATACTCAGTACACATGATGCTCAGTCGAATCGCAGACATCTGCTCAGCCCAAACGCGACGCCGTCCCTTTCACGTTTGGTGAGGGGCAACCGCCCGTCATGTACAAACCCTCGCGGCTCGGGAAGATTCGGAAAGTTGATAACGAGTGGTTGGGAAGCTCCGACCTCCCACTTGCATCCCTGATTTCCGATGTACAACAAACGAAGCCACCCAGAACTGTAGCAGTAAAAATATCTGCGTAACCGTGGTGTTCTTTACATTCCCTTTTCTGCCCGTGGCGAAACTGACGAAACGCTCGCGAATTAGATGCTCGCTTCACTCCCCCGGTGTCGAAAAAGATGGCGTGAGTGAAACGGGCATCATGTGTAGAATGTTCGACAAATACAATCTCTCATTTGTTAAAACCCGCAGCCTGAATTACAAAAGCGAGTCAACGCTAGGTTTGGGTTGGGTTGGGGGTCACGCAAACTGAGGTTCGGAAGTTTAACGAAAGTTGCACCCTAGCGAAAACAATGTGCGACAACCTGGTGTCGCACCAAGCAAACGACTCAGAGGGGAATGTGCCTGCATATGCTATATGAGAGTGAACAAAAGCACCTCAACGTACCTTACACCAGGTTAGAAGCTTAGCTGTTAGACTTCAAGTAGGAAAACGTCACCATGCGACTAAAACGACGGCATACCATCCGTCGTTCCCCTATACATCGCACGCAGGTTCAAGCCCCGTCGCCCACAATTTTAGGGTTACAGCGCGTGCAGTTCCGAAATCCGGCGACGCCCGCATTTAGCGTTCCCGTCGCCCGCATTTAGCATTTTCGTCGCCCAAGCGTGACATTCCCGTAGCGCTAATATCCCCTACCCGTCATACGCAGGTCCCGGTCGACCCGCCCGCATTTCTCCCACGATTCGCGACCGCGACGCCCCTTCGCTTCACCCACATTTCCGCGTCGTTTCAGTCGCATTTCCTCTTCGATGCGCGAACTATAGGCGATCCCATCGCCAAAATTTCGCGAGCCCGTCGACTGCAGATCCCCTTCTCGTCGGCCACCTTACCCTTTCTCGTCGACCCCACATCTCATTTCTCTCTTCCACAGCGCCCTCATACTCTCTCCCACAGCGCTCTCAAATTCTCTCCCACAGCGCTCTCATCCCCTTCTTTCATCCCGTTTCCCCCCTGCTCATTCTCTGCCCCCCTTCAATCATCCAGGGCGTGCCCCTCACCCCTCTGAACCTAGCTTGCCATCCACATCTTCCCTTCCCCAGCGCTCACAGATTCCCTGTTCCAGCGCCCGCACGTACCCGTCGACTGCAGATATTCTTCTCATTGCGAAGTGTGTATATAACCACCACTATGTGATTCTCTCTTACGTTCCTTCCAATTCCCGAATAATCGGAAATTAACCCCCACACTGCATACATCTCTCCCTTTTCCCCCCTCAATCGCCCTGCTCCCCACCGTCCTCCCCCCAGCTCTCTCCCCGGCATCTCCCTCGCTCCCCACGTCCTCTTCCGTGCTTCCCCCCATCCCCTTCCCTGCTTCCCCCCATCCCCTTCCCTGCTTCCCCCCATCCCCTTCCCTGCTTCCCCCCATCCCCTTCCCTGCTTCCCCCCATCCCCTTCCCTGCTTCCCCCCATCCCCTTCCCTGCTTCCCCCCGTCCACTCCCCTGCTTCCCCGCATCCCCTGGCCTGCTTCCCTCCGTCACTTCCCCTGCTTCCCCCCGTCCCCTCCGCTGCCTCCCCCCATCCCCTTCCGTGCTTCCCCCCATCTCCTTCCCTGCTTCCCCCCATCCAATTCCCTGCTTCCCCCTATCTCCTTCCCTGCTTCCCCCCATCCCCTTCCGTGCTTCCCCCCATCCCCTTCCATGCTTCCCCCCATCCCCTTCCGTGCTTCCCCCCATCCCCTTCCGTGCTTCCCCCCATCTCCTTCCCTGCTTCCCCCCATCTCCTTCCCTGCTTCCCCCCATCCCCTTCCCTGCTTCCCCCCATCTCCTTCCCTGCTTCCCCCCATCCAATTCCCTGCTTCCCCCCATCTCCTTCCCTGCTTCCCCCAATCCCCTTCCGTGCTTCCCCCCATCCCCTTCCATGCTTCCCCCCATCCCCTTCCGTGCTTCCCCCCATCCCCTTCCCCCATCCCCTTACGTGCTTCCCCCCATCCATTTCCCTGCTTCCCCCCATCTCCTTCCCTGCTTCCCCCCATCTCCTTCCCTGCTTCCCCCCATCCCCTTTCGTGCTTCCCCCCATCCCCCACCATGCTTCCCCCCATCCCCTTCCGTGCTTCCCCCCATCCCCTTCCGTGCTTCTCCCCATCCCCTTATGTGCTTCCCCCCATCCATTTCCCTGCTTCCCCCCATCTCCTTCCCTGCTTCCCCCCATCCCCTTCCGTGCTTCCCCCCATCCCCTTCCATGCTTCCCCCCATCCCCTTCCATGCTTCCCCCCATCCCCTGGCCTGCTTCCCCTCATAATCTCCCTCTACAGGTCCCCATCCCCCTCCCTATCGCTGGCAGTCCGCCCTGTCACTCAGATTTCCCATGCTCGACACCCTCGCTCGTTGGGAAAATGCCCGTCGCAAGTGCGGGCACTGCGCGTCGGCCAGCCATATTCACTCTGTTCCGCCCACCCTCTCCCGTTCCGTTCTGCCGCCATCTCGCATTCCTTCGCACCTTCCCTCATTCCTTCCCACCCTCTTTAATTCCTTCCCACCCTCTTTAATTCCTTCCCACCCTCTCTCATTCCTTCCCTCACTCTCCCACCCTCTGCCCTGTTCCCACCTAGGAACCCCCATCCCTGCCTTTTCCTCCCACCCTCCTTCCCCCACTCTCCTTCCTCCTGCACTCTCTCCCTCCGTCCTCTTACACTCTCACTCTCCTGCACCCTCTGCCCTGTTCCCCCCTGCCCTCCCCATCCCTGCCTTTTCCTCCCTGCTCCGCCCTTCCCTCCCCCAGCCGTTCTCAACCCTTCCCTTCCTTTTCATGCCCTGCCCTTCCCCCTCACTCCTCACCTTCGGCCCTCTAATACCCATGCATCTGCACCCAAAGGTGTCTCCCCATACATGCTTTCATTATGTGCGCTTGCCTGTATTCCCCTGCCGTTGTTCCCTTGGCACCTCACACCACCTCCCCCATGTTCCTTCACACGAATCTTTCTGCCTACTCCACTCCCCTATTTTTCAGTGGTGAAGCAGAGGAGCAAGCTGAGGCGCAGCTAGTCTATGCTTTGCATCGTACCACCACCTGTTTCTTTTGTGGTGTATGCATGCATGATACTGTATTTTGCTTCTGCAGTGCAAGATATTCTTCCAAGATGCATGGACACTAAGAGTGTCAGAAGGGTACAGAAAGGCATGTGCACAATACTTTTGATTGTACCTTTTCCAAGGCCTCGAAAAAAACATGAAGGGAACTGTTTTCTCTACGAGCATGGCATGGGATGATGGGCCTCTGAGCCAGTTGCAGTACCAGAAAAAACATCAGTGTAGTCACTGCAATAGCCAGGGAGAGGGAGAGAATACGAGCGTTGGGGAGGGGAAAGCAGGGAAAGAGGGGAAAGAGGGAAGCAGGGGGAAGGGACAGGGGGAGAGGGAAGAGGGGATAGGAAGAGGGGGGGTGAGGGAATGGAGGAGATAGGAAGAGGGTGAAAGGGAAATAAATAAATACCGTAGGAACAGGGAGGAGAGGGAAGAGGGGAGATAGGAAGAGGGGGAGAGGGAAAGCAGGAGATAGGAAGATGAAACGAGGGGAAGAAGAGGGGGAAATGAGGAGAAACAGAGGGGTAAATCCTGGGAAGCAGAGGGGGAATTGAGGAGAAGCAGGGGGGAAAGTGAGGGGAAGCAGCGGCGGAAATGAAGGGGAGGGGGGGGGAATGAGGGGAAGCAGGCCGGGAACGATGAGAGCAGAGAAGGAAACGAGGGAGGGATGGATGAAAGGAGGGATGGATGAAGTTACGAACATTGGAAGGGAAGGACGGATGAATGGAGGAACATAGGAAGGGATGCAGGGAGGAAAAAAAGATGGGAGAAAGAAGTTTGATTCGGAAAATGAAAAGGGGGGGGAGGGCGGAAGGGAGGAATGCAGGAAGGGAGGAAGTGATGATGGGAGGAAGTGATGATGGGAGGAAGTGATGATGGGAGGAAGTGATGATGGGAGGAAGTGATGAAGGGAGGAAGTGATGATGGGAGGAAGTGATGATGGGAGGAAGTGATGATGGGAGGAAGTGATGATGGGAGGAAGTGATGATGGGAGGAAGTGATGATGGGAGGAAGTGATGATGGGAGGAAGTGATGATGGGAGGAAGTGATGATGGGAGGAAGTGATGATGGGAGGAAGTGATGATGGGAGGAAGTGATGATGGGAGGAAGTGATGATGGGAGGAAGTGATGATGGGAGGAAGTGATGATGGGAGGAAGTGATGATGGGAGGAAGTGATGATGGGAGGAAGTGATGATTGGAGGAAGTGATGATGGGAGGAAGTGATGATGGGAGGAAGTGATGATGGGAGGAAGTGATGATGGGAGGAAGTGATGATGGGAGGAAGTGATGATGGGAGGAAGTGATGATGGGAGGAAGTGATGATGGGAGGAAGTGATGATGGGAGGAAGGGCGGAAGGGACTCCAGCAGTACCTTGTCCGCCTCTGCTGCGTGAATCTGCGCGCCGCCATCTGTCCACAGCGCCCCAAGCAGCTCCCTGGTGCAGATGAGGGATGAGAACAAGGGATGAGGGGTGATGAAGAGATGGGGTGAGGAGGTGGGATGAGGAGGTGGCGCAGGGCCGATGGTGGTGTGGGAAACACCTGGAGGGGAGGGGGAGAGGATCGGATGGGGAGAGGATCGGATGGGGAGAGGATAGGATGGGGAGAGGAGAGGATGGGGAGAGGATCGGATGGGGAAAGGACGGATGGGGAGAGGAGGGATGGTAAGAGGATGGATGGGGAGAGGAGAGATGGGTAGGTGAGGGATGGGGAGGTGCAGCGCCCCAGAGCAGCGCAGAGCACCTCATCTCGCGTAGCTCACCGCACTGCACAGCACTGCATGGCAGAACAGAGCACAGAACCGTACCGCACACAACTGCACAGCAGAGCATGTTGTGTTGTGGCTCACCTGTAGCATGAGAACAGCAGCAGCTGTAGCACGTGCTTCCGGTTGGCCCTGCAGAAGAGGGTGTGGGGGCGGGAAGGGGGGAAACAGGGGAGAGGGGTCTGGGGAAAAATAGTATCGAGGCTATGGAGGGAAATAAGGGGGAGGTGAGGGATGGGGAGGTGAGGGATGGGGAGGTGAGGGATGGGGAGATGAGGGATGGGGAGGTGAGGGATGGGGAGATGAGGGATGGGGAGGTGAGGGATGGGGAGATGAGGGATGGGGAGGTGAGGGATGGGGAGATGAGGGATGGGGAGGTGAGGGATGGGGAGGTGAGGGATGGGGAGATGAGGGATGAGGACATGAGGGATGGGGAGATGAGGGATGAGGACATGAGGGATGGGGAGATGAGGGATGAGGACATGAGGGATGGGGAGATGAGGGATGAGGACATGAGGGATGGGGAGATGAGGGATGAGGACATGAGGGATGGGGAGATGAGGGATGAGGACATGAGGGATGGGGAGATGAGGGATGAGGACATGAGGGATGGGGAGATGAGGGATGAGGACATGAGGGATGGGGAGATGAGGGATGAGGACATGAGGGATGGGGAGATGAGGGATGAGGACATGAGGGATGGGGAGATGAGGGATGAGGACATGAGGGATGGGGAGATGAGGGATGAGGACATGAGGGATGGGGAGATGAGGGATGAGGACATGAGGGATGGGGAGATGAGGGATGAGGACATGAGGGATGGGGAGATGAGGGATGAGGACATGAGGGATGGGGAGATGAGGGATGAGGACATGAGGGATGGGGAGATGAGGGATGAGGACATGAGGGATGGGGAGATGAGGGATGAGGACATGAGGGATGGGGAGATGAGGGATGAGGACATGAGGGATGGGGAGATGAGGGATGAGGACATGAGGGATGGGGAGATGCGGGATGAGGACATGAGGGATGGGGAGATGCGGGATGAGGACATGAGGGATGGGGAGATGAGGGATGAGGACATGAGGGATGGGGAGATGAGGGATGAGGACATGAGGGATGGGGAGATGAGGGATGAGGACATGAGGGATGGGGAGATGAGGGATGAGGACATGAGGGATGGGGAGATGAGGGATGAGGACATGAGGGATGGGGAGATGAGGGATGAGGACATGAGGGATGGGGAGATGAGGGATGAGGACATGAGGGATGGGGAGATGAGGGATGAGGACATGAGGGATGGGGAGATGAGGGATGAGGACATGAGGGATGGGGAGATGAGGGATGAGGACATGAGGGATGGGGAGATGAGGGATGAGGACATGAGGGATGGGGAGATGAGGGATGAGGACATGAGGGATGGGGAGATGAGGGATGAGGACATGAGGGATGGGGAGATGAGGGATGAGGACATGAGGGATGGGGAGATGAGGGATGAGGACATGAGGGATGGGGAGATGAGGGATGAGGACATGAGGGATGGGGAGATGAGGGATGAGGACATGAGGGATGGGGAGATGAGGGATGAGGACATGAGGGATGGGGAGATGAGGGATGAGGACATGAGGGATGGGGAGATGAGGGATGAGGACATGAGGGATGGGGAGATGCGGGATGAGGACATGAGGGATGGGGAGATGCGGGATGAGGACATGAGGGATGGGGAGATGAGGGATGAGGACATGAGGGATGGGGAGATGAGGGATGAGGACATGAGGGATGGGGAGATGAGGGATGAGGACATGAGGGATGGGGAGATGAGGGATGAGGACATGAGGGATGGGGAGATGAGGGATGAGGACATGAGGGATGGGGAGATGAGGGATGAGGACATGAGGGATGGGGAGATGAGGGATGAGGACATGAGGGATGGGGAGATGAGGGATGAGGACATGAGGGATGGGGAGATGAGGGATGAGGACATGAGGGATGGGGAGATGAGGGATGAGGACATGAGGGATGGGGAGATGAGGGATGAGGACATGAGGGATGGGGAGATGAGGGATGAGGACATGAGGGATGGGGAGATGAGGGATGAGGACATGAGGGATGGGGAGATGAGGGATGAGGACATGAGGGATGGGGAGATGAGGGATGAGGACATGAGGGATGGGGAGATGAGGGATGAGGACATGAGGGATGGGGAGATGAGGGATGAGGACATGAGGGATGGGGAGATGAGGGATGAGGACATGAGGGATGGGGAGATGAGGGATGAGGACATGAGGGATGGGGAGATGAGGGATGAGGACATGAGGGATGGGGAGATGCGGCATGGGGATATAGCAAGGGGGAATAGAGCAGGGGGGTATAGAGCAAGGGGGAATAGAGCATGGGGGAAATGGGATGAATGCAAAGGGATTGAGATTGAGCAGAGGGCATATGGGGTGAGTGAAGGGGGATAGTGAGTAAGCAAGGGGGAAATGGGATGGAAGAAGTTTGGATCAGTGACCCAGGTGGAAATGGGATGAAAGATGGGGGAAGGAGAGTGAGCAGGGTGGATCATGAGATGAACGCATGGGGAAAGGGGGGAAGGAGAGTGAGCAGGGGGGGAATGGGATGAGTGCAATTGAAATGAGATTGAGTAGAGGGGGAATGGGGTGAGTGAAAGGAGGAAAGAGAGTGAGCAGCGACGACCTTGAATGAAAGAAGGGTGACTAAGAGAAAGCAGGGGGGAATTGGGACCAAACAAGGAGAGAAGAGATTGAGCAGGGGGCAAACGGGGTGAGTGACGGGGGAAAGGGAGTGAGCTAGGGGAAATGGGGAAGAGTGAACGAGAAAAAGAGAATGGGCATGGGGGAAATGGGATGAGGAGATGAGGGATGGGGAGATAAGGGATGGGGAGGGGAGGCATGGGGAGATGAGGGAAGGGGAGATGAGGGAAGGGGAGATGAGGGAAGGGGAGATGAGGGAAGGGGAGATGAGGGAAGGGGAGATGAGGGATGGGGAGACGAGAGTGTGGGGTGTGGCGTAGCTGGAGGAAGGGGTGGTGCTTGGCGCAGGGAGTCCCCATTCTCGTTAGAGGGGAGGGAGCGTGGGCGACGGGAGGGAGGGAGCGTTAGGAGTGACGGATGGGTGTGCGCGTACGCGACGTAAGGGGAGTGAGCATGGGCGACGGGAGGGGAGTGAGCGTGGGCGACGGGAGGGGAGTGAGCGTGGGCGACGGGAGGGGAGTGAGCGTGGGCGATGGAAGAGAGCGAAGAGGGGCGAAAGAGAAGTCGCGCGAAGGCGACGGGAGGGGAGGGAGCGTGATCGTGCGTCAGGAAGGAAGCGTGGACGACGGGAGGGAGTGATCATCCTCTTTGGAGGGGAGTGCGCGAAGGCGACGGGAGGGGAGTGCGCGAAGGCGACGGGAGGGGAGTGCGCGAAGGCGACGGGAGGGGAGTGCGCGAAGGCGACGGGAGGGGAGTGCGCGAAGGCGACGGGAGGGGAGTGCGCGAAGGCGACGGGAGAGAGTGCGTGAAGGCGAGGGAGGGGAGTGCGCGAAGGCGACGGGAGAGAGTGCGCGAAGGCGACGGGAGGGGAGTGCGCTAAGGCGATGAGGGGGAGTGAGCTATGGCGATGGAGGGAAGTGTGCAACATTGACGGGAGAATGGTCGCGGAGGGGAGTGAACGTAGGCGACGGCGACGATGTAAATGGACCGAAATCTGAGTAACGCGGAATGCAATACCCTGGACATACAACCTCCCCTCCCGAAAAATATATAGCCGTCGATTATCATTGTCGACGGTTCAGATCAAAGTTCCAACTCGTGTAGGTTGGCTCGTTTACCGTCGATCACAATCGTCTTGAACGGTTTCGATCAGAAGTTTGTTTGTATTGTTCTAGTTTTAACCGTCGATCCAAAAAACGTGGACGATCGAGAGCTCACCAAAATGTGAGTTTTTCAACCGTCGATTTCCTGAACTTGGCGAAGATCGAACGTAACGTGTGCTTGTGGCTGATACACAGCCGTCGATCCTATCTTGTTTCGACGGCCACAATCGAGTGGTGAAATCACCTCAGTGAAGATAAGAACAGAAAAACAACACCAGACAAAAACGTGTTGCACAAGTAACTGGCGCTAGCAAGATTCGATTCCCAGTGCCTTTAGGTTCAGCATTCTAGACGCCAACCACTGCGCTAAAATACCGTTATAAATTATTTCGAGAGTTGTGCTATAACTGTATTCGCGACGAAACCAACCTGGCAAGGGTTTCGTTTCCAAAATCTGAATGGTGGTGTCCACCAACCTCATCTCCTCCTGAGCATATTTCCCCTCACTTCCAACATCTAGGTTTCATTCGTACCTGCTCCAATATTGAATCTTAGTTTTTTTTCTAGTCCTTCCTCTACCCTTAGTGACCTTCAGTTCTTTTCTTACGAGTATTCCTAACCCAGATTCTTTTCGGAATATCTCAGCGGAAACGGGTCGTCAGGCCTGACGACCCTCTGACGACCTGACGACATGCTGCCCCGGGCAGAAAAAAACTAAAACCCTATCGGATGGCATGCCGTTTGAGGGAGGCATCAACCCTAAATCCATGCCTTCCTGTGTTTAGGGTTGATGCCTCCCTGACCGGATGCATGCCCGATAGGGTTTTATTTTTTTTTGCCCGCGGGCAGCGAGCTCCCCCGGGCGGACTCGCTTGTCCGCTGAGATATATTAACCGATTTCTATCTGTCCTCATCGCAGGCTTTGCTTACTGTCTGCAACAGCAAGTTTCTATGCATCTTGTACGCATCTGAAGGTATTGTTGTGCCTTACCTGACGATGTTTGTTCATTCTTTCTTTCTTTTTGAAAGTCACTCAATTTGCGGCTCTGTTTTAACTGTCGTGGCCACTTTGTTGACTACCATAGAAACATGTCAGTGTGTTTGAAGTGGCACTTTCGAAGCTTCCAACAAGCTCTCTCTCTCTATAGTCGCTTCACCTCTCTCTTCTAGTTCACCGACCACGCTGTCCTGGTTCTCGTAGTGCCTCCATTCATTTCTTAGCTTCCAGACAGCTCTTATTTGGTTCCACCTGCCAGACCACGCTCCTACCGTTTATGTTACGTAGAAATGTTGAGCGCTGCTTGTGTTGTTTCCGTCGATTTCCCACCGGGTGCATGTATGTTATGGCATGTCGGACGGCGATATGGCTGTGGCGATACGGACGTGGCGATATGGGCGTGCTGATATGGGCGTGAGCGTGCTTGCTGCCTCAGCGTCGTTACTTCAGTAACCATTGTTTTTGGTTTCTGTTGTCTGATTTCCTAACACTAACGGTTGTATCTGTCGCTGGTTTTCGTTGTTTGTCCTCCAACTCCTAACGCTGTCGCGATTTTGCAGGCATAAACTTTGACCGTGCATAATGCGCTATTATTATTTTATCGTCAGTTCTGTGCCCATCATTAACGCAATGTTTTTGTTTTACAGGGATGGGCTGCACGCTTGTTGCTGCCAGGATCGCTCACCTAGTAGGGTGGTCGCTCTTGGTGATGGCGATACATATGAAGCGGTTTTTGCTAGTTCTTCCTAGCATATTGTGTTGTAACGTTGTATTAGTATATTGGTATATCCATGAAACATACCATCAGTGTGAATTGGAAACGTACACACCCGGTTACAGGTGCAATGGTTACACGGCTGTCATTGTAACAATGTAACATTGTAACCGAGGGATTCTAAAGCTACGTGTAACTGGTGAAACCATCTGTAACCATGGTAAAATGGCAACTTTGTAACCAGCTGCTGTAACTGTTACAAACTTAAAGCCTGGTAAATTGTGTCTATATTCACTCTGTAGATCCCATGTGTTTACAATGGTGATACATCTTGCAATTTACGAAGTAAACCTTGAGTACCGAGCCCGTTGTATCCCTAAACCGGGTACCGTAGTATGGGCCAACAAATTAGCATGTCGCAACTCTCGCGACGGGAAGTGGCAGCAAAGCACATCCAATGTCCCAACAGCATCGGGGTTGATGGAGTCTGGGGTTAGTAAAAAAACCTGTATATACGTTGTTTCTGCCAACATTGTGCAAGAAATGGATGTAGTTAGAAAATATGCGGTAGCTACTTTGTCGAGTCTCCTTAAAGCTCGCGTCTCATATTTTTTTCCGTTTTACACATGAGAGCGTTTAACACTTGGTTGGGTTCCGTGACTGGTTGACGAATGACAAAATCTGTGACGAGCTGGGGTGCGATTCTGGCGGAACCAATCGTGGACGTGCAAACCCAACCGAGTGTTAAACGCTTGTAAATATGAGACGCGAGCTTTAATGTTTTGGGATGGAACAACTATAGGCTGTACTAGTTGAACTGCTATCTGTAGTTCGACTGCCAGCTGTTACAGGGGGTTTTACTTTTCATCCAGAACAGTACTTCGCAACCTTATCATCATCCTATCTTTCCAGATTTCCTAGTGCCACGTGGCACTCTATTCTTCTTGCCTTACAATTCTAGTCCCACGAAGTACTTTCCGACATTCGACTTTGCATGCTATATCAACCTTGCTTGTATTCCCCAATATCAATCAATTCTCATTCAACTCTTTAATTACTCAGTTACCTCTTCGCCTATTTCGCCAACACTCTCTTTCGCCAAAGTCTTCCGCCGCGTTTATCCTCAATTTAGTCAACCCCGCTATTCCTTAGCGGATTTAGGCCAAGGGGCCTAACACTTGGTATCAAGAGCCTTCGAGGGGAGCGACTTCCAACGAGCGACCGTCGACGACGAGACTACGACGTCATCGTCCCGCGGTGCCGACTTGCAGACTTGGAGTCGTCGAGCCGACATGGATGAAACCATGACCGCTGTCCCCAACGACATGGGCAACACGCTTGCTCAACTCATGCGCCAACTCGAAACGTTGACGCTGGAAAATCGTCAGGTACGGGCTGAAATGCAACAGCTTCGTGAATTCGCGTCAATTTCTCATGGTCATGCCGCACCATCTCCTGCACCCAATACGTCGACTGGCGCGGAAGCGCTGCCGGAACGTCGAAGCGCGCTCAAGCTGCAGAAGCCCGAGCCGTTCGACCCAAGTCAACGCGACGCGAACGTGCGGACGTGGATCTTCATGCTGAACAACTACTTCGCCGCAAGCGGGGTGCAAGAGGCGGACGCGCAGCAGCGGATCGAGTACTCCGTTACGCTGCTGAGGGGCCCGGCCTTGGAGTGGTGGCGCCAACTCACGCAAACTGCTGTAAGAAGGGCTCATTTGGACGGGCATCAACAGGGTGAGGGGCATGCAGCTGCAACTTCGAGCTTAGGGAGTTTAGCTTTGGGTGTTACCACGGTTCCGACGACATGGGAAGGATTTGAAGCGGCGCTGAAAAGTAGGTTCGACTTGGTGAATGCCTCCGAAGCTGCTAGGAAGCGTCTGCGTCATTTCCGACAGATAGGAAACGTCCAGGAGTACACACGACGGTTCTTCAGCATCTGCAACGAGATAGACGATATCACGGAAGCAGAGATGCGCGATCGCTACCTCGAAGGGTTGAAGCCGGACACAGCGGAGATCATAGCGATTCACGGATTGTCCACCTTCGAGTCGGTAGTCGCAGCAGCAGAACGCGTCGACGCAGTACGAAGCCGACGGGGTCGTGACGATCGCGATAGGGGATACAAACCGATCACCGACACTCGATCGAGGGACGGACCATCGCCCATGGAGATTGGTGCAGTTAACAGTGACGGCTCACAGAAAACGGGATTTAGGGGGAACTGTCACTACTGCAAAAAGCCGGGACACATGAAGCGGGACTGCCCACAGCTTAAGGAGCGGCAGCAGGGAAACGGAAACCGCCAGTAGATAGCGGGTCGCTAGCTGGTGTGGACGCTTCCGAACCCGCCACGTCTACCAACGTAGAGGAGACGGCCTTAGAGCAGTCATCTATGCCGAACGAGGTAGACACTGCTGATCGTCCAGTCGTGCTTCTAGGGTAGCTTCGCGGTGTTCCAGTCAAGTTTCTCATCGATAGCGGAGCTAGCCACTCGTTCGTTTCGTCTTCATTAGTTAGCCGTCTCCATCTCGAGGCAGATTCGGCAGTCAACTTCAAGGACGCTCGCATGGTAGATGGGACGCCTCTCCACATAGGACCTGTCATCCGCAAGTTGCGCGTAGTGCTAGGACCAATCACGGTTAGGCGTGACTTCGACTCTGCGACGCTGGACGGTTATGACTTCATCTTCGGTAGGGATTGGCTACGGACGGTTAGTACTCAGTTCGATTGGGCTCAGGGAAGCTGCAGCGTCAAGGTAGACGGGGAGTTCCGGGAGCTGCCACAGTGGAGTGATGGGGCCACATCATCCACAGCTATCATCAATGCTGTTCGTGTGCGGCAGCTGGTGAAGCGTGCGGCACGGATCTTCGCGGTTTTCCTTGAGGAGGTGGAAGCTGAGGAGGGGAAAGGAGGGAGTGCAGCAGTTGGTGAGAAGGCGACTCTTCCTGCTGAGGTGAGTGCACTGTTAGCAGAGTTCGCAGATGTCTTCCCCGACGAGTTGCCCCCAGGGTTACCTCCTAGCCGAGCAGTCGACCATCGAATAGAGTTGGAGCCGGGGAGCAGGCCAGTAGCGAAGCCGCAGTGGAGGTTAAGTCCAGCAGAGACAGAGGAGATGACGCAGCACGTTAGGCACTTTCTAGCGCAGGGGTTCATACAGCCATTTAGATCGCCTTGGGCAACACCGATCCTTTTCGCGCCTAAGAAAGACGGAGGGTTACGGATGTGCATAGATTACCGCGCACTGAACGCCGCCACCGTCAAGAACAGATTCCCAGTGCCGAGAGTAGAGGATCTCCTAGATGCAGTGCAGGGCGCTAGAGTCTTCTCAAAGATCGACCTTCGTTCAGGATATCACCAGATTCGAGTAGTTCCGGAGGATCAGGACAAGACGGCATTTCGTACGAAGCAGGGGTTGTACGAGTTTAGGGTTCTACCGCTCGGTTTGACCAACGCCCCAGCGACGTTTCAGACGCTCATGAACACCGTCCTCTCCGAGTTCCTAGGTTCGTTCGTAGTAGTCTACCTAGACGACATCCTGATCTTCTCCAAGACAAAAGAGGAGCACGTGCAGCACTTGCAGAAGGTCTTCGAGGTCTTGCGGAAGGAGTAGTTGTACGCCAAGCAGTCGAAGTGCGAGTTCTTTCTCCCCGAAGTCGAGTTTCTAGGTCACGTCGTATCTGCTAGTGGCATTAGGACCGACCCGAAGAAGATCGCAGCAGTACAGGACTGGATAGCTCCGACCTCAGTCAAGGAGTTGCAGAGCTTTCTCGGATTCGCGAATTACTACCGTCGTTTCGTTCAGGGTTACGCATCGATCGCTAGTCCACTCACCGACCTACTTCGGAAGGGCGTAGATTTCGATTGGGGTCCAGCGCAGCAGCAGGCGTTCGAGCAGATGAAGCAGTCGCTCACGTCTTCACCGACACTGTCGTACCCAGATCCCACTCGCCCGTACGTTGTAGTGACCGACGCATCAGAACGAGCCATTGGAGCAGTGCTTCTTCAGGACCAGGGGCGCGGGTTGCAGCCGATCGCGTACGAGTCGCGTAAGCTGAGGGGGGCCGAGCTGAACTATCCGATTCACGACAAGGAGGCGCTCGCGATCATCCATGCGTATAAGGTGTGGAGGTGCTACCTAGAGGGGGCAGATAGTGTTATACGCACGGACCATTGCTCGCTTCGCTTCCTCAAATCGCAGCCGCAGCTGAGTCGTCGCCAGGCTAGATGGATGGAGTTCATGGAGGGGAGTTTCCACTACAGGATAGAGTACAAGCCAGGCGTTCGCAACCCAGCAGATCCACTCACTCGCCCTAGTTGCCAGCTCGCTAGTCTCACAGTCACTGCCGGCCATCCACTTCTCACAGCACTCTTCGAGCACGGTTACACAGTAGATCCCGACTTCACACCGCAGCCGCCCGCAGGAGCAGAGGTGCAGGGTAGTGTCTACATTCGGAAGGGTACAGCACGGATTTGGGTTCCCGCCTACCGCCCTCTTCGACAGCTCCTTCTTTCCGAGGCGCACGATGTCGTTAGTGCAGGTCACTTCGGAGCAGATAAGACGGCTAAGACGCTTAGTCGCACGTACTTCTGGCCAGGGCTTCCAGCAGACGTAGAGGATTACATTCGCTCGTGCGACACGTGTCAGCGTACGAAGTCCTCTCGCCAGCGCAAGGCGGGACTTTTGCAGCCGATTCCACCACCCGACCGCCCTTGGCAGGTAGTTACGATGGACTTCATCATGGCTTTACCGCGCACAGTTAGGGGTCACGACGCCATCTTCGTGGTAATGGATAAGTTTTCTCGAGCAGCACACTTCATCCCCACGCATGGCAAGGTCACAGCAGAGGAAGCCGCGACGCTGTTCGTAGATAACGTAGTCCGACTGCACGGGGTTCCAGATTCCATCATCTCAGACCGCGACCCTCGTTTCACTTTGAAGTTCTGGAAGCAGCTTTTCGCACTGTTTGGGACTCGCTTAGCCATGTCGTCTGCGTACCATCTAGAGACAGACGGACAGACCGAGCGTGTGAACCAGACCTTGGAGCAGATTCTTCGCAGCATCACGATGCACGACGCAGCCGCATGGGACAAGAAGCTGAGCATGGCCGAGTTTGCCTACAACAACACGCACCACTCGTCCACAGGCATGTCACCGTTCTTCGCACTGTACGGTCAGCACCCCAATGTCCCCACTCGTGTCGATCTCACACCCACAGTCCCTCGTGCGGACAACTTCCACCAGCATATCACCTTCATTCATGATCACGTGAGGAAGCACCTTGAGCTCGCAAATGCACGCATGGCACGCACCACCAACTGCAGTCGTCGTGAGGTGTCGTTTTCAGTCGGCGACCGTGTTCTTTTGGATAGCCGCAACCTCCGACTGCCACAGGACAGCAAGCTCCGCCCACGCTTCATTGGTCCATTTGTCATCGAGCGCGCACTTGGTCCAGTCGCATACCGCCTTCGCCTTCCCGCTCATTTCCGCATGCACCCGTCATTCCACGTGTCTCTTCTTCGGCCTTACACCGATCCTAACACCGCATTCTCGGGCCGTGATCGCAATCCACTGCCGGTAGCTGTTGACACCGACGAGCCCGACTACCAGATCCAGCGCATCCTCAGGCACCGACGCCGTCTCCAGGGGGGTGTCTCCTTCATCGACTTCTTGGTTCGTTGGCGTGGTTACGACGCAGCAGACGACAGCTGGGTTCCTTCGTCCTCACTGTCTCATGACAACGCTTACCTCCAAGCGTACCTTCAGTCTGCAGGCGCCGCGGACGTCGCCTCCTTGGGAGGGGGGTAGTGTTACAGGGGGTTTTACTGTTCATCCAGAACAGTACTTCCCAACCTTATCATCATCCTATCTTTCCAGATTTCCTAGTGCCACGTGGCACTCTACTCTTCTTGCCTTACAATTCTAGTCCCACGAAGTACTTTCCGACATTCGACTTTGCATGCTATATCAACCTTGCTTGTATTCCCCAATATCAATCAATTCTCATTCAACTCTTCAATTACTCATTTACCTCTTCGCCTATTTCGCCAACACTCTCTTTCGCCAAAGTCTTCCGCCGCGTTTATCCTCAATTTAGTCAACCCCGCTATTCCTTAGCGGATTTAGGCCAAGGGGCCTAACACAGCTGACACTGGCAGTGTAGTCGAATGAACCTTTCAGTTCAGGGATTACAGGAACAGTAGTAGAACAGAGGGGGAGGGCTGTTTAGAAATCGGCCTGCGTGGTTTCTGGTTTCGGGATTTCGCGAAACGAACTCCCCTCGATTTTTGTTCGCAGAGGCGAAATGGTTTCGTCAAACCCGAAACCTGTGAAACCGGAACCAATTTGTACTGTACAACCTGGCAAGCCAGAAAGTAACCGTGGTTGATTATTATTAGGTCATGGTGAGTCGTTCGTGACCAACAAGCACACAACTGCTGGGCATGACCTAGATAGATACAAGAAATAGGCACGGTCCGAGATTAGTTCATGGTGTACACTACTGTCATTGCATGACCTAGAGCAGCTGTATCCCGCAAAGCCAAGTCTATCCGCCGTATGCCTCGTCGCCGCGCCACTTGTCAAGTGGCGTGGATTTGCCTTCCAGAGTCCTATCTGTAGCAGTAAGGTCGCAGGGCATGTGGTGTGTCGGACTCAAAAGGCGTGCCTCCTACTACGGAATCATTTGGTACCATGGGATTCCTACGGTCGTCGTTCCTTCACACCAGGTTAGGTTCGGTGCACTACGGCCGCGCGGCCGTCAGCCGAGTCGGGCAACCGAGCGCCGAGCCACACAACCGAGCCGAGCCACACAACCGAGCCAAGCCACCGAGCGCCGGGAGTCATCATCCGAAGACTCGCAGCATCACGAGTCGTCGCCTCGACTCGCAGCATCACGAGTCGTCGCCTCGACTCGCTTCGTAGTTCCAACTTACTCGCCCCACGTTGCTTTTCTCAAGGAGTATTTTCACTCACCCATTCCCGCAGTTCCTTTCTCAGACCAGTGAGCAGCGAGTGCGTCTGGTACTGCTAGTAATAGGTCTTGGCTCACCACACGTACAGCCGACCCAGTCCCCTTCCGCGCAGCATCTGCAGCGCAAATGGCCGCCTCGCGACGGGCCGTCACGCAAGGGCGCGGCGGCAGCTTGAAGTTCTCCGCCGCGGGGCTTCTTCCCGTGATGCTCCTCCTCGCATTGCTGCTCCAAGCTCCCCCCGCGTCCGCCCGCCGCTGGTTCTGGAACGACGCCCGTCGCCCCAACGGGGGAAACGAACCCCGCCGCCACGCTCGCTGCCGCGGAGACCGACGGAGCGGCGGCGGCGGCTGCCGCGGCGCCAGCCCCGGCAGCGCCGGCTCCTGCTCCTGCGGAGACGTGCGACGACGCGCCTGTGGACCCTTTCGTCGCGTCCGGAGCCGCGCCCGACCCGTGTGCTGCGCTGGCGGCAGAGCTGAAGCGCACTGCGGGAGAATTGGGGAACAAGACTGGAGGGCAAGGATTCGCGGCTCCTTCTCTCTGCCGCGCGTGCCACTCCACGTTCCTGTTCAGGTACGGTACCGCACTGTACCGCTGCTATTCATGTACTGTGATGAGTTGTGTCTGTGTCTGTGTGTGTGTGTGTGTTTTTGTTTTGTTTTTTGCTCTCTCTTATCCACGCTTGCTGGGGCTCAAATGTGTTGGCCTGATTTCCGGTTCTACTGTTGCCACGGTCGGTCTCCCACTGGCAGGAAGAAGTGCGACGGGGCGGACCTTCTGTCGATCGCGAACGCGTTTGACAATCACTACGTGTACAAGCACATCGCCGTGGACTCGCCGGACCAGACCAACCTGCCGAGCAGCATCGATGTTGTCGCGGAGCTTCGGAAAATCGTTGCGAACGGCGAGAAGGGGAAGTACGCGCGGCTGGTGGACGCGCACATGGCGGCGTACACAGCGACCCTGGCGCTGAATGACGGCCACAGCATGTTTTTGCCGCGTTGCTTCGTTGGATCTTACAACCTGCCGTTGCCGCTCGTGGCTGTCGTCGAAAACGGGCAGCAGGTCATTCGCGTTGCGCCACGCCGATGTGAGTGTTCGGCACTCTTTCTGTTTTGCCTTATGTTAGAAAGTCTGTTAGCAGCCGTTTTAATGTCAGAGCAGAAGTACACTTGTTTCTAAAAGCGATGTGTAAAGTGTAGAAATTTACCCTCTTATCGATGCCCTCTGTCCATCAGATGTCACTCCTAAGGGTATGCGACATGTTGCAAAGGCTCTGCACAATTTTGACTTTGACCTTTACGAGGGCCGACAGGTATGCTGCAGAGTAACCAAAGTCAATGTCTATGCCAATCAGGCAACTGGTTCGTTTGAATGCCTCCTGCTAGCGAGCTTTACACAACACACCCACTCTGCAAATTCCTTTCGAATGCTTCGTGTGACGTTGCAGGTGGTGGGTATTAACGGGGAGAAGGCGGAAGGTTTCATCCTGAATTGGGCCGACAAGAATGTGGGCTCCTTTCGCAATCGCGCCGCGCGATTCACGAAATCCTTTGCGAGGAATGAGGCGGAGGGGACTCTGAAAGGGACGAGCATCGTCCAGGTGCCAGGCAGCTTCGCGCGGACATCCTTGGCTCCCGAAAACGACACCTTACTGGTGTCCTTAGCAACCGCGTCAGTGACTGGCACTCGGTGCTTGACTGTCTCTTGCTGTTGCTTTGCGTGTCGTTTACTCCTTGCTTCTTGCTTGCTCGTCTCACCGTACTTGTATTCCTCTTCAGCTGCCCTCCAGCTTAACCTCCGTGCTGCACTCTCTGCACCTCCCAGGGATAAATCGTCAACGGAGGACGTACAGGTGCCATGGATCGGGACAGCTAAGCTTGCTGCCTTTGCGAATGCCACGGGGTTCTGGGCGAGTTCCTGTGCCGTACCGAAGCCATCAGCTGCTGCCACTGGCGGCACCAGCGCGCAGGCAAGCATGCTCGCTGGAGATGGCAGCGCGCATGCAGACATTCCGATGATGGACAGGTTTCTCAAACGCCACCCTGATCCAGTCTACTACGGCGATACCAGCGATGGCAGCGACGACCTGAATGTCGAGATTGCGTCGCTTTCTGCTGTGGCAGACGGCTCTTCTGGTGCAGTAGCGGGGCTGACTGTAACGAGGATTTCGCCGACGACTGATAATTATCTGGTGAGCGGGATGGCTTCAGTCGTTGGGGTGAATGGTGGATGTTGTGTTTATTCTTGCATGATGGGTGCTTGGGTCTTATCTAGTTGTTATCTAATGACGCCAGGGGCGTGCCGTTTGTGCCGGTTGGTTGGTGTGTGTCATCTAGGGGCTTGCGTGTAACAGCAACCGACTGCCATGTGATATGTTCTGATCTGATCCGTTTTTATCTGATTTGATCTGCTTTGAGGCGCCAGCCACACTAATGCGAACCTGTAACGCGTGTCCAACTTGTTTGTTTATGGGTGTGGTTGTGCACATACGTGTGCATGTGTGCATGTGTGCATGTGTCCTTGTGTGCATGTGTCCTTGTGTGCATGTGTCCTTGTGTGCATGTGTGCATGTGTCCTTGTGTGCATTTGTCCTTGTGTGCATGTGTGCATGTGTGCATGTGTGCATGTGTGCATGTGTGCATGTGTCCTTGTGTGCATGTGTGCATGTGTCCTTGTGTGCATTTGTCCTTGTGTGCATGTGTGCATGTGTGCATGTGTGCATGTGTCCATGTGTGCATGTGTCCTTGTGTGCATGTGTGCATGTGTGCATGTGTCCTTGTGTGCATGTGTGCATGTGTGCATGTGTGCATGTTTGCATGTGTGCATGTGTCCATGTGTCCATGTGTGCATGTGTCCATGTGTCCATGTGTGCATGTGTCCATGTGTGCATGTGTGCATGTGTGCATGTGTGCATGTGTGCATGTGTGCATGTGTTCGTTCATGTGTGCATGTGTGCATGTGACCATGTGTGCATGTGTCCATGTGTGCATGTGTGCATGTGTGCATGTGTGCATGTGTGCATGTGTGCATGTGTCCATGTGTTCATGATTGCATGTGTGCATGTGTCCATGTGTGCATGTGTCCATGTGTCCATGTGTGCATGTGTGCATGCGTGCATGTGTGCATGTGTGCATGTGTCCATGTGTGCATGTGTGCTTGTGTGCATGTGTGCATGTGTGCATGTGTGCATGTGTGCATGTGTGCATGTGTGCATGTGTGCATGTGTGCATGTGTGCGAGCAGGTATACCTGGTGGGAGGCAGCACGGCAGTGGTCTGGATTCACCAGTTCCTTCCCAGCGATGCGGTGTCAAAGGCGCTGGCGGAGAAGAAGGTCAACGCGGAGAAGTACATGGTGCAGGAGGTCACCAAGGCTCTCCAAACCGCTGCAGCGTTAGTACTACCCTCCTGCCTGCCCCCCATTCTTCTACTCTATTACACCTCTCCCGCCCCCCTTCCTTCAACTACCCCAAGGCTCCACTTAGAAGGTCGATGTGGGGAAGTGCATGGTGCAGGAGGTGATGGTGGGGAAGTGCATGGTGCAGGAGGTGATGGTGGGGAAGTTGCAGTGTATTTGCAGCGTTAGTACTCCTCTCCACCTCCCCCCTACCTTCCCCACTCCTTCTTCCACTCTACTACCCCCTCCAGCCCCCCTACCTTCCCCACTCCTTGTCCACTCCTACCGTCCCCACTCCTTCTCTCATGCTAGTTCCCTGTTCTCAACTCATCATTCACCTGACCTTTTATCGTCATCACTTCCCCACTCATTTGCTACTTGCCCTTTCCCATGCCACTTTCCATGTCTCTTCCCTTGAATCTCCCATGCGTTCCCCGAAACATCCTCCCATGTGTTCCCCCATGTCCTCCCCCATGCGTTACCCCATGCCTGTCCGCATGTGTGCCCACATCCATCATCACATGGAACCAATTCAGATCCAACGCCTCGCAGATCATCATAGACGTGCGGGGCAACGGTGGCGGCTACACCACAGCAGCATACACAGCCATCCGCCTCCTCATGGGGGCAGCAAAGGTCCCCGACTCCGAGTTTACCCTCCCCTTGGATTTCGTCATCGGCAACCAGTACACTGAGAATGCCATCAGCCTGCTTTCCATCGACCCGGCAACGCAATACTGCATAGGAGTGTACGCCGACCTCAATGGGACCGACCTCTCAAGCGCGCTTCACTTCGCTCCTATCCGCGAGCTCCGCTTCACAGAGGCCGGCCGTGCGGGGAACTACTCGGCGCTGTTGAAGCAAAACAAGAAGTTTACCGGGAAGGAGCAGCAGCCGGTGTTTGGCGACCGCCCCTTCCTGGTCCTGTCGGACGGAAACTGCTTCTCCTCCTGCGGCATCCTCACGCACGTGCTGGGGAAACGCCACAAAGTACCCATGGTAACCGTGGGTGGTTTGCCCAATCAGCCCCCTGATGTGGGCTCCTCATGTATTGGGTTTACCGAACATAGCATCTATTCGATGGCACCAGGCCTCACCAACCTCGCTGCCCTAATGCCACAGAACGCGTCGCTGCCTCTCAAGGTGAAAGGGGCAGTTGGCATGGCGTTTACCAACGGGTATGTGGATTCGGAGATTCCGTGCGAGTTTGAGTTTCTGCCCAGCCAGCATCACATCAACTACACCGTTGACCTCATTGACAAGCCCTGGGCCTTGTGGACTGAGGTGGCCAAGCTCTTTGCCTCCGCTGCAGCCTAGTTCATGCCCTTCCGACGTGTAGTGTTTGCTTATGCTGGTGGTGGGTAGTTATCATGTTGATGTTGGTTATGGTGATGGATGGTGGCCAGATGTGCTTGTGTTTATGAGGGTGATGTGTGCTTGTCATGCACTTGAAATCGATCTACCTATTTCATCATGATGTATGAGCTGTTTTTCATGTATCATCCAGGTTGCATAGGTGGTACTGTAGCTGTGGCTGATTTGTCCTGAATGAGATTGAGGCTCTTGGCTGAACAGCACCATTCCATAAACCTCCTGCAACTTGGAGATGTTCACAGGAAGATATCTTGCTGGGTTTCGCACCGGGGTTGCATTGGGGTCGGTTGCACTGGGGTTGCACTGGGGTTGCACTGGGGTTGCACTGGGGTTGCACTGGGGTTGCGCTGGGGTTGCGCCGGGGTTGCACCGGGGTTGCTCTGGGGTTGAGCACTGGGGTGGTGCAACATGCCACCATACCATGCTGCAGAGGGCAAACAGGGAAGACAAGCAAGGAGGGAAGCAGGGAGGGCAAGCAGGGAGGAGAAGACTGTTGGAAATACAAAGCATAAGGAAAGTAATATGCTGTTAGGTTTTAGTCTAATCCTCTATATAAGCCTCTAGGCCCTACAATAATTGTACAATTATTGTAGGGGCTGCATTATTGGAGTCTAGAGGTTTGGGGGTAGAATTATTGGTACTCCATTATTGGAGGTACAATTATTGGTGTGGATGGATGGGCTGTGGGCAGGGTAGCTGCATGGATAAATATCCTGATGTGTGCTTTCATTATACATCCATTGTTCTGAATCCTTTCAGTTGCAAGTTTCTCTTGCTATCTATTCTACAATCAAGGCTTCCGCTACGACGACACTATGCCTTTCTAGCATGGTATCAGAGGTACTCTAGGGGGCATGCTGCCGAAACTTGGTCAGAACTCTGTGATCATTCATATTGGGCAGGCACATTAGCAGATTGGCATAGCAAGAGGCAACTATTGGATCAAGGCATGGCGCTGTTCGACAATGAAGTCGACGCTGGATACGAGGCGTTTGAAGAAGCAATCCTGGCTCAACATGAGCACCTGGAGAATATGATTGCAATGGCACCACCAACACTTCAAACGTCATTGAGAGCAAAGTTTAACATGCAAATTGGTGAAGGGAGTGGCAAATTTGATAATGTGGGCGTGGAAGGTGTAGGACTTGGGTCCTACGCTATTAGTGCTTCCCCACTACGACGTCTTGCCACTAACGTTCATCCTCTTGGAGTTTTCGCAATGGGCAGATCTCACCTTTATGGCGACAACATCGTACCTCCTCGTGCGCCTCGTCCATAAAAGGGAGTGGATCTTGCATGGAGCATGGAGCGCACGGGACACATGATACAGTCAAGCGATGTTATGCGAGGTGATCGCGTGGATGTGGTGGAACATCACCTCTACGATCAAGACGGCGGGACGCAACGCATGGCTGGTCAAGCTCGCAGAATCAACTCACATGAAAAGGAGAGTATCGGGACCAAGGATGACCAGATTGCAGCAAAGTCAAATGGAAGGCAGCAAACGACAAATGGAGAGAAAATGAAGGACAATGACGGAATGGACGGACGCTCGACTCTCGTGTGCTGGTTTTGCAAGCAACCGGGCCATCCGTTCTATAAGTGCCACATGGCACCACCAGGATGGTCACCACCGTGGTGGGAACCACAAAACAAAGGGAGGGTCAACCAACGCAACAACAACTGCCGTTCGACCTTTCCCCGAAGGAGTGGCAGCCCCAAACGTGACAACAACGCGACTATAAAGGAAATGGCTACCGGGAGAGACAACAAACGGACGGTTACATGCATTGCGACGGTTTGATCATCACAAGCGACCTCACCAAGCGCGGGAGGTTCTCTATGGTTGCTGGACAGTGGATGCAGCCAACACATGACTTCGGAGAAACAATGGTTTGAATGTTTGAAAGAGTTGGACAAACCAGTACAAGTAGAACTTGCTGATTGGAGCACTCTGAACAGCTCAATGGTGGGCACGATCAGAGTAACAGCACCCGATGGGACAACAGTTCGATACACGGAAGTGCTCTATGTACCCGGTTTGAAGAGCAACCTCCTCTCCTTCTGTCAGCTGCTGAAAAAGGGAGCTCGGATAAACACAAATGCTGATGGCGACACCGAGATCTCCATGCCTGATGGAGATGGGGGTGTACGGATTGGGCTAGGCAAGAACGTGCATGGAGTGCTCATGGTGGAATATGAGCCAGCACTTGCTTTTGCCCATGGATCTGGACATACTCATGAGGATACACCACCGAAAGCAAATGGTCACGGAGGATTGAATGGTCAATCTGCTTATGCATCCGTCACCTATCGTATCGCGCACATGGCTTGTGTCGTAAGGGACACGGCACGTGATGTTGACAAGGACTCACTGCGCACCTTTGATGATATGCTGCTGGACGCTGGGACTTTGCTTGAAAACTAGAAGCACGCGGATGAAGTCTCACCCCACGTTGCGGTGTTGTCTTCAGGGGGAGAAGGACAAAGGTTCGCGGTGGATGAAGGAGACTCTACAGAAAAAAACCTTACCTGGAGCTGATGAAGACAAAGCAACCAAAGGAAGGGGAGGTGCTGCGGCAGATGACTTGCCTGCGGCTACCGTCATCACCCGGATATAAGACATATATGTCTTATCTTGTACACGGGCAAAAATGCTTGGGTTGTCTTGTATTTGGGACGGTTTAGGGTGTCTTATAAGTCTTATAAATGGACAAAGAACCGTTTAGAAGATACCCCCTCGTTATACAATTGCCCCTAACCCCTACACTGGCTTAACTCGTACACACAAATAGGTGTCTTATAATGAGGCTACCCCGTTTATAAGAGACACCCGGATAATAGACAGCCCCTGTCTTCTATTCAACACTGTCTTATATCCGGGTGATGACGGTAATGTTTCTGTACCAGTGGAGGATAAAGATGATGCTGGAAGCAAGATGGGATATGCAACGAGGGTGCGCATGGCTGACATGGCATGCAAGAAGGCAGAAGACACGACTAAGGACCAGCCCGCACCTGCCAAAGGACATGACATCACCTGCAGCCGCCTGTGCGGCGTCCAACGGATTTCACCTGGTGCAGCACTTGCAAAGGGTCGACAAGTCAATGGTGCTGATGCAACACTCACATATGCGGGCTTCTTGAGATGTGCTGCACAACTGAATGTCACTTAACTCCACACACCTCACTCGTGTGTTGGCAGCAATGAGCAAGCTCGCAGACACGAGTGAGAGGGGGAGTGGGGTGTGGAGTTTCTAGCAGAGCAACCAAGCAGGTTTCGGGAGTTCGTTCTCACTTTCATTTCTGAAGTTCATCAACAAGCCAACAAGGGGTCAAGTTCATGAGACGACCTACTGTTCCATCAGCAAACAAGACAAGGGGTCACTGATGCTGCTGTCGTGTGCTAGCAGCTGCTGCTGCAATCGGTCAACACTTGCTGAAGTGCTCCAGCTGCTGCTGTCCACGGGCAGCCGATGCTACAAGGGTACCTGCTGGTTTCAGGGGGAGTATAACAAGACAACACGGGTTAAATCATACTTGGCATGATCCAAGACGAGGGAGTTCAACAAAGCACAAGAGCAGGAAGCAAGCCACTGCTGGTGCACGCGTGGGGGGACTGCATGAGATGCAGCCACCGGTCTGCCAGCTTACCATGGAGCAGCTGCTGCTGGTCGTGCAGGACGACAGCTGCTGGTGCTGCAGTTCGCCAAGTGCTGGTGGAGGGCGTCAGACACTGCTGGTGCTGCTGCCGCCTGCCAGGAGCTGCTGGTGCTGACGGAGGCCAGGTGCTGCCATGCGCCTGCAGCCGTCCGCCTCCGCTACTGCCGTCGCTGCTGTGTGCAACCGGGTGTTGCTGGTGCAGGCACAGGCCGCCAGCTGTTGCTGTTCGCCAGCTGCAGCTGCTCCCGTGCGCCTGCTGGTGTGAAAAAGGGGGGAGCATCACAAGTGGAAGCAGGCATGACTGACTCTGCATTCAGAACAAGACAAGGCATTACGAGGTGTAAGGCACCATGGCATGAGGCAGGGGGAGAAAGCTGGAGCCTCAGGTGTTGCTGGCGAAGCTGGTACTGCTACAGTGCACCACCGGCCGCGGATGCTCGCGTCACCAGCTTGTGCGCCGCTGCTGCCGGGCGTCATGGGGAGCTGCAGACGGCCAGGTGCTGCTACTGCCGCCATCTGCTGCAGCAGGCCAGATGTTGCTGCAAGCGGCCAAGTGATGCTGCAGGCGGGCAGGAAATTATGCGGACGCCATGGTCAGGTGCGGTTCGCCAGTCGCCAGCCGCTGCTTCCATGTGCCACCTGGTGGATGGGGGAGATTGAGAAGGCATGACGAGGTCTTACGAGGAACAAGAGGCAGCAGAGGCATGCAAGGGGAAAGCCAAGGTTTGTCACCATAAGTGCTGCTACAGTTACTGCTGCAGATGGTGACAAAATAAACGCATGAGAGAGGAAGTGCTTCATCCGGAGGAGTTGATGGTCGACAGTAGTGTACCATTGTGCCGGTCGACAGCTCCTGCTGCAACCATGCGCCGTCCGCCACAGCCATCAGTTGTTGCTGCCAAGAGCTGTTGCTGCCGCCAGGTACTGCTGCAGGCCGTCAGGTGGTGCTGCAGCCGTGCGCCGCCAGCTGCTGTTACCAAGTGCCACCATCCGTTGCAACAGCTCGCCAGCTGCAGCCG
Source organism: Closterium sp. Naga37s-1 (assembly GCA_947471745.1). NCBI lineage: Eukaryota > Viridiplantae > Streptophyta > Zygnematophyceae > Desmidiales > Closteriaceae > Closterium > Closterium sp. Naga37s-1. Next base: position 3,472,066 of record CANJKZ010000008.1, on the reverse strand, counting down.
TTGTCAGTGCGTGGGCTGCTGAAATCGCGAACATATCTGCTGCAGAATGTCGCACGCGCTGCAGTCGCGCTCAGGAGCAGTCACGCGCGACATGCAGCAGCACGCTCCGCGCCAGAGCGGCATGCTGCTGCTGAGGACGTGTGCCAGCAGCAGTCGCGTGCCTGGGTGTTGCAACAGCACGCGAAGAAGCTACAAATCGATTTCCTAAATGCGACTGGGCGAAAATCAGAGAGTTTCGCCATGACTGAATGGAATTGGGCAGCAGCGGCAGCCATGGCTAGAGTTAACAACGCTCAGAAAACTGGATATGGGTGGGAAGGTCAGCCCTGAGTGAACGAGATCTGTTGGAAACGAGAGTGACGAGCTAGAGAAGGAGACGCATCAATCGATCTGGGACAGGAGTGTGACTCGATGTGACGAAACCCTAAACGGGGGGGGGGACGGAAACAGTGTGGAGCGGAAGGTTGGAACGGAATTGACGAGATTGGAGGCAAGGAGCAACACAAGAAGCGGAACGTGCGGCAAACCAAAACAGTTACCGCACGTCACGTCCGCAATCATCGGAATCAACGCGTCCGTAACTTCACACCCTAGCGTAAGGTTGGTTTTGTGGTGAACCACCTTATCCCCTCCATCCTCCACAAGACATGAATCACTAAAACTAACAGCAAGGGGGAGTGTTGAAAATACAAAGCATAAGGAAAGTAATATGCTGTTAGGTTTTAGTCTAATCCTCTATATAAGCCTCTAGGCCCTACAATAATTGTACAATTATTGTAGGGGCTGCATTATTGGAGTCTAGAGGTTTGGGGGTAGAATTATTGGTACTCCATTATTGGAGGTACAATTATTGGTGTGGATGGATGGGCTGTGGGCAGGGTAGCTGCATGGATAAATACCCTGATGTGTGCTTTCATAATACATCCATTGTTCTGAATCCTTTCAGTTGCAAGTTTCTCTTGCTATCTATTCTACAATCAAGGCTTCCGCTACGACGACACTTATGCACAAGCACAAGCAAAGCTAGAGGTTGTCACAGAGGGCAAGTGAGGAGGAGGAGGGACTGTGAGAGGAGAGGAGATGGGAGGCGACGGCTGAAGCTTCAGACACACAGGCAACAGGAGCGGCTGGCACGGTGGCTACCGGAGCAAGGGCCCCGGACTACTGGAGTAACTGGCTCCGCGGCTAAGACGAGCGGCAGGAGCAACGGACCCACGGGCGACTGGCGCAGCAGGCTCGCTGGGCTACCGGAGCACGCCGGCTCCGGACTACTGGCGCTGCTGGCGACACGACGGCTACCTCCGCTCAACCTCCTCCACTGTCGCAGACCCCCTTTCACACACCCCCCTATGCACCCCTAGCTCCACTCCCACGGCACCCCCTAGCGCGACTCCCTCGACTCTCACACATCCACCCCCCTCAGCGGCAGCTGTAGCAGTGGGAGAGAGAGGAGGAGGAGGAGCAAGGGACGACGCACGTCCGCCACCCCCATGCCCGCCACCCCCATACCCTCCCCCACGGCTGCACGCGCAACAGAGAGAAGACTGGGAAGGAGGGGGGGGGGGGGGGGAGGAAGCCGCCCCGCAGCTGCAATGGGGCGGCGCACGGGTCGACGAGGGGGGCGACGCGCGGCTCGACGGGGGGGACGCGCGGGTCCCCTGGGGCGGCGCGACGACCGACGGGGGGGACGCGCGGGTCCCCTGGGGCGGCGCGACGGCTGACGGGGGGGACGCGCGGGTCCCCTGGGGCGGCGCGACGACCGACGGGGGGGGAGCGCGGGTCCCCTGGGGCGGCGCGACGACCAACGGGAGGGGGACGCGCGGGTCTCCTGGGGCAGCGCGACGGCCGACGGGGGGCGACGCCACGGTCGACGGGGGGGGGGGGGGGGGGGGGGGAGGGGGGGGACGCGCGGGTCCCCGGGGTGGCGTGCGAGGCAGGAAACCGCCGCGCGCGCCTGGGGCGCGCGGCGGGCAGGAAACCGCCACGCGCCCCGAGTGCATGGCGGCCAGAAAACCGCCACGCGCCCCGAGCGTGTGGCGGGAAGAAAAAACGTCGCGCGCCACGGGGCGCACGACAGACAGTACAGCAGCGGAAGCAGGTGGGCCCACAGGTCAGGAGCGTAGACGCTCTGATAGCATGTCAAGATAGCAAGCAGAAATGAGAACAGAAAAGAGGGTTTTCACTAGCAGCAGATAGGATACATATAGCGAACCCTAATCGGGTCGTACTCACTATAGAGTACCCCACTGCAGACTAGACAAATAACACATTCTGACAGGTTCTGCCACGACTGTCATATGATTTTGCCACAACTGTCTTCATAGTTCTTCGACTCATCCATCCCTTCAATTTATGTTCTCGGTAATGCGTAACTCTGTTACGATCAGGTGCCAAGTATAATTTGATATCATGACATTCGCTACATTCATTTATGCTATCATGAGATTGAAATGTAATGCTATTATTTCTTAGTATAACACCATGTGATTCTCAGTATTGTCAAAATGTTGGCCCATAGTACGACGAAGCCAGTTGTCCACTTCCATTTTTTTGTCATCTTTTTCCTTGATGCACTTCAGCAACCTAAACTCCTACTACAATACATTTTTTCATTTTCAAATATTGCTCAAAGCAGCCCTTCTTTCATGTTTTCATACCCGTCAACCTGATGAACACCCTCGCATGCATCTCATAATCGACTTCAATTCTCCTCAGCACCCTTCGCAAAAAAAAAAAAATCCGATCTTGAAAACCCACCTTGCACCTTTCAACCCATAGACAGTGTAGAGTGATGGTTGTTCTTGTCGCTCGAGAAAGGCTGTGGTGGAGCCCATTTTTTTTTACAGCAAGTCACCCAACAAAGCCACTGTGCGACGTGGATTGATCATGCGTAGGGCACGTCGAAGCGCCGTGACCACCGGCTGGATTGTCGGGCAGCTGAAGAAGCAGTGCTCATGTGTTTCAGATTCTCCTCGGTGCGGGTAGGCAGGTTTGCTGCTAACGAAAACAAGCCTCTCCCCCACTTGCAGATTCAGGTTGTGGATGCGAAGAAGAACGTCACGTGGACGATGTGGGATGACCAAAGAGTCACAGGTTTTATGACACACTTCCAATCGATGTGGCCATGCCAACTGTTCAACCACATCTCCTGTTTGAGTGAGGTAGCGTCCTTCTTTTTCCAGCACTTCCTCATCTCTTTCAACGAGGAGATCTTCCTGTGCATGAAGGTTGGGGCATGAGCCAGAGACCCTCCTAGGGCAAACGTCACACGCCTTTTTTAGATTGAGTCAGCCGAGCTAGGCACTGGGGCAAGAAGGGTTACTTTCCAGTCAGGCGGGGCAGCTTTAAAGGCCTTTCTTGCTAGCCTCGCTGGGCTCCGTCCACCGAGTTCGTGTGAGAGGGGCTGCACATCCTTGAGAAATCGGGTGCCATTTGTTCCAACACCAATTAAGTCTTATAACCTCAGCTCCCGAAGGCAGTCTGAGCCTTTCTGGCCGCCCACCAGTGTCTTTCTGTTCAGCGGAAGGCGCTTGTTAAAAACGATCCGTTCCTTTGCCACCTCCTCGCGAGCAGATGCTCTCGCCGTTGATGCAAGAGGGGGTTTCATTCATATCTCGCAAGCCGGTTTCCAACGCGGACGTTTCCCACGCCAGTCTTTCAGCAGCTTGTCATGAGCGAGAAAGGAGTCAACGCTGAACGTCATATCCGTGGCTTTGAGCATGATATTCTGTTTGAGCTGGCCGGTTTCCAGAAATAAGCAAGATTTCTGGGTCATGTACCCTCGGTCCACCTTCTAGCTGCATAGTATCGAGCAGGTTGTTGCTCCACAAAATGAAACCCCTCCGCGCCGAAGCCTTGTTTGTCGACTTGTACTTATGAAAGATTTTCATAATCCTCCTCCATATTTCAACAGGCGGTGGGTAGACCTGTGCTTGAAAGGCAATGATTGGCGTGATGTAGCGATTGATTACCGCAACCCTGGCCGTCACTGTAAAATATTTCACTTTTCACTTCAACAGCTCCTTCGCTATGTTCTCCAAATCCCGGTTTCTGGTCAGTAGGGCAGCTCCCGGACGGTGGCACCCACACCCCCAGCAACCGGGCCCACTTGAACCCTCATTTCCATCCCGAGCGTCAGTTTAGGTTCCTCCCAAGTGGTAAGAGTACTGACTTCTCATTGCTGGTAGCCAGGCCTGACATGCTTTTGAATCTGTCCAGCAACTTCGTCGCGCTGACTATTTGGTTTTTCCCTTCAGCATCAAAGTAGAGTCACCCGCATACCTGAGGTATGCCAGTCGTTGCCCCGCTTTGCATCTCTGCTTCCTGTACTAAAGGTTCCACCGCGAAAAGAAACATATACGGGGCGAGCGGGCTATCCTGTCTCATGCCCGATGCTACCTCAAAAGCTTCCCCCATCTTGGTGTTTATCAGAAGTTTCGTGCATGTTCCATTGTGCAAGCCCTCCACCCATCTGACGAAGCGTGAGGGAAAGCACATCGCCCTCAGCACCGAGAAGATAAAACCTTTCGAGACGGAGGCGAAGGCTTTCCTGGAGTCAACCAGTAACAGTCTTTGTCCCCGTTATGAGCTGCTTTAATATCATCTGCAACCAGCCCCACCGCGTTGGAGAGCCTTCTGCCCGGTATAAAACCATATTGCTCCGGAGATATGACTCGGTGGAGTACTCTCTTCATTATGTCTGCAACCACCCGCGTTAGCACTTTGTAAGTAAAGTTTGAAGGTGTGATATGACGATAATTACTCAACTCATCCATTTTTCCCTTCTTATGCTGGAGGATGGTGACTGCTTCTTTAAAGCCTGCAGGGAGCGAAGTCGTGTCAGCAAATTCCATCGCTTGGGACATGAAAATCCACTACAGGATGTCCCAGTGCATCTCAAATAACTCCGTCGAAAGACCGCCACTGCTCGACAATTTGTACTTCGCCACCGCCTTAAAAGCCAGTTTCACCTACTGCTCCGACCAATCCGCCGCCAAGCTTTCTGCATCCTCAAAATCAAGCCTCCCGCCCGGCAATGATGACCAACTTTCTAGGTTCGTGCGGCAGTCCTTCCCAGAAATGTATGCTAAGCAATTCGACGCAGCATGCAGAATACCCTATGAGTCATTTGTCTGAGGTCCACTGGAGATCCCCGATTGATCCTAGGGAAGGGTTACAGGCTCGTTGTCCTGGGGGGTTATGGGCGCATTGACCCGCTACTTAAAAAGCCCTTTTATCCCAGTAGTCTAGTGACTGGGATTCTGACATGGTATCAGAGTGAAGGTCTCGGGTTCGAATACCAGTGTGTGCACTTCGGGCATCCCAGTGCGGGGGGGTGTCAGAGGTCCACTGGAGATCCCCGATTGATCCTAGGGAAGGGTTACAGGCTCGTTGTCCTAGGGGGTTATGGGCGCACTGACCCGCTACTTAACAAGCCCTTTTATCCCAGTGATCTAGTGACTGGGATTCTGACATCATTGACCACTGCACCGAACACTTGCAGTTCTGAAATTTGAGTTTGCTTTCGTGATTTTCTTGTTGCTAAGAGGCGCACTAAGGGAACTCCCCCCTTGAGTTTTCCCTTAACTCCTGCCATCAGGTGAAGCTTGCCTTGACGAGATGCATGATACTCCTTGAGTTAGGGCTCTTTCAAAATCAAGGCCTCCCTTTGCCTCCTGCAGCTAGGAGTTCTCACCACTTCCTGCTTCAAGGCGGCCACTCCAGTGGTGAGGTGTGCCGTTGTGCCCCTTAAATCTCAAGGCCCAAATTGCGCAAGATTATTTATCTTGCGCAAGTTTGAGTGCTGGGGGGTGGGGGTTGTTGACTTGTCTGATTTCGCCGCAACACTTGTCTTTTCGCTGAGTTGGCAAGATTCAGGGGGGAGCGTGCGTTTGGGGTCCTCGAGTCCCAAATTGCAGAGTAGTGAAACTTGATGTTTTGGCAGTGAGTGTTGCTTCGACCAATCAGATTGCGTCGCAACCACCGTAACCAGATTTTCGCCAATATACAGCACAAAAAACGAAAAGTGTGCAAGATTACTAATCTTGCCCGGCGCGGCCCGCGATTTGAGCCTTAGGCTTTAATTGCCTAGTTTCTTCTTTGATATACGCCCAAAGGCCAGCATTTAGACATGCCAGTTTCGGTTCAAATTCCCGCATGTTTGACCTTCCTCTTGCCCAGATGTTGCTTCAACTGCTTTTATGACCCCTGCTTTGCCAACCGCAAATGCATGCAATCTCCAAAGCCCAGGACCGGTATACACGTGACTGCTGATTCGGAAAGCAACCCGAATGGCGAAGCTATGGTCTGATATCGGTTTTGGTGGCTGATTCTAGGCGTGGGAGGAGTGCGTGAGAGATAAGTGCACGATCTATTCTGGAACTAGGCCGTCATGCTGCTGAGTATGAAGTGAACTCCTGCCGCTTAGGATGCAGTGTGCGAAACGCGTTAGAGATCTAGAAAGCACCACACTGCTGCACTAATCTATCATTCTTTGCCGTTCTACCTATTTTTATTGACTTGTCTAGGATGGGGTCTTCAACTGTGTTTACATCCCCTATCAGGAGCAGATGTGAGCTACTTGGCGGCTGATCGACTGCTAGTCCCAACACGACAGTCACTCTCATAGACCACATTTACAGGGAAGTACGTTGCGGCGTAAGATGCAAGACAAGACCTCGCACCTCCACCATTACAAGTCTACCAGTACAAGTGAAGTAAGGTACCGTGTACCTGGATGCGGGGGTTCCGGCAAACGACAATAACATCGCCGGCTCTCGCGGATAAGTGAAGCTGCGATTACGGATGAATGTATACGTGAAATCAAAAGTAACAGAATGTTGCTATTTTAGTGTTTGAGAGGATCATGATGTCTATGAATGTCCGGCCTTAGGCATCCACACGCTGTATAGAGCAATCGAACCCAACATCAAGCACCATCCTACTCTTGCTAAGGACCTCTTACCCAGCTGATGCATGGCTACATTTTATTACTTCCGGACGACGCTGAGGTTCGCCTTGTCAAGTGAGGATCGGATGGAGGAGTCCAGCTTCTTCAGATTGACCAGGTGAGTCGCCAAGTTCACAAGATATGTAACAGCTATGAAGGACTTCCTCTTCGCTTTCCCTTTTCGAGCTTGCATACAAATCCACTCTTTATGGTTGCTCCCGGTCAAAATGAGTACGATCGTCGGGTCCCTGGGGATGGGGGACACCAGTTGCGAGGTGCAGATCAAGGCAGATGCAAGAAACAACCAATAGTCAGTGGTTGCAAAGTAAGGATAAGAGTTGGGTTCCGTGAAGTCCAATGAAAAGTTTCTACCATAGATTGGGTTCTCAGTGTGCTGCCAGTAGAGTTTGGTCGTTGTGCCGTTAGATCTCTGATATTCCACTCCATGCCTCTTGATGTTGTCCGTATCACATTCCTTCAGGAAGGAGATTTGAAGACAGCAAAACCGGATCTTCGTAATGAAGGATGGCTGCATAACTTGGAAGTGGGCAATGTCAGAGGAAGAGATTCATAATGTCTTCGTCAACGTCTTGATTGTTGAAATTACAAAAGCCTTATTTTTTAAATGCAAAACGAAAGGTATTATCAAAATATTAGTAACTAGAAGACGCAATGCAACTTCCTTTGGAAAGTCAATGTCGAGTTCATTGTCGAATTCCTCCCTAAGAAACCCGTCGTCAAATGCATCAGAGATGGCGATCGTCTTGAGTTTACAATCCAAAGAGAGACCAGAGCTGCTGGCTCCATGATTCTCGTTGGCTCCTTCATGTCAAATTACATTTCTATGCTTCTAGGCTGTAGTGGGGCATACTCTAGTGAGTACAACCCTTTAGGGTTTCATACTTGTACTCATCCTGCTGCTCAATGCAATCATTCCTGCACAGTGATTCTGATATGGTATTCAGAGCAGGAAACCTGTTAGGTTTTTAGGGCCCACCGATCGTTCCGCTAGTTCCTGCCCGAAGCGCCCTTGCGCTGTCCGGCCCTCTCGCACAGTGTCACGCTGCCCTGCAGCTACTCGCACTGCCTGCCCTAGCGCGCTGCCCTGCTGTCACGCGCGCCACTGCTGCCCATGAGCAGCCCCTGCCTCGAGCGCCACTGCTGCCCGCGAGCAGCCCCTGCCCCGAGCGCCCCTGCTGCCCGTGAGCAGCCCCTGCCCCGAGCGCCACTGCTGCCCGCGAGCAGCCCCTGCCTCGAGCGCCACTGCTGCCCGCGAGCAGCCCCTGCCTCATGCGCCACTGCTGCCCGCGAGAAGCCCCTGCCCCGAGCGCCCCTGCTGCCCGTGAGCAGCCCCTGCCCTGCGCGCCGCGCCCTGCTGCAGCCCGCGCGTCGCGCTCTGCTGCAGCCCGCGCGTCGCGCTCTGCTGCTCCGCGCGTCGCGCCCTACTGCAGCCAGCGCGTCACGCTCTGCTGCCCCGCGCGTCGCGCCCTGCTGCAGCCAGCGCGTCGCGCTCTGCTGCAGCCCGCGCGTCGCGCCCTGCTGCCCTGCACAGCGCGCGCCCTGCTGCCCGCGCCGCCCAGGCCGAGCCGCCCTGCCTAACCCGAGCCGCCCTGCTGCTACTACTGCTGCTGCTGCTCGTTCTCCTGTTAAACCCTAAAAAAAAAAAAAAAAAAAAAAAAAAATATGGAGGTGCTGCGGGGAGTGTTGGAGGTGCAGCCGCCCAGCCCCACCGAGCCGCCCTGCTGCTACTACTGCTGCTGCTGGTGCTGGAGGTGCTAGAGGTGCTGGACCTACTACTGACCGTCACTGTCTGTCATGGCCACTATCGCGGCAGTTGCAGCGGCTAGGGGTGGACAGCAGCGGGTACTGCCTCTCCCGGACGACCCCACCCCTCAGCAGCTTCATGAGTGGGTTGTTCAGCGAGGCCGTCCTGGTGGTGGGGGTTTTGGTTTTATGTGGCCTCAGCGACCTCGCGACTGTGCTTCTCAGCGATGCGTCCCTGGTTGTGTAGAGGTTGCTGCTCTCGGTTCTAGTGAGTCTGCTGCCGCTCCAGGTGCTGGTGAGTCTGCTGCAGCTCTAGGTGCCCGTGAGTCTGCCGACGCTCTAGGTGCTAGTGCGTCTACTGTCACATGTCCTGCCTTAGCTGAGGCCTTGCACACTTTCACGCTTGACTCACGCGCGTCACATTGCTTCTTTCGTGATTGCACCACAGTCACACCACTCGCAGCACCTGTCACAGTCTCACTGGCTGACCCCTCTGGGGGCCCAGTAGTTGCGCGAGCCTCCACTGTCCTCCCGTGTCCAGCAGTCCCCTCCGGTTCACTGTCAGGTCTCCACCTCCCCACGTTCTCTACGAACTTGGTGAGCAACGCTGCCATTCTGGATGTCTGGGTTGATACCTTTATTCCTGGAGGGCAGCGTGTGGCGATCTGTACGTGCTCCCGAACTGGCCGTCACCTAGCTACGTTCACTCGACAGCCTGGGTCTAGTCTGTACACACTGACCACTGCGTCTGCACAGGTGGCTGAGTCAGGTCAGGTGGTTGCGTCGAGTCGAACGTCTGCGTCGGGACAGTTAGCTGCGTCTTGCTCGTGCAGAGTACTCACGCACGAGACTCAGCGCTGGCACCACCGTCTTGGTCACCCCTCCCAACCGCGTCTACGCAGCATGCACTCCCGTCTCCTTGTCTCTGGCCTCCCCAGGACCCTGCCCCCCCTGCCGCGCTCGCTTGCCCCGCCGTGCCTTCCTTGCGTCGAGGGGCGGCAGCGCGCCGCTCCTCACTCCTCCGAGTTTCCTCTGACCACTGCTCCTCTGCAGACTCTCCACATGGATGTGTGGGGCCCGGCCCCCATCGGTGGAACGGACCGCGAGCACTACTTCCTGCTGGTTGTTGACGACTACACACGCTACACCACTGTCTTCCCCTTGCGGCGCAAGGCGGACGTCAGCGGTGTCCTGATCCCCTGGATCCGTGCTACTCGTCTCCAGCTGCACGAGCGGTTTCAGCAGGACTTCCCAGTCCTGCGTCTGCACTCTGACAGGGGCGGTGAGTTCTCTTCTGACCTCCTTGCGGGGTTCTGTCGAGACGAGGGCATCCGCCAGACGTTCACGCTTCCGGCCTCTCCTCAGCATAATGGGATTGCTGAGCGTCGCATTGGCTTGATCATGGAGGTTGCTCGCACCTCCATGATCCATGCGGCTGCTCCCCATTTTCTGTGGCCGTTTGCGGTCCGATACGCTGCGCATCAGCTCAACCTCTGGCCTCGTGTCTCTGCGCCAGAGACCTCGCCCACACTCCGGTGGACGGGGAAGCCTGGTGATGCGTCAGTGTTTCGGGTCTGGGGCGCGCTCTCCCTTGTTCGCGATGCCAAAGCGAGCAAGCTCTCCTCTCGCACTCTCCGCTGCGTCTTCCTTGGCTTCCCCACTGACGCCCCGCCGTGGCAGTTCTACCACCCGCCCTCGCGTCGAGTCTTCTCCTCCCAGGACGTCACCTTTGACGAGTCTGTCTGTTTCTACCAGTTACACCCGCACGCGTCCCACCCGGTTCCCCTAGCACCCCTCTTCCTGGTACCAGTCCCCCCCCCGGTAGACCCCCTCCCCCCACAGGGTCCTGCTCCCTCAGGTGTGTCTCAGGTTGACCCACCCCCCTTGGATGAGCCAGTGGAGATCTCTTCTGACTCCTCTGGCCCAGCCGAGGGGGGTGACCCAGTTGCGGACGACACGGCGGCCACTCGCCGCTCTCCACGCTTGAAGACCCCCCCGGGTTTTCCGCCTCAACCGTCTTCGCCGCCTCCGCGGCCTGCTGCTGTGGACTCTGGATCTGAGACTACAGGTGCTAAGACTGGGGGTGCTGAGACAGAGGGTGAGGGTTCTGGGGGTGCTGTGCCTGGGGGGGCTGGTTCTGGGGGTGCTGCGACTGGGGGTGCTGACTCTGGGGGTGCTGCTGGTGCTGGAGGTGCTAGAGCTACCACTACTGGAGGTGCTACTGGTGCTGGACAGCCACCGCAGCCTGATCTACTTGAGATGCTCTCGCCGCAGGCGATTCGTGCGTGGATCGTTCGGCGAGGCAGTCCTGGTGGTGGAGGGTACGGTCCTGCTGGTGCTGGAGCTACTAGTCCTGGAGGTACTGCTGGTGCTGGAGGTGCTGGAGGTACTGCTGGAGGCACTGGAGCTACTAGGCCTGGAGGTACTGGAGGTGCTACTGGTGCTGGGGGTGCTGGCAGTGCTGCTGGTGCTGGAGGTACTGGAGGTACTGCTGGAGGTACTAGAGGTGCTGCTGGTGCTGGAGGTACTGGAGCTGCTAGGCCTGGAGGTACTGGAGGTGCTGCTGGTGCTGGAGTTACTGGAGCTGCTGCTGGTGCTGGAGGTGCTGGAGCTGCTAGTGCTGGAGGTACTGCTGGTACTGGAGGTGCTGGGGGTACTGGAGCTGCTGGCACTGGAGGTGCTGGTGCTACTGGTGCTGGAGCTGCGGGAGCTGCTGGTTCTGGAGGTGCTCGTACTAGAGGTACTGGAGCTGCCGGAGCTGGTGGTGCTGCTGGTACTGGAGGTGCTGCTGGTGCAGGAGGACCTGGAGCTACAGGTGCTGCTGGTGCTGGAGGACGTGGAGCTACTGGTGCTGGAGGTGCTGGAGCTGCTGGTCCTGCTGCTGGTGCTGGAGGACGTGGAGCTACTGGAGCTGCTGGTGCTGGAGGTGCTGGTCCTGCTGCTGGTGCTGGAGGTACTGGAGGTGCTGCTGGTGCAGGAGGACCTGGAGCTACTGGTGCTGCTGGTGCTGGAGGTACTGGAGGTGCTGCTGGTGCTGGAGGACGTAGCGCTACTGGTGCTGCTGGTGCTGGAGGTAATAGAGGTGTTGCTGCTACTGGTGCTGGAGGTGCTGCTGGGAGTACTGGAGGAGCTGCTCGTGCTGGAGGTACGGGAGCTGCTGGTGCTCTTCGCCACCTTCTCAGTCTTCCGCCAGGTGCTACTGACTTCCCTGTGGCAGGTACTACTCCTCCGTTACTGTTTCCAACGGCAGACCAGTCACAGCCGCAGCTGCTCCCGCACTCCCCACTGCCTGCTCCTGCTCCTGACTGAGCGTCGAGAGCCTGAGACTCGTGCTTCCACCCCTGAGCGTCGAGAGCCTGAGTCCAGCTTTGACCTTGAGCCCGAGCCTAGAGCTGCTGTCCGTGCTCGTGTTCCTCGTGTTCGTCGTCAGCGTACTCCGGCTGTCCCAGGCACTCACGATATGACACAACGTCCTTCCTCTGTTCCACAGTGTGTTGTTCTGCCGTTACCTCCTGCGTCCTCTCTTCCGGACGTTGCTGACCCTCCGTCTGACCTTGCTCGTGCGTCCAGTCCGACTGTTACTCGCTTTCTTGCTACGGTGGTGACTGACCCTTCGTTCTCGTCTCCTGCTGCGTCTGCCTTAGTCGCTGAGCTCGTTGACTTTGCTGCTGTGTACCGCCTAGACTACCTTGCGAGTCTTGTCTCTGACCCTGTCCCTGCCTGTCCTCCGTCCGTCGGGGGTGAGACTGCCCTTGGCTGTACTGCCCTTGGCTGTGACATTCTTGAGGACAGACAGGAGGAGCTGGAGTGCCTTGCGGCCGCTTCACCCCATCACGCGACCATGCTGCTTGCCCCTGAGGGAGACCCGGATGCACTTGACATCCCCACCCCGCGCTCCTACAGGGAGGCGATTTCGGGTGAGTACTCCTCTCAGTGGCAGACAGCCATGGACGCAGAGATGGCTTCCTGGAAGTCCACAGGCACCTACGTCGACGAGGTTCCCCCACCTGGGGCGAACATCGTCAGTGTCATGTGGATTTTCAGGGTGAAGCGGCCGCCGGGTTCTCCGCCTGCCTTCAAGGCACGTTACGTTGCTTGAGGCTTCAGTCAGCGTGAGGGGGTCGACTTCTTTCAGACCTTCTCCCCCACCCCTAAGATGACCACTCTTCGGGTGTTGCTACACGTTGCAGCTCAGCGTGACTACGAGCTGCACTCCCTCGAATTCTCAACAGCTTTCTTGCAGGGTAGCCTTCACGAGGCCATCTGGTTGCGCCGTCCACAGGGCTTCACTGGGTCGTTTCCTGAGGGTACCTTGTGGAGCCTACGGCGACCAGTGTACGGCCTGCGTCAGGCGCCCCGCGAGTGGCACGACACACTGAGGACGACACTTGCGGCTCTTGGGTTTGCTCCTTCGACTGCTGACCCGTCGCTGTTTCTACGCACCGACACTACTCTGCCGGCGTTCTACATCCTCGTGTACGTCGACGACTTGGTTTTTGCTACTGCTGACACTGAGGCACTGGCTCTAGTGAAGGTGGAGCTGCAGGAGAGACACACCTGCACTGACCTGGGTGAGCTGCGGAGCTATCTTGGCTTGCAGATCACCCGGGACAGAGCACGGCGCACCATCACCCTCACTCAGTCACACATGGTGCACCAGGTCCTTCAGCGCTTCGGCTTCACGTGGTCCTCGCCACAGCCCACTCCTCTGTCTACCGGCCACTCGCTCTCAGCTCCACCTTCGGACGAGTCCCTAGAGCCGAGTGGTCCGTACCCAGAGCTTGTGGGCTGCCTCATGTACCTGATGACGTGCACACGACCTGACCTCGCGTACCCTCTCAGCCTCCTGGCTCGCTACGTGGCACCCGGTAGACACCGAAAGGTGCACTTTGATGCTGCGAAGAGGGTACTGCGTTACTTGTGCAGTACATCGGGCATGGGGCTCGTGCTTGGAGGACGGGGTTCAGTGGTACTCACAGGAGACTCTGACGCTTCTTGGGCCGACGACCAGGCGACTCAGCGTTCGTCACAGGGTTACACCTTCAGTCTTGGCTCTGGTTCTGTCTCGTGGAGGTCCACTCGTTCTTCTTCTATGCTTGGTTCCAGCTGTGAGGCCGAGATCTACGCTGGGGACATGGCTGCACAGGAGCTTCGCTGGCTGACCTACGTGCTGACCGACTTGGGGGAGCGGCCTCGTTCTCCTCCCGTTCTGTACGTCGACAACAAGGCAATGCTTGCCTTGTGTCGCGAGCAGAGACTGGAGCACAGAACGAAGCACATTGCTCTTCGCTACTTCCTTGCGCGTGAGCTGCAGCAGCGTGGTCAGCTGCGCCTTGCTTACGTGGCCTCTCGGGCCAACACTGCTGATGTCTTCACCAAGGCCCTTGGGTCTGGTGATCATCAGCGTTTCTGCACGGCTCTTGGGCTTGTGCCCACTCTGCCTCACCTGCTGGTTGCTTGACTTGCTCTTGTTGTACACTGATATATATCTTTATACCTGCTTGTATACTCTTGCTAGGTTGTGATCAGTGTACTGCCTTGCTATTATAACTCTGCATGTGAACTGGCCTTGTGGCCGCTTGCTTGTGCTCAGATTGTGTGGTGTCCTTGAGATCCACCCTGAGCTTTGCTTTGCTTTGTTCTCTTGCTTGACTGGTCTTGTGATCGTTCGTTGTGTTTGCTATCCCCCACTTTGCCTATGGGGGTGTGTCAAATTACATTTGTATGCTTCTAGGCTGTAGTGGGCCATACTCTAGTGAGTACAATCCTTTAGGGTTTCATACTTGTACTCATCATGCTGCTCAATGCAATCATTCCTGCACAGTAATTCTGACACTTCATTCACAGGTGTTGAATCCGCTGACTGTTTCCCTTCCTCTTGCTTCTTGACTGTGTCCACATACCACGCAGGAGAAGAGCCATTCAGGGGTGACAACTTCGACCGACGCGCTTCTTCCTCTTGGAGGCATCGTGAAATGATGCTTGATAAAAGCAGCACTCTGAGAGAGAAAGTGATGAAATCATGAACTACTTGTGGTTTGAGCACATTATCTCTACGAACACTGTTGCTGTTGATGGTATTGTTCACAGAGTTTGTGATCTATTCCCGATGTGAGCGTTTTGTAACCCGGCTGATGAATAGTGTTAATGGTGCTCCTGTGTAGTCACGGTCTTAGTGTGAAGGACTTATGGCCTAAACCCATGAACAGATCCTACGGAGGAATAGACGCTACCGTAAAGTGCCGCCTATAGGACCCGCCGGTAAGAGGGTCCCCCGGGACTCTTGAATGGGTAGGGGGACTCTTATTGTGGCAGGTTTTGTGAGGACCCCCCCTTTGTAGCTAATCATTATAAGACCCCCCCCTTTCCATATAAGGCCCTATTGAGTTTGGTGCAGTTAACATTGTTATTGTTGTTACCTACCGTACTACATGGTACACATCTCAACACCTAGTGGTCACTACAACTACGGCATGGTCATGTTGGATTCCATCAAGCACTCTAGTTCAGGGAACCAGTACCCCCCCCCCCCCCCCTACTCCTCACTTAGCGTTCGCGTCCTCCTCCAGCCCACCCTCCGCCTCCTCTTCCTCGTCATCCACATCGTCGTCCTCCTCCTCCTCCTCCTCTTCTTCCTCTTCTTCCTCCTCCTCCTCCTCCTCCTCCTCCTCCTCCTCCTCCTCCTCCTCCTCCTCCTCCTGCAGGTCCCCGGCATCCTCAGCATCCGCAGCCTTTGCCGCCTCCTCATCCTCCGCGGCTGTGGCGAACAGCGGGTTCACCCACTCCTCCACCTCAGGGGCGACGTGCACGTCTTGTGCCACCTCGACCTCGCCCGCATCACGCATGTGGGCCAGGACGAGGTGATCTTGCTTCCCATCGACCGAGTTGCTGATGCCTGTCGTGAGAAACGCCTTCTCAATAATGTGCTCGGGGACGGCCGCCCAAGCACTCGCAATCCACTTGAGGACCGTCTTCGCTGGCGGCTTCTTCAGGTTGCCTGCCATGTAAACGGGAAAGAACAGGCACGGGGCGCACACGGGGAGTTATCATAAAGCCAACAACCAGCTACAAACACGCCACAAGGCGAGGTACTAAGAACGGCACCGAAACTCACCGGCTTTCGTGAATGTGTTGACGCCAAACTCGGCAAACCAGTCGTTGTAGAGCTGACGGAGCAGTGCCTTGAATGAGCGATTAACGCTCACATCAAGGGGCTGCAGCAGTGGGGTGCAGCCCCCGGGGATTATGGCCGGAATTACCCGGTTCCACTTCATGTTGGTGAGAACGCCGTCGGTGAGGTGGCCCCGGTACGAGTCCACGACGAGAAGCGTCTTGGAACGCCGGATGCCACGCGGAGGCTTGATGAACGGCAACAGAACGTTATTCACCCAATCATCCACTAGCTTTGCATCCATCCAGCCTTTCGCCTGCGCACGAACAACGACTCCTGCAAAGAAAACAACGCACGTGGTTAGAAATCCGCCACGCAGAGAGACAACCGTGATGGTTACAACTCTAGCAACTCACCTGCAGGGACCCGAATTTTCGGGATCGTTTTGCGCTTGAAGATAACCATGGCGGGGAGCTTGCACCCGTCCGCGGTGATCCCGAGCATGACAGTCACCCTGTCCTTCTCGTAGCCTGCGCTCCTGACGTGCACCGTCTTCTCTCCGCGGTGATGCAGGGTGCGCTCGTGCGGCATCTCCAGGAAAACGGGCGTCTGGTCGGCGTTTATAATGTTCCATGCGTCTATGCCATGCTTGATGATGTTCCTCCTTGTGAACGCCTAGAACTTCTCACACTTCTGCTTGCACTCTGCCACGGACGCGGACAAGGCCGGAGAAGGACATTAGTGACGGCGGTGGGTTAAGCATTAGTATTACATGTCGCCAAGCAAACTATACAAGCACACACACGGAGGGAAGCACAAGATTAACTCACCCGATGCCATACGCTGACCCATCTTCGTCTTCACGCGGATGGAGAGGCCCAAACGCTGGCGGAAGCGGAAGGTCCACCTGTTGGACGCCATCCACCTCACATCAGGGTAATGCGCCTTCATGTAACACCGGCTCCAGTGCTTGATGAGACGAATAGGCACGGCCAAGGCACGTCCGCGGAAGTTCAGGAGCCGCTTGTAGGTATGCGCCTCCATGTCGGGATATTTCGCCTTTCTCCCTCCACCAATGAGTCGGTGCCTGGACGGTGCCGCCTTCTTAATCCGATCCGCCGCCCTTATCCACCGGCGGACGCTGACAGGCTGCACCCCGGCGAGACGTGCAGTGGCGCGGACGGAGAGCTTCTCATCGTCCATCCGCGCGAGCCATTCCTGCTTCTCACCCATGGTTCGCGTAGTGCGACGGTGGTTAGTCTTGCGGGCGCTGCGAACTGCTGGAGCACCGTCAACGTTGGAGCGAGGCCCGTTTTCGTTGTGGATCAAGTCATCCGGAAACGTAGGGATCGGGAAATCCCCGACGTCGTCTTCCATGTTCTCGTTCTCGGCATTCGTCTCGTTCTCACCGTCCTCGGCGACGGGTTCAGGAAACCCCTCCTCCTCGAGCGGGTCCAAAGGAGGAGTGGTGCGCCAGTCAACGAAGCCCGGGGGAAGCACAGGGGGCGCAGGTGGCGCCAGAGGCGCAGGGGGTGCCGGAGGTGCGGGAGGAGCTGGAGGAGCTGGCGGGGCCGGGCTTGTAATCAGTATGATTGCGGGCTGGCCAGACCCACTTCCTACCGCCATACTGCGAGAACGCCATGGGCTTTCGAAAGCCGACATGGCGAAGAGCTGATACAGTTCTAAGGACCTATGGTTCACTAACTGGTAGGCGCCATGGCGGGCTATTTAGACGGGTAGGAAGCTAGCCGGGCGGACAAGATCTGAAACAGAGGAAGGGAGGGGATGAAAGCTTGCGTGCACGGTAGAGTGAGGGACGTGAAACCCTAGTGCTTCACGTCCAGTACCCATTCTGCCACAGAGACATGATGGGGTGGTCAGGGGCCACCTGACGTGCCCATCTTAACGGAAACACCGTCAAGAAGATGTGCGGTGCGGGGCAAACGCCGTTCAGTCCGCCCCCGTGCTCTGATTTTCGCCGCGTGTCATTCCCGATGACGCGCACGTGGGGCACCAAGCTAAAGATTCTCGCGCGAAAAATAGAAGACCCCCCCCCCCCCCCCCCCCCCCCCCCCCCCCTACCGAGCTTGTACTTGGTAAATCCATTAATGTTAATAGACAAATAAGTGTACCCCGGGTCTTAAAAATTGGCAACCGCCATAATGTCCACCCTAGCATTTTTTCCAGCATTTGTAGAGAGTCCCCCGGGTCCTATAGGTGGCACTTTACGGTATGTCCGTGAAATGGACACAAGAAGTGTATCTATAGCTTCATATCTAATTTGCAGAATCAATCTAGTGTTCTTTGTTCGTATCCAACTGCGCGAACAGAATTCGTAGCGGCCTTGACATGGTTGTAAAACGAGCAACTGAGCGGACTACCTCCCCCACCCCCTCCTCTCCCTCCCTCCCCCTCCTGAAATGCCTTTTTTGGGTCAAATATTCTTCAATGTTTTGCTGACACGTTGACAGCCGCACTCAACCAAACCGCACGCGCTGAACTGGCATCACGCGTTCAGAGTTCCCTGCATCACTTAGAAGTGGATTGTGGGAACGACAGGGTGTGTTACAAACAACACTTTACCGTAACTTGGTAGGGCGCAAGGTGTTAGAATCTAGGAGCTAGGTGAGTATGTCGATTAGGTAAGGGGGAGGGATACAAGACTATCGAGAGTGAAGTGTTGTACCCTCTAAGGAAAGAACCCTACACAACCTAGAGTGAAATGGACAGAACAATGTGTTTTGACACACCCCCATAGGTGAAGTAGGGGATAGCCAAACCTAACAGTGGTCACAAGACCAGTCAAGCAAGAGAACAAGCAAGGCAAAGCCCAGGGTGGATCTCAAGGACACCACACAATCTGAGCACAAGCAGGCGGCCACAAGGCCAGTTCACATGCAGATTTAAAGATATATAGCAGTGTACAACAAGAGCAAGTCAAGCAACCAGCAGGTGAGGCAGAGTGGGCACAAGCCCAAGAGCAGTGCAGAAACGCTGATGATCACCAGCCCCAAGGGCCTTGGTGAAGACATCAGCAGTGTTGGCCCGAGAGGCCACGAAAGCAAGGCGCAGCTGACCACGCTGCTGCAGCTCGCGTGCAAGGAAGTAGCGCAGAGCAATGTGCTTCGTTCTGTGCTCCAGTCTCTGCTCACGACACAAGGCAAGCATTGCCTTGTTGTCGACGTACAGAACTGGAGGAGAACGAGGCCGCTCCCCCAAGTCGGTCAGCAGGTAGGTCAACCAGCGGAGCTCCTGTGCAGCCATGGCCCCCGCGTAGATCTCGGCCTCACAACTGGAATCAAGCACAGAAGAAGAACGAGTGGACCTCCACGAGACACAACCAGAGCCAAGACTGAAGGTGTAACCCTGTGACGAACGCTGAGTCGCCTGGTCGTCGGCCCAAGAAGCGTCAGCGTGTCCTGTGAGGACCACCGAACCCCGTCCTCCAAGCACGAGCCCCATGCCCGATGTGCTGCACAAGTAACGCAGTACCCTCTTCGCAGCATCAAAGTGCACCTTTCGGTGTCTACCGGGTGCCACGTAGCGAGCCAGAAGGCTGAGAGGGTACGCGAGGTCAGGTCGTGTGCACGTCATCAGGTACATGAGGCAGCCCACAAGCTCTGGGTACGAACCACTCGGCTCTACGGACTCGTCCGAAGGTGGAGCTGAGAGCGAGTGGCCGGTAGCCAGAGGAGTGGGCTGTGGCGAGGAGTACGTGAAGCGGAAGCGCAGAAGGACCTGGTGCACCATGTGTGACTGAGTCAGGGTGATGGTGCGCCGTGCTCTGTCCCGGGTGATCTGCAAGCCAAGATAGCTCCGCAGCTCACCCAGGTCAGTGCAGGTGTGTCTCTCCTGCAGCTCCGCCTTCACTAGGGCCAGTGCCTCAGTGTCAGGAGTAGCAAAAACCAAGGCGTCGACGTACACGAGGATGTAGAACGGCGGCAGAGTAGTGTCGGTGCGTAGAAACAGCGACGGGTCAGCAGTCGAAGGAGCAAACCCAAGAGCCGCAAGTGTCGTCCTCAGTGTGTCGTGCCACTCACGGGGCGCCTGACGCAGGCCGTACACTGGTCGCCGTAGGCTCCACTGGGTACCCTCAGGAAACGACCCTGTGAAGCCCTGTGGACGGCGCAACCAGATGGCCTCGTGAAGGCTACCAGGCAAGAAAGCTGTCGAGAAGTCAAGGGAGTGCAGCTCGTAGTCACGCTGAGCTGCAACGTGTAGCAACACCCGAAGAGTGGTCATCTTCGGGGTGGGGGAGAAGGTCTGAAAGAAGTCGACCCCCTCACGCTGACTGAAGCCTCGAGCAACGTAACGTGCCTTGAAGGCAGGCGGAGAACCCGGCGACCGCTTCACCCTGAAAATCCACATGCCACTGACGACGTTCGCCCCAGGTGGGGGAACCTCGTCGACGTAGGTGCCTGTGGACTTCCAGGAAGCCATCTCTGCGTCCATGGCTGTCTGCCACTGAGAGGAGTACTCACCCGAAATCGCCTCCCTGTAGGAGCGCGGGGTGGGGATGTCAAGTGCATCCGGGTCTCCCTCAGGGGCAAGCAGCATGGTCGCGTGATGGGGTGAAGCGGCAGCAAGGCACTCTAGCTCCTCCTGTCTGTCCTCAAGAACGTCACAGCCAAGGGCAGTACAGCCAAGAGCAGTCTCACCCCCGACGGACGGAGGACAGGCAGGGACAGGGTCAGAGACAAGACTCGCAAGGTAGTCTAGGCGGTACACAGCAGCAAAGTCAACGAGCTCAGCTACTAGGGCAGACGCAGCAGGAGACGAGAACGTAGGGTCCGTCACAACCGTAGCAAGAAGGCGAGTAACAGTCGGACTGGACGCACGAGCAAGGTCAGACGGAGGGTCAGCAGCGTCAGGCAGAGAGGACGCAGGAGGTAACGGTAGTACAACACGCTGAGGAACAGAGGAAGGACGGAGTGTCATATCGTGAGTGCCGGGGACAGCCGGAGCACGCTGACGACGAACACGAGGAATACGAGCACGGACAGCAGCTCTAGGCTCAGGCTCAAGGTCAAAGCTAGACTCAGGCTCTCGACGCTCAGGGGTGGAAGCACGAGTCTCAGGCTCTCGACGCTCAGTCAGGGACTCTGACACCGCAGTGTAAGGAGCAGGAGCAGGCAGTGGGGAGTGTGGTAGCAGCGGCGGCTGTGACTGGTCCGCCGGTGGACACAGCAACGGAGGAGTAGTACCTGCCACAGGGAAGCCAGTAGCACCTGGCTGAAGACTGAGAAGGTGGCGAAGAGCACCAGTAGCTCCACCAGGACCTCCAGCACCTCCAGCACCTCCAGCCCCAGGAGCTCCAGCGCCTCCAGCACCAGCAGCTCCAGCAGCTCCACGACCTCCAGTACCAGCAGTACCTCCAGTACCTCCAGCACCAGCAGCTCCACGACCTCCAGCACCAGCAGCACCTCCAGTACCTCCAGCACCAGTAGCTCCACCAGGACCAGCAGCACCAGGAGCTCCCCGACCTCCAGCACTAGCAGCACCTCCAGTACCTCCAGCACCTCCAGGACCTCCAGCACCAGCAGCACCTCCAGGACCTCCAGCACCAGCAGCACCTCCAGGACCTCCAGCACCAGCAGCACCTCCAGTACCTCCAGCACCAGTAGCTCCAGGTCCTCCGGTAGGAGCTCCGACGACACCAACACCAGAAGGACTCGCAGCACCCCCAGAGTCAGCACCCGAACTCGCAGCACCCCCAGAGGCAGGACTCTCGGTCTCAGCACTCGCAGGCTCAGTACCCTCAGTCGCAGCACCCTCAGGCCCAGTACCCTCAGTCCCAGCACCCCCAGGCTCAGTACCCTCAGTCCCAGCACCCCCAGCTCAGTACCCTCAGTCTCTGCTCCAGTGTCCACAGCAGCAGGCTGCAGAGGCGGTGAAGACGGCAGAGGTGGGAACCCGGGGGGGGGTAGCCAGACGAGGAGAGCGGGCACCCCCAGACTCACCACCCCCAGCCCCAGCTCCAGTAGTCTCAGCTCCAGAGTCCACAGCAGCAGGCTGCTGAGGCGGCGAAGACGGCCGTGGCGGGAAACCCGGGGGGGTCTCCAAGCGAGGAGTGCGGCGAGTGGTCGCCGTGTCGTCGGCGACGGCGTCACCCCCCTCAGGTGAGTCAGAGGAGTCAGAAGAGATCTCAACTGGCTCAACCAAGGGGGGTGGGTCTACCTGGGACACACCTGAGGGAGCAGGACCCTGTGGGGGAAGGGGGTCTACCGGGGGGGGAACTGGTACCAGGAAGAGAGGTGCGAGGGGGACCGGGTGGGACGCGTGCGGGTGAAGTCGGTAGTAACAGACCGACTCGTCAAAGGTGACGTCCTGAGAGGACAGAACACGACGCGAGGCAGGGTGGTAGAACTGCCTGGGTGGAGCGTCGGTGGGGAAGCCCAGGAAGAAACAGCGGAGAGTGCGAGGAGAGAGCTTGCTCGCTTTGGTATCGCGAACAAGGGAGAGCGCGCCCCAGACCCGAAACGACGACACATCACCAGGTTGTCCCGTCCAACGAAGTGTGGGCGAGGTCTCTGGAGCAGAGACACGGGGCCAGAGGTTGAGCTGATGCGCGGCGTATCGGACCGCAAACGGCCACAGGAAATGGGGAGCAGCCGCATGGATCATGGAGGTACGAGCAACCTCCATGATCAGGCCAATGCGACGCTCCGCGATCCCATTTTGCTGCGGAGAGGCCGGAAGCGTGAACGACTGGGCGATGCCCTCATCCTGGCAGAACGTCTCAAGGACGCCAGAAGAGAACTCACCACCCCTGTCAGAGTGCAGACGCAGGATTGGGAAGTCCTGCTGAAAGCGCTCGTGTAGCTGGAGACGAGTAGCACGGATCCAGGGGATCAAAACACCGCTGACGTCCGCCTTGCGACGCAAGGGGAAGACTGTGGTGTAGCGTGTGTAGGCGTCAACAACCAGCAGGAAGTAGCGCTCCTGGTCCGTCCCACCGACGGGGGCCGGGCCCCACATGTCCAGGTGGAGAGTCTGCAGAGGAGCAGTGGTCGGAGGAAACTCGGAGGAGTGAGGAGCGGCGCGCTGCCGCCCCACGACGCAAGGAAGGCACGGCGGCGCAAGTGAGTGCGGGAGGGGGGGCAGGGTCTCAGGGAGGCCAGAGACCAGGAGCCGGGAGTGCATGCCGCGCAGACGCCGCAGGGAGGGGTGACCAAGACGGTGGTGCCAGCGCTGAGTCTCGTGCGTGAGTACTCTGCACGGGCAATACGCAGCTAACTGCCCTGACGCAGACGCTCGACTCGACGCAGCTACCTGACCTGACTCAGCCACCTGTGCAGACGCAGTGGTCAGTGTGTACAGACTAGACCCAGGCTGTCGAGTGAACGTAGCCAGGTGACGGCCAGTCCGGGAGCACGTACAGATCCCCACTCGCTGCCCTCCAGGAATAAAGGTATCAACCCAGACATCCTGAATGGCAGCGTTGCTCACCAAGTTCGTCGAGAACGTGGGGAGGTGGAGACCTGACAAAGAGCCGGAGGGGACTGCTGGACAAGGGAGGACCGTGGAGGCTCTCGCAACTACTGGGCCCCCAGAGGGGTCAGCCAGTGAGGCTGGGACAGGTGCTGTGAGTGGTGTGACTGTGGTGCAATCACGGAAGAAGCAACGTGACGCGCCTGAGTCAAGCGTGAAAGTGTGCAGGACCTCAGCTGAGGCAGGACATGTGGTAGTAGACGCACTAGCACCTAGAGCGTCGGTAGACTCACGGGCACCTAGAGCTGCAGCAGACTCACTAGCACCTGGAGCGGCAGCAGACTCACTAGCACCTGGAGTGGCAGCAGACTCACTAACACCTGGAGTGGCAGCAGACTCACTAACACCAAGAGCAGCGGTCCTAACAGAACGATAACCTCCACCACCAGGACGACCTCGCTGAATAACCCACTCACGAAGCTGCCGAGGGGTGGGGTCGTCCGGGAGAAGCAGTGCCCGCTGCTGTCCACCCCTGGCCGCAGCAACTGCCGCGGAAGTGGCCATGGCAGACAGTGACTGTCAGGAGTAGGTCCAGCACCTCCAGCTCCTACAGCGCCAGCAGCACCTCCTGCACTCCCAGCAGCACCTCCTCCACTCCCAGCAGCTGCAGTAGTAGGGCGGCTCGGGCAGCAGCAGCAGACCGAGCAGCAGCAGCAGCAGCAGCAGTAGACCGAGTAGCACTAGCTGTAGCAGCGGTAGTTGCAGCAGCAGTAGCAGTGACAGCTCAGGTTGGGCGGCGCGGCTCGGACAGGGCGGCGCGGCTCGGGCTCAGTGGCGGAGCAGCAGCGACAAGCAGCAGCAGCAGCCGGCGCTCAGTAGCAGCAGCAGCAGCAGCAAGGAGGAGCAGCTGCAGCAAGTAGCAGTAGTAGCAGCAAGGAGGAGCAGCTGCAGCAAGTAGCAGCAGCAGCAGCAGCAAGGAGGAGCAGCTGCAGCAAGTAGCAGCAGCAGCAGCAAGGAGGAGCAGCTGCAGCAAGTAGCAGCAGCAGCAGCAAGGAGGAGCAGCTGCAGCAAGTATCACGGTTTGGAGCAGCAGGAGCTTCAGTAGCAGCAGCAGTAGCACTAGCTGTACCAGCAGTAGCTTCAGTCAGTAGCAGCTGTAGCAAGTGCCGTAGTAGCAGCAGCTGCAGTAGCACTAGCTGTAGCAGTACTAGTTTCAGTAGCAGTAGCAGTGAGTAGCACTAGGTGTAGCAGCAGTAGCGTCAGTAGGAGCAGCAGTGACAGCTCGGGCTGGGCGGCGCGTAGTAGCAGTGGGCGCGCGTGGGCTGTGGGCGTGCAAACCAGGGGCGCGCAACAGGTGCGCGCGGAGCAGCTGAAAAGGAGCGCGCAGCAGGTGCGTGCTAGGGGCTGGCGGGCAGCGTGAGTGGCGCGCGCAGCAGCAGGAACGAGGGGGGACCGGGCGTAGGGGCTGACGGGCCGCGCGAGAGGCGCACGGGGCAGCTAGGGCGCGGTCAGGGGGGGTCGCACGTGACTAGGCAGGAAAATCGCGCCTAGGGCAGAAAAAGGAACCGTTTCGCCTAGGGCACGTTTTCGCATTTCGCATTTCTCCTAGGGGCGCGACTCGGGCAGCATATCGAAATAGTAGTGGTGGGCCCTTTTAAAACTTCGGTCCTAAGGAGCATTTTGCTCTTAATACCATGTTAGAATCTAGGAGCTAGGTGAGTATGTCGATTAGGTAAGGGGGAGGGATACAAGACTATCTAGAGTGAAGTGTTGTACCCTCTAAGGAAAGAACCCTACACAATCTAGAGTGAAATGGACAGAACAATGTGTTTTGACACAAGGCGCCTTCCTACTTTTGAGGGATGCCAGCCCGGATCCACTATCCAGCCAAATACGGCGCAGGTAGGTGCACCTCTAAGGGTGAAACGGCATCAATATCATTCGAGGTATTAGCAACTGTTACCTTACCAACTGTGAAACCTGGTGGATACAAAAAACACAACTTATCAGCATGTAGCTCACCCCCATTAACACATTTTGCAAATAAACACCGTCAGCCAAACAGCTAGCTAGCCACCGTCCATCAGCATAACAACCATCAGCATAACAACCATCAGCATAATCGATAACCAGATTCCACCACCAGCATACAGCTCAGAGTTTGGGAGCCTCATTCTCAGCCAACACCACACATCAAAGAGCATAAACGTGAGTGTATGGTGCCTGTTGTTGGGGCGCCAGATAAATAAAACTAGGCTGCAGCGGTGGCAGTTGCTGGGGCCTCGATAATAAACTACACGGCAGCGGAGGGAAAGAGCTTGGCCACCTCGCTCCACATGGCCCAGGGCTTGTCAATGAGATCAACGGTGTAGTTGATGTGATGCTGGCTGGGCAGAAACTCAAACTCGCACGGAATCTCTGAATCCATGTAGGCATTGGAAAACGCCATGGAAACCGTCCCCTTCACCTTGAGAGGCAGCGACGCATTCTGCGGCATCAAGGCAGCTAGCTTGCTGAGGCCTGGTGACATTGAATAGACGTCAGGTAGGGTAAACCCGAGGCACGAGGAGCCCACATCAGGGGGCTGGTTGGGCAAACCACCCACGGTTACTATGGGCACTTTGTGGCGTTTCCCGAGCACGTGTGTGAGGATGCCGCAGGCGGAGAAGCAGTTTCCGTCCGACAGGACCAGGAAGGGGCGGTCGCCAAACACCGGCTGCTCCAGCTTCACACCGGGCTTGCTATTTACCTTGAACGGCGCCGAGTAGTTCCCAGCAGGGCCGCCTTCTGTGAAGCGGAGCTCGCGGAACGGAGCGTAGTCAAAGGCGCTTGTGAGTGTCGTTCCGTTGAGGTCCGAGTATCCTCTATAGTAGTAGTGCGTATTGGGATCGAGGGAGAGAGCGCTGATGGCATTCTCGGTGTACTGCGTGCCGACGATGAAATCCACAGGCAGGGAAAAGGCAGAGTCGGGGACCTTGGCTGCCCCCATGAGGAGACGGATGGCTGTGTATGCTGCTGCGGTGTGGCCGCCACCGTTGCCCCGCACGTCTATTATGATCTGCGAGGCGTTGGATCTGAAGGGGGGGGGCATGGTGGGGAGCGTGGGGGAAGGCGTCGGGGGATTGTGAAGGGACGCATGGGGGAACACATGGACAGAGGCACGGGGGAATGGGCAAGTAGGGAAAGGAGGGTGAGGAAGTGATGAGGTGAGAATGTGAGGTGAATGATGAGTAGATTGCAGGGTACTAGCATGACACAAGGTGCAGGGTAGGGTAGGGAGGAGGGCTGGATGGGGTAGAAGGAAGGGGGGCTGGAAGGGGTAGATGGAAGTGGGGCTGGTGGGGGAAGTAGAAGGAAGGGGGGCTGGAAGGGGTGGAAGGAAGTGGGGCTGGTGGGGGAAGTAGAAGGAAGGGGGGCTGGAAGGGGTAGAAGGAAGGAGGGCTGGAAGGGGTACAAGGAAGGGGTGCAAGAGGAGTACTAACGCTGCAGCGGTGAGAAGAGCTTTGGCGACCTCCTTCACCATGTAGCTCTCCGCGTTGCCATTTCCCTCCGCCAGCGCCTCTGACACTGCATCAGTGGGAGTGAATGTGTGAATCCAGACCACAGCCGTGCTGCCGCCCACCAGGTACACCTGCTCGCTCACATGCACACATGCACACATGCACACATGCACACATGCACACATGCACACATGCACCCATGCACACATGTGCGCATGCACACATGCACACATGCACACATGCACCCATGCACACATGTGCGCATGTGCACGCACACACACACCGACACACAAGCAAGTTGGGCGCACGTGTTAGGTTTGCTGAAGTGCAGAGAGCACCTCGAATCAAATCAGATCAGATCAGATCAGATCAGATCAGAGCATGTTACATGGCAGTCAGTTGCTGTTACACGCAAGCCCCTAGCCCCTAGACGACACACACCAACCAGCACAAACGGCAAGCCCCAGGCGTCTTTAGATAAACTACTAGATAAGAACCCCAGCACCCATCACACAGAAACCCCACAGCCTCCAACGTTCACCCCAACAACTGAAGCCATCCCGCTCACCAGAAAACTATCACCCTTTGGTGAGATCCTCGTTACAGTCTGCCCCGCTACTGCGCCAGAAGAGCCATCTGCCGCAGCAGAAAGCGACGCAATCTCGACATTCAGGTCGTCGCTGTCATCGCTGGTATCGCCGTAGTAGACTGGATCGGGATGGCGTTTGAGAAACCTGTCCATCACCGGAATGTGCATTATGGCCGATGGAAGTGAGCGTGGTTGCCTGCGGGCTGCTGGTGTCGCCAGCGGCAGCGCCTGATGCGTTGGGTACGGCACAGCGACTCGCCCAGTACCCCGTGGCATTCACGAAGTCAGCATGCATAGTTGTCCCGATCCATGGCACGTGTACGTCCTCCGTTGAACCTCCATCCCTGAGAATTGCAGCGGATGTGGCACAAGCAGGGTGGGTGGATGGATGAAGCGTGAAAGGGGACGAGTGGGCTAAACGCAGCAAGCGAACTGCAGGGAAGAAACGGGGGATTAAAAGACACACACTGCGAAAGGAAGAGCCAATGAGCATCAAGTACTGTAGCTCACGTTGTTGCGAAGGACACCAGTAAGGTGTCGTTTTCGGGAGCAATGGATCGTCGCGCGAATTCGCCCGGCACCTGGACGATGTTCGTCCCGTCCAGCGTTGCTTCCGCTTCATTCCTCGCAAAGGATTTCGTGAATCGCGCGGCGTGATTGCGATACATGCCCAATTCCTTGTCTGCCCAATTCAGGACGAAATCTTCCGCCTTCTCCCCGTTAATAGCCACCACCTGGGACGACACATGAAGCATTGAAAACAAATTTGTAGAATGGGTGTGTAAAGCTCGCTAGAAGGATGCATTCACACGAATCAGCTGCTTCCATGGCATAGATATTGACTTCAGTTACCCCATCCGTAGCATACCTGCCGGCCCTCGTAAAGGTCGAAGTCAAAATTGTGCAGAACCTTCGCGACATGTCGCATACCCTTGGGAGTGACATCTGATGGGCAGAGGGAACAAATCAGAGGGGATAAATCAGAGGGGATATATCAGAGGGAATACATCAGAGGGAAATTACTAAGCTTTGGAAGCAGGTGTATTACTGCATTGAGGAATATCATTAAACAGCTGCAACATTTGAGAAGAGAGTTTCTAACACTTGCATAACGCATAACAGAGAAGTGCCGAACACTCACATCGGCGTGGCGCAACGCGAATGACCTGCTGCCCGTTTTCCCCGACAGCCATGAGCGGCAACGGCAAGTCGTAATTCCCAAGGAAACAATTCGGAATGAACATGCTGTGGCCATCGTTGAGCGCCAGGGTCGCTGTGTACGCCGCCATGTGCGCGTCCACCAGCCGCGCGTACTTCCCCTTCTCCCCGTTCGCGACGATCTTTCTCAGCTCCGCGACAATATCGATGCTGCTCGGCAGGTTGGTCTGGTCCGGCGAGTCCACGGCGATGTGCTTGTACACGTAGTGATTGTCAAACGCGTTCGCGATCGACTGAAGGTCGCCCACGTCGCACTTCTGCCTGGCAGATACAAACAGGGAAAATCGATGCCATCGTAAATTCTCAAAATCAGGTCAGGAAAAGCTCGAGTTTGAGAAGCACCTTTGAATGAAAGCGGAGCATGATGCTTCTGAACGTGGATGGAAGAAAACTCTTCAAAACGCAGCGGTACTGCGAGCGAAAGCTCTACTGCCACTGGTAGTAGTACCTGAATAGAAATGATGAGTAGCAAGCCTGGAAGAGAGAGGGGGCTGCGAACCATTTCCCTCCAGTCTTGTTCCCCAGTTTCTCCTCACTCCGCGTCAGCTCCGCCGCCAGAGCAGCGCACGGATCGGGCGCAGACCCCGACACGATCGAAGGGTCCACAGGCGCGTCGTCGCACGTCTCCGCGGGAGCTGGCGCGGGCGAGGGCGCCGCCGCCGGGGCCGCCGCCGGGGCTGGCGTCGGGGCTGGCGTCCCCGGGGCTGGCGTCGGGGCTGGCGTCGTGGCTGCGGCTGAAACCGGCGGGGGCGAGAGCGGCGGATCTGTCTCCGCGCCAGCAGCGACGGTACCGGCGGCGGGCCCCGTCGCTCCGGCGGACTCGGACTCCGCGGCGGTGAGCACCGCCTCCGCTGCGCGGGGCTCCGGGACGAAGGGGACGAGGCCGCCGTTCCAGATCCAGAGGCGGGCGGACGCGGCGGAAGGCGCTTGAAGCAGCAATGCTGCGACGACGAGCACGGGGAGAAGGCCCCCGGCGGCGCCGGCCATTGCGTTGCGCTGCATTGCGGCGGCAGATGATGCGGCTTGGAGTTGGGCTTCCGGTGGTACTACCCGAGACTCGGTACCTACTACTAGCGATGGCAACGCAGGCTGGTAGTAATTGCTGGTCTGTCTGAGACTGCAGGAATGAAGTAAGCTGTTGAAAGCCGAGAGTGGGTAGATATACCCGCTTGGGAGAGCAAGGGGTGACTTTGGAACTTCGGCGCGACGCGACGTCGGCCATCCTGCATGTATTGCGACGTCGACGGCGAAAGTCCGAGTCCGACTCGATAAATGGTGCGTGTCCCACACGACGATGGCCCCGCACATGCAGTAGCAGGATACGACGTCCGAACCTGACCTGAACTCGGAGTTGAAGAAAGGACTCCATGTGAACCTGATGGCGACGGTTCGTTGCACGCCAGACCCAATGCCCTGCTACAGGCCTGCGACTGACCAGGCCTGCGACTGACACGGGCCGTGCCCTGCGACACCTATGCACTCAACCGTACTACAGATTGAAAAGGGAATCCCATCGACTTGTGGCGAAACGGCAGCAAAGACGTAGCGATGAGCCCACATCACTTCTGGTGTGATGAAGCCTACATTACAGGTGGCAAAAATGTTGTACTACAACATACAACACTACGAGTCGTGGACGTAGCGATTCTAGTGGGATAACACCTTCGCCATGACCTAATCGGACCTACGTGGACACATACGATGTCGGAAAAATTGCGGACCTGAATGGTGAAGAAGGAAGGAAAGCTCGCGACGCGATTGAAGGGGAAGGTCGAGAGTAGCACCCATAAATTCTTCAGTCACAGGGCGCATTCGGTATGTCGTCCATCACTTTTGTGTTTCGGGGTCGCGGAAATCGTAAGCAGCAGCATTCTCGCTGGCTAGTGTTTCGAAGTCACAAAAACATTTTCTGGTCGTAAGTGAATGGAAATGTCACGTATTATTGTCACATCAACTACGCCCTTCTGTGAGTTGCTCGCAATTATTTTTAGTGGCGGGTTACCAATTCGGCTCGCGAAAGTCGAGATTCGGTTGAGGTGTCTTGTGCGCCACACGGAACTTCGAGGTTTGGAGTCACGACAATCTCAAGTCATTTTCATTTTTAATACTTCTTCATTGTTGTCCATCACGCGGGACCGCACGATCACACCCTTGTCTTAGTCCCACACGGTGCCTATCTGCCAGCTGCAACTGCGATTTTGCATACACATTTACGAGTAAATTACTGTACATGAACATCCATGCAATTTCAATGAGACATGTGTCTCATAATCCCAGAGCTACAGGCAGCCAACAGGTTGTGGCTGTATTTCTGACAAGACTCAGAGATATCGTGTGCCTTGTTAGTGCAGATACCAGTAGAAGCTTTTGCTTGTCACTCTCTGGCTGGTTGTAGTCAGCAGCAAATCACTGCATGCATGCAATGGTGGTTACACGGATGACCCTGGTGTTAGATGGTGTGAGATGCAACATCATCCGATGCTCGTCAAATCCGTTTGGTGTGACAGCTCAGCATGCATGGGTGCTGAGTCAGCAGTTGAAGAGGAGGGAGAGGTAGGAGAAGCAGCCGGGCCAGGAGGCAGGAGGAACGGCCGCCGGATGTCACTTGCTCCAGGCTCGGCAGCAGACGGGCTAGGTACGGCCAGAGCAGACGAGGAGGCTCGGGAGCTGGCAGGGTGCATTAGCCAGGGTAGTTTCGGAAGCAAAGAGGTGAGAAGCAATGACGAAGAGGATGGGTGGGATTGTGCGTGAGGGGAGGAACGAGAGGAGGGAGAGGAGGTCGCTGATCTTGAGGAAGAGGGGGAGGAGGATAAGAAGTGGAGTTGGCTCGGCGAAGGAGGTGTGGGAACAGAGGGATGCGCGGCAATGTTGGTGCCAGCAGTGCTGCTGCTGCTGCTACTGTTGCTGCTGCTGCTGCAGGTGTGAGGAAGGGAGGTGGAGGGTGCGTGTGCGTCACCCTTGCAGATGGGGCAGAGGGGCTGCTTAGTGGTCAACCACTCGTCCACACACTCCGCATGGAACTCTGATGGACAGAGGGAGGGAAAGGAGGAATGGATTGGAAAGGGGTGAGTTTACTCGAAAGCCACTTGTCCATACACACATCCCGCATGGAACTCTGATGGACAGGGAGGGGAGGGGGGGGGAGGAATGAAAAGGAGGGGGGTGCGTTGACTAAAAAGCCACTCGTCCATACACACACTCCGCATGGAACTCTAGGGGACAAGGGGGAGCAAGGGAGTCGTAAGGAAAAGGGGAAGGAGGGGAATGAGTGGAGTCCAAAGCATTTCATCAACGGTCGGCGGGGAACTCTGCAGGTGATGAATGGCGGACAGAGGGGAGAGGGAAGTGGGGAGATGGGATATGGAGAGGGGAGAGGGAAAAAAGGAGAGGGGAGAGGGGATAGCGGATAGGGGAGAGGGTCGAGGGGAGAGGGGAGAGGGGAGAGGGGAGAGGGGAGGGAGAGCATTGTGGGATGAGCCATTCGCTGGTGCCCTCAACGTGGGACTCTGAGAGGGGCGAGAGAGGAGGAGGTTGGGGAGCGAGGGTGCGGGGGTGGATGGGCAGAATATCAATGACACGGGAGAGTGAGAGTGCAGAATAGTGATGGTTTAGTGAGGGGAGGAGTGGGGAAGAGAGGGGAGGGGAGGGGAGGGGAGGGGAGGGGCGAAAGGCATGGTGAGGCTTAGGCACCCTAACGCATAAGGAGGAGGGGGTGGGAATATGCGGTTTGGGAAGGGGGGAGTGGAGAAGGCGGGGGTGGGGAGGGGTTGGGGGATAGGGCAAGGCAAGCGCACCATGACCGCAGGGCAGCACTCTCAGGCGGTCGCCTGTCTGGTAATCGTCCAGTCCAGGGCCAGGCAGATCGCACATGTCTCCAGCGGGGTGACTTTTGAGTCGACTCAAAAGTCACCCCGTCTGGCAATCGTCCAGTCCAGGCAGATGGCGCACGTCTCCAGCGCCCTGCTCCACCCTCTTTTTGAGTCGACTAAAACATTGGGTTGGGAGAGGGTAGGGCAAGCTTACCATGACCGCAGGGCAGCACTCTGAGGCGGTCGCCCGTTTGATAGTCGTCCAGGCAGATGGCGCACGTCTCCAGCGCTCTGCTCCACCCTCTCCTCCTTCTCCTCCCCTCCTCCTTTCCCTCCTCTCCCCCTTCACTCCTCCCCTGTTCCCTCCCGCCCTCGACATCTCCGCCCCACTCACCCCCATCCGCTTCATTCTCTGCTCCTCCATCCCCGTTACAAGCCTTCCCGAGGGCTCCATTATCCCCTCTACAAGCCTCAGCGAGATCCTCCATGGAAGGCGAGTATGTTATTTCTGGAAGCGCGTTCAGCTCCGAAGCTGATAAACCGATGCGCTTGTTAGGCGGCGGCGGAAGCAGCAGCGCGCGCATGACCACCAGCCCCTCCTCCCCCATCCCCCCGGCGGCTTCCGCTTCCGCCACCCCGTCCCCCCACGCGCCCCCCCTCCGCGCCTCCTCCAGCGCGCGCCGTATCCGCTGCTGGCGCATGATAATCAGAAACGCGGAGAGGAAGACGGAGAGAGTGAGCAGCGCGAGGAGCGCCGCGGCGAGCAGCGGGAGGAGCGAGCCGGAGAGGGTGGGGAGGAGGATGAGGAGGGACGCGGGTTGCGCGGCGAGGAGCGAGAGGAGCAGGTGGCCGTCCGCGTGGGAGATGTAGACCGCGGGGATCGCCACGTCCCACACGTTGCGCGCGGACACTGCGCGGGGAGAGGTGGGACAACGGGGGGCGGGGAATGTGGGGGAGAGGAGGGTGGGACGAAACATCGGGGGGAGTAGATCCTGAGGTGATGGGGACGGAGGAGCAGTAAGAGGAGCGAGAGGAGCGAGAGGAGCAAGTGGCCATCCGCGTGGGAGATGTAGAGCGCGGGGATCGCAACGTCCCACACGTTGCGCGCGGACACTGCGGGGAGCGCGCGCGGGGGAGGAGGGGAGGGGGAGGGGAGAGAGGGGTGGGGGACGGGGGAGGTGGAAACAATGAGGCGGACGGGATTAGATTGGGACGCTTAAAGAGCGGGACCGTAACGTCGATTTGAAGGGGGAAGAGATGTAAGGGGGAGCGGGACCATAGCGTCGAGTTTCTAGTTTTGCGCCTGGTCGTGGGGAAGCGGGAAGAGAGGGGATCGCTGTGTATTCCATGGGAGAGCAAGCAATTGTTGAAATCACTTTTGAGAATTCTCAACAGTATCGCTGTGTAGTCCATTCCAAGGGAGAGCGAATCATTTCAAGGGCAATTCCCAATCATTTCGAAACGCGTAGATCACGCACCCTCATCCCACCGCCAGCGAATTTCCCTCCATATCCACCGCCAGGTACATGCCACGTAGGATGGCGCTTCTACGTACTCAGCAAGACGATGGAGGAATACAGGGCAGGTGAACATGTGTCGTTATTGTGCTGCACTCACTCGATATAAGCTCGTCGTTGTCCTCGTTATTGAACACTATCGCGGCCGCGTAACCCGCCACTTGCGCGTTGAGAACCTTGGTGTCGAATAGGCAGTTGCCACGTGTGATCAGCACGAAGGCCCGCTCTGCGCGCTTTGCGCGGGACGCGAGCGGCTGACACGCGTCGAGCGGCTCCGCTCGGCGCAGAACGCCGCGAATGCCGCTCGAGGGGATGATACCGCCTGGGGACGAAGGGGGAGAAGAGAGCGGGGAAGGGGGGAGATGCACCGGGGGATGAGGGGGAAGGGGCGGTAGGGGGAAGATTGGAGATATGTACCACGGCTCGGCGCGCAGCTGTGTTACCAGCTGTGTTACCAGCTGCATTACCAGCTGCGTTACCAGCTGCGTTCCCAGCTGCGTTACCAGCTGTGTTACCAAAAGGCTCGGCGCGCAGATGCGCTGCAAGGTGGCTTGGCGCACAGCGCTGAGCTGCGAGTGCTTGCTGAGGTTAGCGTACGCAGCGGGGAGAGGCGGAAGAAGCTCGCGGATAGTGAGGCGCAATCCCGGTGAGGTGCAAGACGTGCTGCGTTTCATGCGGTGAGTGCGAGGCGGGTGAGTGCTCGCAAGTGGTGAGTGCGTTCCGGATAAGAGCGCGAATGGTGAATGCGACGAGCTCAACGGCTGAGATGAAACGGAGGGGCGTACCGAAGTTGGCGTCGACGTCATTGATGACGTAAGAGGCGTTCTTGGGAGTTACGACGACGATCGCCGCCGAGGCTGGCAGCGCGCGGAGATGCAACGTCGCGCACCATGCGATTACAGCGAGGCACGATAACAACCGACTGCGTCGCCCACTCATGCTGGCCTAACCTAGTAGAACCTATTGCTGCGACTGGTGACGGGAGTAAGGAGAGCAGATTAGGGTAAGCAGGGCGAGGGAAGTGAGGCTGAACAAAGGGTAAACTTCGGGGATCCGGTGAGCAAGCACGTGTGAGCAAGTACGTGTCAGCATGTACGCTAGCAAATTCGTGTGTGCTCGAGGAGAGCACTTCAGGAGGGTCTGTGAGCTTGCCGAGCCGAAAAGAAAGCGTTCAGAGTGATACAAGTGATGAGCAAAGAGCGCTCACTGTAAGATGAAGGGTGGAATGAGAAGCAACTAATGTACTGCGACTAAGGGCTGGGCGCAGGAGGCGCATTCCAAAGCCAAGCCTATGAGGTGTGGTGTGGGTGCGGGTTGCTAAGAGTCGAGAGCAATTTCCATTACCAGGCGAGGGGGAGAGACGCGCGTCACGCGAATGACGCGGAGAAACCGAGGCGAGGGTGGGGAGAAGGAAAAAGGAAGGCGGGCCGAGGAACATTCTCCCCGCCAGCAGCGGATGCGCAGTTGCAGCTTGCATTCCCCGCGGAAGAACGCGGGGAGACGAATGCTGTTGTACTGTACAGTCGGTCCCCCTGACCTGACTTCCTGGTTTCCCCCAGCGTGCGCAAATTTATCAGACTCTGCGCGCTTGTTCTGTACAAACGAAAGGCCCTGGCTACCTGGCCCGTGGTTGTGGTGTGGGGTCGCGCAAATTCGCGCAGGGATGATCCAGGGTGGGGGAAGACGGAAGGGAAACGTAGAAGCATCTCTGGTCTGGTCTGGTGAGGCCACGAGACGCGAGTTCCCGATTGGTTTACTGGGCCGAAACATTTCCGGACGTAGCGCGCGAAAACGAAACTCGGGCACGATTATTGTCACAATGAACAGTAAGCGATGAGCACCATGTCAAATGATGCAGCGTGGCATTCCATTTGTGGATTTGGAGGGAAATCTGGGCTGTGATCAGTTCTACTGGTTGGCGGACCCTACGGAGATCCACCCTGCTACAGTGCTGTACTCCGATTTTGCCGCTTGTGCATACACCCTCTTTCTCACCTATCTCACCGGCGGAATCACTGGCTACAGTGTTTGGACGTAGCGGGCTGGTGAGACAACTCGGTTGCGGGCAAAGTCGCACGAAAGTTTGAAACACGCCTTGGGCCGTAAAAAACCATTAACGTTGATTAACCATCTCAACCGCTTTGAAAACAACAGTACCGTTCTAGAACGTAAAAAACCTTGACTAAACGCCCTGGGTCAAATTGTCACTATAACGCATGTGCTAGGACCTTCTTGGGTCCGGTGCGGTCACACTAAGCGTCTCGGTCAGTATAACATATGCCAGTCTATCGAGAATGAGGGTGTACCTGATTTACACTTGATGCCCGCTCCTCTCACGCAAGATTCATTACCCGACTTTGGCCTTATTGAACAAGTCTAAAATACGATCGTAAGTGAACAAGCAGGAAAAAAAGCTGAAACTCTTTCACTATTCCTGAAAGACTGTGTGAAGGTCTCCATCTCAATGTGTATAACGGGCCATAGTTCAGATATAAATAATAAACAAATCTAATGAACACTTACACCAGCATGATACGTTTGCAAATAATGTGTAAGACAGTTTGTGGCGCGAGAGAAAGATGGAGTTGGTGGGACAACGTGGCGGAAACACGTGATGCAAACCTGGGTACACGTCATGCTGATGCTACACCACCGTCAACTACAGTACACACCAAAAGTAGGGCAGCATTCATTCTGATGCCAGAAATTTACAGGTCCCGAACCTGCAGAATTGCGCCACACGAGTTTGCGGCCACGTGCCCTCTCTCGCCAGCTGCGAAAACACCTGAACAACCCATTCGCGGCGACATCTGGTGACAAGGTGAAAACGACACCAACCTGGCGCCGCAAACAATGTTATTTTGTGATGGCTGTGGTGGTGAACCCTCT
Source organism: Closterium sp. Naga37s-1 (assembly GCA_947471745.1). Lineage (NCBI taxonomy): Eukaryota > Viridiplantae > Streptophyta > Zygnematophyceae > Desmidiales > Closteriaceae > Closterium > Closterium sp. Naga37s-1. The sequence goes on along the minus strand of CANJKZ010000008.1, from coordinate 3,435,289 downwards.
GAACCGCTCAAAACAATTATCAAATGTTAGGTATAATATTTGTGAGCAAACACGCTTCATTCTATAGCTTAGAAACGCACAAGGCTGATTCGGAACAGTATAAACCCACAAAGAAATAGCCAGCAGAGGAACTGTCATCTTCTTGACGCAATTCCATTTGTAAGTCCTCCAAACTGAACAGACGGCGCACCAACACCACCAGTTCCTGCCCCTTGAATCACTGCACCAGACGACCCCGAAAACTTCAACATTCCAGGCAGCATTCCTGGCACGTAAAAATGCTCTGAAGAAGCCCCACTCATGCCCATGGGCATGGGAAGATCCATCATGCCTTCCATGTCCATTGCACTGGCACTGTAATTCCCCATGCCTGCACTAGCACCACCCATGCCATGCATACCCATGCCACCTGACCCTACACCACCCATACCCATGCCTCCTCCACTCATGCCAGTCACCCCCATCCCTGGCCGCATGCCCATGCCCATGTCTCCAAAGCCCATAGGCATCCCACCCATGTTCATGCCCATGCCCATACCTGAACCCATCATGTTCACGCCCATGCTTGGATCCATCCCCATGCCCATACCCATCCCCATGCCCATGCCAGGACGTGCGGCACCCATGCCCATGGCGGCTGAGCTTCCACCTCCTCTCACACCTGTTGCTCCCATACCTGCAGCAGCCAGACCTGCACTCCCCATACCTGCAGCTCCCATACCTGTAGCCCCCATCACCACACCTGCACCTCCCGGACGTAGACCCATGCCTGCAGATCCCGGACCTAGACCCATACCTGGCCGCGCATGCACTCCCAAGCCTGCAGTAGCTATACTTCCTCCCATGCCTGCTCCCATTCCCATACCCCCCATCCCTGCACCCCCCATGCCTGCACCCAACATGCCACCGCCCATACCACTGGCCATGCCTTGCCCCAGTTCATGACCACCCATCATGACCATGCCACCTGGCCGCGCCATCACACCGCCTCCAGGCAAGCCTCTCATCACAGGTCCCATGCCCCCACCTCCCATGCCTCCGCCTCCCATGCCGCCCCCTGCCATGCCAACAGCCATGCCACCCCCCCGTGCCATCCTACCAGCCCACATGGCAGCTTGACCCCCTCCGTTGCTCACCCCACCACCACCACCACCACCACCACCACCACCCCCAACCGCACCACCAGCAGCACCACCAGCACCACTCCCAGCAGCACCACCGCCACCAGCACTGACGCCACTAGCAGCACTAGCACCACTGTTGCTGCATGTCCCTGCTGCTCGTGCTGCAACAGCTGCTGTCCGCGCCAGCACCTCTGCATCTGTGCTCGCACCCACTCCCTTCCCTGCACCACCACCCACGCCTGCCCTTAACCCATTCGCCGACCTCGCTGCCGAACCTGCTGCCTCAGCTCCTGCCTCGGATACCGCGCCTCCTGCCGAGCCTACAGCTGCTCCGGCCATGCCTGCCATACCAGGCCAGGCACCAAAGGCGTTTAACCCAGCCATGCCGTTCAGCCCGGTCAAATCGGTCAACTCAGTCATCCTGCCTAGGCCGCTCAGGCCAGCTGTGCCGTTCATAGGCCATGTACCAGCACCAGCACCAGCACCAGCACCAGCACTAGCACCAGCACCAGCACCAGCAGTGCCGAAGCCAGCAGCAGTATTCCCATTAGCAGGCCCAGAGGCATCAGCAGTAGAGCCTTCACGTTCGCCTGCTACAAGCCCTGCACTTGCTGCCACGGATGTAGCACTCGCGGTTGTGGCAGCACCCATTGTAGCAGCAGCGGTTGTAGCACCAGCGGTTGTTCCAGCAGCGGCGGCAGCAGCTCTAGCAGCAGCAGAGAACTGACTGGAATAGCCAGAGGCAGCAGCATTGGCAGAACCAGGCAAACCACCAGCGGCAGCGGCAGCAAACTGCGGCAAGTACTGCAGCGGCGGCGTCGCAGACAGCCCAGCAGGGAGAGTCGCAGGGAGAGAAAGCGCACCCGCCTTGGCATCCTCAGGCAGATCAAACCCAGATAATCCGGACCCAGAGAAGCCAGGCCAGGCGGACATCATGTGGGACATCATAAAGAGCTCCTCCACATCCCCGCCGCCCAGAGGTACGTTCCCAAGGGCCATATCCCCTCCCACCCCCACCCCGCGGGGCACATGGCCCCGCATGCTGCTGGATAGGTCTCCTCCTAGGGTGCGGGGCACGTCCCCTGTATAGGTGCGAAGCACATCCCCGCGGGGCACGTCCCCGCCCATGCTGCTGGCGCCTCCGCGCATGGATGTGAGCAGTGCCTGGTGGGGGTGGTGGAGGTGGGCGGAGTGAGTGGCGGAGTGCAGGCCAGTGGCAGTGGTCGGTGCAGGGGACGACTGGGAGCGAGGCATTGAGGCAAAGGCTGGCTGGCTTGGGACACCTGACGGGGTTGACGCTGATGCTGATGCGGTTGCGCCACCTCCCCTTCCCGCTGCTTCTGCTGCTGCAGCTGCAACAGCGGCTGCTGCTGCTGAGGCTGAGCTCGCGCCAGCAGCGGCAGAGAGAGATGCGGGGCCAGTTGAAGCGCCGGTTCCTCCTGGCTCCTTGGTACCTGCTCCTCCCTCCCCTCCTCTTGCTCCTTCGCCTGCTGCGCCTGGTTCTCCTCCTCCCCCAGCACCTCCTTCCGACTGCAGCCTCTGCGAGGTGTCTCCCGCTCCCCTTTGTTCGCCGGCCTCGCTTGCTGCCTCGCGTGCTGCCTCACCAACCGCTCCTCTCTCACGTATCTCGCCAGGAGAAGCTGCACCATCAGCAGCAGCAACACCAGCTGCACCAGCAGCGGCATCCCCTGTCGCAACATCAGCAGCACCTCTCGCATCGCCCACACGGGCTGGGTCGGCCCGCGCGTCATGCGACTGCTGCGCCTCTGTCACACCAGTCAACCCATTGACTCCGTCAACCCGTTCTTGTCCATCACCTGAAGGCCTTGCCTCTCCCTCTTCCACCTCCATTCCCACTGCACCATCCCCCTCTGCTGCTCGCTCCTCTGCACTCCCTCGAACAGCACCTGCAGCACCTACACCCTCCCTACTCCCCTCTGCCCTGCCCGCCTCCGTTCTGCCTTCCTCCGCCTTCACACTACCCTCATCACTCCCCGGTCTTTGCGCCTGAGCCTGCGTCTGCCTACTTGCCTGTTCCTCAGGCTCTCGTATCCCTTGTGCAGTAACATCTGCCCCTCCTTCAGACTTGGCGATTTCTGAAGATGGCTTGTCCGCCTCCCGGCTTCCTGCTGCGGCCCTTCCGGTCGCATCTGCTGCTGCTCCTTCTGCCTTAGCGCCTGCTGCTTCTGCGTCTGCTGCTGCGGCTGCGGCTGCGGCTGGTGCTACCGCTGGTGGTGCCACGGCATCGTTGCCGCCCGTGCCTCTCATGAGTTGCATGAACGCATCCTGGGGCAAGAGAACGAGCGAACCACAAGCGAACCACATTCAAATCACGTCTGAGAATTCATATAGTTGACTCAAGGGTCCCCTCTGCTTCGTCGTTGGTGCCTGCCCGTGCCTCACATGAGTTGCGTGAACGCGTCCTGGAAACAAGAGAACGAGCGAGATGAAGACTGGTGGTGCGGCGAAAGCACGCGTGGCATGACATCCGAGTCCACGCACAAACTTCGCGGTAGTGTTTTGAGACGTCTCAAAACACTACTTTTATCACGCACAAGCCTTGCGGTAGGAGCGAGGGCAACGAGCAAGGGGAAAGACGAAGGGAACGGGAAAGACGGGGGGGGAGGGAGCAAGAGGAAGGCTGGTGCGCGCACATGCGCATCTGAAGCAACACGAGCAAAGTCCACGCCAAAACGGCACAGGGACCTGCCCAACCACTCATGCTGCGGCCTGGGCTGCACGAGCACGAGGACCCGGGCCTGCTACTCGCGAGCACGAGGACCCGGTTATGGCTACTCGCGAGCACGAGGACCCGACTTACATGCTGCTACTCTGGGTTTGCGAGGTTCGTGGAAAGACAAAGGGGAACGGAACTAGTAGGAGAACAGGGCTTAACATGCTGCTAAACTTCCGAGGTTCGTGACATTCATGGAAGGGCAATGGGGAACGCGACAAGAAAAGAGGACAGGACTTACATTCTGCTGGAACACGGGGTTTGTGAGGTTCATGGGAACACGACAGGGAACAGGCCAGGCGGAAGAGAAGCGAGCAAGGAGACAGGACTCACATGTTGCTGGAACTCGGGGTTGGCGAGGTTCATGGAGAGGTTTCGCATGAGCAGGAGCACCTGGCGTGGGAGAGAGAAGATGGGTCGGAAAGAAGGAATGAGTGGAAAGAAACGGCAGGAGAACCGCGGAAGGAGATTGGAAGGCACACGTCAGGAGAGACCAGGCGCACGGATATGATTGCGAACTGACCAACTCGTGAAGGGTGGATGCATACAGATCAATGTGGGAAGATGTGGGTTCATTCGCGTAAAGAATTGACCGTGAAACTCATGGTTTTGCCGTGTCTACAATGAGCAAGGGGTCTTCGAGACTCACGGTTTCGCGGTCGATGGGTGCCATGGCCTTGAGGTGCGCGAGGTGGCCCGACGTGGACGGGTCGAACACGAGCCCTATGAACCGATACACCTCCGCGAAATCCGGCGTGGCTGCAAGAGTGGGGAGAAGGAGGGAAGGAGGACAAAAGGGAGGACGGAAGGGAGGACGGGTTGAACACGGGCGCTATGAACCGGTACACCTCCGCGAAGTCCGGCGTGGCTGGCGGTGGGGACAAGAAGAGTGGGAAGAAGGAAGGGAGGACGGGCGAGGACGGCGGTTGAGTAAATTAGCGAGAAGAAAGGGAGGCGAAGAAACATGGGCGAGGAAAGGCGAGGGGGGGGAGGAGAGCGAGGTGTAACAGTGAGAGAAAACGAGAGATCAGGAGGGGTTGTTGACAGGGAAAGACGAGCAGTGCCGGACGGGGAAAGACAGTAAGTATGATCCACTCAAAGAACAGCATTAGGAAAGTGTGTGTGGGCAGCGCGCAAGGCATGCTTACCTCGAACTCTCTGCTCGCTGGCGTTCCCCGTCGACTGTTGTCGCTGCTTGGTTGACGCACGGGAGGGGACAGAGCAGGGTGAAATAGGGGCTACAATATGAGACGCTAAATTCGCGAACGATGGCGGCGGAAACAGCTCGGAAAGGAAGCAGCGCAGAATCGAGACCACGGAGGGAAGGCAATCAAGAAGCGGCGAGGTAGGCAGGGGCTGATGAAACCACTGAGATGGGGGGGCGGTGCGTGCGCGCGAAATGCGCGCAGTGGGAAGCAGAGTGCGCGCGGAATGCGCGCAGTGGGAAGCAGAGTGCGCGCGGAATGAACACAGTGGGAAGCAGAGTGCGCGCGGAATGCGCGCAGTGGGAAGCAGAGTGCGCGCGGAATGCGCGCAGTGGGAAGCAGAGTGCGCGCGGAATGCGCGCAGTGGGAAGCAGAGTGCGCGCGGAATGAGCATGGGGGAAAGCTGCGTGCGCGCGGAAGCAGAATAGTGAAAATGAGCATGCACGGGGAAGCGCACCTGAGCTTGCGCCATCCACATGGTCCCCGCCGCACTGGTGCCGCCCCCCATTTGCGACGCCCCTGCCATCAGCCCTTCCGCCATGGCCCCCATGCTCGCAGCGCCGCCGCCTGGACCCGCACAGATGGGCGCACGAAAGTATCAGATCAGCGAAGTTGAAGAAAGTAGCAAACCTCTCCCACGATCAAAAGTTGAAAAAGAACTTTTGAGAAAATTCAAAAGTTGACGATAATTAACATTTTTGTACCCGAAACGTAGAAAAGTGCTGCTACACCCTAGCACGGGACAGCCCGAAGAACGACAGCCATGACCAATTGGCAACGAACACTCCCGAACGTAACAACAAGAACCACAACGACCACTCTGATCCCGCCTCCGCCACACTCACGCACCTCTGGCAGCAAGCGAAACGGCTCCCGGCGGATGCATGCCGTGGTGCATCCACCCACTCGTCCCCGCCATCCCCGCCATAGCCGTCATTCCCGCCATCCCCGTCATCCCCGTCATCCCCGTCATCCCCGCCATCCCCGCCATTCCCCCCATCCCCGCCATCCCCCCCACCCCCGCCATCCCCGCCAATCCCGCCATCCCCGCTCCCGCCGCTGCCGCCGCGTCGCCATGACTCCCCGACACTCCCAGCGACGCCAGAGACGCGCCAACGGACCCGCCGTGCCCGTGGCCCAGGCCGGACATGCTCATCGCAGCCATGGCAGACGGCGTGGAGGAGGACGGCGACGCCAGGCTCGCGGCGGACGCGGAGGGTATCAGCGCTCCCGGCGGGAACGGCGACGGGAGCGGACCGGGCATTCCCGCGCCTGGAAAATTGGGGCCTGCGTCGCCGCATCCTGCGGGGTGTGGTAACGCGGAGGGGCCGTGGAAAGGGGAGGATCAGGTCGGTGGGAGGGGTCGTGGAAGGGGGGGGATTGGGTCGGTGGGGACGACGGAAGGTGGAATTGAGATGCGGGGGAGGAGCGGGGAGTGCGGATAAGAGAGCAGGGATGTAGGTGGGTGAATTGGGGAAGAAAAAACAGGACGAGAAGTGGGAGGGAGTGCTCCAAAGAAGACAGCTCGGAAGGCTATGTTACCGTTGGAGGGTGACGGTTGATACTGGTTTTAGGATAGTATGACAAGGAGCCACAGAAACGTTATGGGGATTACTTAGAAAATTTCCGAACTACGACCAAACGATGTGAAATTCCTGTCGGGAAAAACAGAACGCTAGGAGCAACGCAAACCGGCTAGAGGCGAAGCTGCGAAGAAAAACTCCTCTTCATTCTGAGCTGCTGGCGTTCTGAGGGTACGGCGGTGAATGCTCCGTCGACTCAAAATTCACCTCAGTCTATTGACACAACTGGCTAGAGGGGAAGCTGTGATGGGAATTACCTCCTGATTTTGAGCTGCTGGCCTTCTGAGGGTACGGCTGCGTGGATTTCCGCTTCGGCCTCGGCGGGGGTACGTGCTCTCCCGTGCCGTTCTTCTGAACTTTGAGAAAGTACTTCTGCGCATGGCTCCTAATCTGCAGTACAGAGAATGTCGTTAGAACCACTTCGATATCCGAATATTCTATGCAGCCATGGCGTATCAGGTCGCAATTTGCAATCGCAATCGCTGACGACGTGCTGATGGAGATTGTAGGCGACGGTGAGGAATATTGACGTAACGCTATTTTAGCGGAGATTCTTGGAACGATGTGAAAAGGGGGTGGAAATATAGCTCACGAACTCTACCACCGACCTGAATCGCCGATTTGGTCCCGACAAACGATTCTATCTTCTTCCAGTCCCGGTCAAATCTGTGAACGAACACAGAACCACACCAAATACACTAATTAACTGAGAGCCGGGGAAAATAGTATATTATCCACTATAATAGAAGGACGTTGTACTAGTAAGGTACTAAAATCAGGACATACAGCTGCAAGGCTTCTAGGAATTTGTCATGCTCCTGCTCCGTCCAGCTCTCCCTAGACTTGGTGATGGTGTACGGCTTCCGAATCTTCTTCTGGCTGTCGTCCTGCGACGTCGACTGGCTTACAGATGCTCCTACGCTATTCATCATTAGACTACACGAACGCGAAATGCAGCACAATTAGAGATGATAAGACACATCCCTTAGTTTCGAGAGCGCTGTGGTCAAGCTAGCTACTTCAGAAACCTTAGTATTCGATCGTCCCTGTCAAACGCAAGAAGGCCGAGCTTTCAAGATAGCTGAGTTAGGGTTACAACTGGCTTCCATCGCTGGACTGACAGCCATCATCTGTGCCTCACACCGTTCTGAAACTTCAGAGTGGTCCAGTTTAGTGCGTGGAGGAGAATGACGATGATTCCATGGCCAGAAAGACGCCTCTTCTTCAGAAATGGCCAGCTGCGTTCATCGCTCCTCGGCAGACCCAAGGTCTGAAATGGGCAAGCAAGAAAAGGGACCATAGAACCTAGAGTAGGGTTTGAACTTTGAAGGCGTACCGACAAGTGAAGCTGAATCTCCAGAACCTACGGACGGTCTAGATTAGCCTCCAGATACTTTACCACATTCCAAAAGTGCTGGAGCTGCCCGTGTCCTTTCCTCCCACTCGTTGTCATCATTTCGACACACGAGAGCCCGACAGCACGGCTCTGAGGGTGTGCGGCTGTGAAGGCTTCAACATGTAGACCCTGTTCGTGAATGGTAGCGGATGGCTAACCTGACCGAGGAGAATCTTCGAGAGAACGTTGTCCATTCGTTTGCCACAACCACATTTCAACGGGCAATCGGAACCACAACAGAAATCGTCAAGCAACGAAAGCAGATCATCAGAGGACTGATGGGAGCACGGCTCTTGATTCGTTTCGGGGCACCCTGTCGGATCCCAGTTGTGTTTTGTGTCCCACGTTCATACTGCCACTGCTGTGTGCGTATAAACGCCACCATTGACAATATGTGTGACAGAATGTACTGTATACAGGACTCACAATAGAGTCTAGCTAGATACATACAGAAATAATGTACATGTTTTACAGGGTGCCAAACAAATAGTTCAATAACTTGTATTTTGCTTCTAATCAAATTCGACGATGGATTTCTACCAACTCGATCCGTATAAATTATGGAAACTCGCTTTCATGTTTTCCGCACCACATCCTTTTTTATCTCGCTCATTGCTTTCTTGATCGCTTACAACTATCGTGACATTTCATCTATCAATGCTATCATTCACTTTTGCCTTTTTTCCTATGGAGCAAATCTCAAACAATCATTATTTCTGTTACGAATAGAAAAAAGGTGAAATGACTGTGTCAGTAGCAAGCGAGGAACACAATGAAGAGTACGAAGGCGAAAAGACGGAGTGACGCGAAGGGTCGCGTACGGTTATGGAGCATCTGGACCGTCGGAGCAGAAGCATCGGGCAGCTGCAGTGGCGAGGATTATGGCGGGAACAGTAAACGTCCGGAGTCGCACGGTTGGAGTTCTCTGCAATAAGGGAATTTACCCCTTAGAGTACAAGGCTAGTTTAGGTCGTTTCGTATTCCTCTGTACTCTTATACCGTATGGCCCCGGATATAGGCGCCGTCCAATTAAAGCTAGCAGGCAAAATAGTGACCCCCGTCCCATCTTGAAAGAGGTGTTGCGACGGTTTCTCTGACAGAAAGAGTTCGGGTCGATGCAGCACTGTTCCAAACAATTCATGTGCTGAGAGCGAACTGATGTGATTGGTTATCGCCAAAGTGAAAAATTGGGTTCCCGCCAAACGAGTTTTCTGGCTCATGTCAGCGATCGCACGTTCACATGCCTCACCTGCACGACAGTTGCAAAGCGAGGGATTAGTCGCCAGGCCCAACTTCAGTTTCAAGCTGGGACTGGGTTCGTGACTCACTGGTTTTCCACTCCCGTGATCTCTAGATTTTTGCCTAGCTTAGCATAGCCTATAACTTAGTCCACTGTGTCATCGGCACGCAACTGACGACTTTGTTCGAGAGTGCGTAATATAGTAGTACGTAATATAGTAGTACGAAGCCTAGTAGCGTAATACTGTTTTTCCCGGGAGCGCGCAAACGTCACCCATCCGTCATTGCCGGCCCCAAGCGTCAGCCTCTTCGTCGCCCCTAGCGTCAGCCTTCTCGTCGCGCGCTCTACTCCTTGTATAAACCTCACAACGTTCCCGCCCATCGTATTCCCCGTCACCATGGTGTCACCCACCGTGCCTCCCTTACCATCGCCCACCTCGTCGCCCTTGCGCTCGTCGCGAATCGCCCTCCCGTCGCCATTCCTCTCCTCCTTCCCATTACCCACCTCGTCGCCCTCGCTCTCGCCGCGAATCGCCCCCCCGTCCCCCCTCTCCTCTCCCTTCCCATACCCATCTCGTCGCTCTCGTCGCAATTCCGCTCTCCCACCAGATATAGGCGCCGACGCTTCTATCTGGAGCATGGCGCTTATGGCCGGAATTCGAGTATAAGCGCCCCCCCTGTAAAACCCTGATATATTATAAGCGCATGCATAATTATATTTTTCAATCCTGACTAAAACGGTAACGAATTCCAAATTTCCAGCGAATCAACTTGCCATTTTCACTTTGTTTGACTTTCGAGGACCTACCGGTTGCGCGTCCAGTCAGTATGAGATGGCACGCGGGCAAAATGACGTGCCAAAGCTCTGTGCACCGTCAGAGAATCACCCTCGCTCGATTCTGATTCAGCACGCTGTAAAATTTTGATTCGATTCAACTTACGAGACTCACATGTACAATTTGGTGCGTTTACGTTGTATTTCTGTATTTGTCATTATACAAGCGCCGGCGCTTATGGCCGATATTCAATTACAAGCGCCCCCCTTAAAAAAAATGCTTCTATTATAAGCGCATATGCGCTACTATCCGGGGTGATTGTCAGAATGTTATCTTATGCTCTAGCCTGTAGTGGGGTGCTCTATAGCGAGTACAACCCTTCTAGGGTTTGCTATTTGTATCCTCATTCTTGCTAGTGCAATCCTCTTCTTTCTTCTAAACTTTAACATGCTATCAGAGCAGGTCGATCCCCTTGGATCGATCCTGTGGGTGGGCTTACCACCTCCTAGCTTCCGCTGCAACTCCTACCACTACACTCGGTGCCGCACGCCCCGTGGCGTGTGGCAGTTTTCTTCCCGCCGTGCGCCCCGAGGCGCGCGGCGGTTTTCTTCCCGCCGTGCGCCCCGAGGCGCGCGGCGGTTTTCTGCCCGCCGTGCGCCCCGAGGCGCGCGGCGGTTCTCTGCCCGCTGTGCGCCCCGAGGCGCGCGGCGGGCTTCGGCCCCGTCAACCGTCGCGTCGCCCTCGGGAGGCGCCGCGATGGGCGACGGGGACCCGTTCGTCGCCCCCCGTCGCCCGTCGTGGCCTGCGCGCGGCCCGTACAGGCAGCGCGCGACCCGTACGGGCTGCGCCAGGCCCGCGCGCGACCCGTACGGGCTGCGCCAGGCCCGCGCGCCACCCGTACGGGCTGCGCCAGGCCCGCGCGCGGCCCGTACGGGCGGCGCCAGGCCCGCGCGCGGCTCAGGCCGCCTACGCGCGGTTCGGGCGACCCTACCAGGCCCGTGGTGGGCCCGCTCCTTGCTGCCCCTGCCCTCCCTACTGTCCCCCAGCGCTTCTACTCGTGCCCCACCCCTCCTACTCCCCATTCTCCTGTATTAGGGTTTGGGGGTGCGGGGTATGGGGGTGCACCCACTGTGTACTGTTCCCTGCTCCTCCTCCTCCTCCGTCTCCCTGTGCTGCAGCTGCCGCTGAGGGGGGGTGGACGTGTTGGAGCCGGTGGAGTGGTATTAAGGGGGGGTGAAGGGGGAGTGGAGCTAGCGGTGTAGCAGCGGGTATGTGCCAGGGGGGAGTGGGATAGTTTGGGGAAGCTGAATGGAGGTTGCCGTCGTGTCGCCAGCAGCACCTGTATTCCGGGGACTTCGTCCGGTAGCCCAGTCGTAGCCAGCTGTGCCAGCCGCCCGTGGGTCCGTTGCTCGTCTGCCGCTACTTTAGCCGCGGGGCCTGTTACTCCTGTATTCCGGGGACTTCGTCCGGTAGCCGCTGTGCCAGTCTGCCTCCTGTTGCCTGTGTGTCTGCAGCTTCAGCCGTCGCCTCCTATCTCCTCTCCTCTCACTCTCTCTCCTCCTCCTCACTTGCCCGTTGTGACTACCACTAGCTTTGCTCATAATTGTGAACTTAAACTATTGCTTCTTGAACTTGTGCTCAGAATGTGTGGTGACATTGTGATCCACCCTGAGCTTGTACTCCTTTGCTTACTCTGCTGATTACACCCCACTTTGGCTATGGGGGTGTGTCAGAATGTTATCTTATGCTCTAGCCTGTAGTGGGGTGCTCTATAGCGAGTACAACCCTTCTAGGGTTTGCTATTTGTATCCTCATTCTTGCTAGTGCAATCCTCTTCTTTCTTCTAAACTTTAACAGTGATGCGGTATAAACGAATATACTTGCATTTTTTAATTATCTCAGTAATTTTAAATTCACTCTGGCATGAGGTCAATACTTCCGCTGCAACACACTTTCTTCGAACCCTGAGGTGATCCTAGGCACGATCAACCTTTTGATCGCAACATTGTATGATAGCGGCTCAGGAATCCTTCGCACTGACACTCCCGAAATCCTCGGCGAACTAAGGTGGCGTCCGGCACACGCTCACACGTAAGGATGGCCGGAGGATCTGGAGGTCAGACAAATCTGACCGCTGAAGCGCAGACCAACCCGGCTGCGACAAACGAGGAGACGACGACGATCAGTTCCGTCGCACTCGAGCAACTACTCCAACGACTTTCGACACTGGAGCAAGGACTCCAGACATTGCGGAATGGCGACGCGGGAATCTCCTCCCAACCCCCTCAACCGGCCGCGAATGGCCGCGATACCGCACCGCACACCTTCTCCCTTGACACAAATGGTTCAACACCCAAGACTCCCCGTCCCAGCGATGAAGTAATTCCCTCAGCTCAATCAAGGTTTTTGAGGATATCAAAAATAGAGACAAAGTGCCTGCTTTGACGGCAAGTACTTCTATACCTGGAGCTTCGAGCTGGAGCTACTGTTTCCGAACGCGCAGATTTTTCACTATTTCGACGGGAGTTACGTGGGACCCACGGCCGACACCGACGACGCCAGAGCGCAGTACTACAGCGAGTCACTCATGGCGTACGGCGTACTTCTCCGCAACATGTCGCCCGCGGAGCAGCTAGGAATTTGTTCCTACAAAACAACACCTGCTCCAGTGCTTGAAGCCTGGCGACATCTTACCGGGGTGTACCAACCCAAGGATTCAGTGTCATCAAGTCGCCAACTCCATCAGCTACTGGAGACAAAAATGGCACCTTGGGAGAAGGCGAACAACTTTATTAATCGTTGCCGGAGCTTACGCGATCAAATCGCGAAACTTGGGAGCTCGATTTCGGAAGAAATCTTCGTGATCATCGTGCTCGCAGGACTCGGCCCAGAATGGCGACCCTGCAAGGCACTCCTCCGGCAACAAGGGGCTATCTCGGAAGCCGCCCTATACGCCGCCCTTCTCGTTGAACAAAGGGATATGGATCAGCAGCGACCCGCGCCGCGACGAGACTAGGAAAGAATCGCCTTCTACGCCGACAACAAAGAAGAGCGACGACCGCGGCGCCTCTACTGCAAAATTTGCAGAAATTTCGGGCATTTGGCTGAGCGATGTAAATTTCGCTCCGCCCCTCGCCAGTCCAATCCGAGCACTTGGGCCGGCCGACAAGACATAAGACAAGACAAGCGTCAAGCCCAGGGCTACCAGCCCCCACCGCGCAACTTGAACCCAACGGTTCAGCACCAGCATCAGCAGCCGTCGCAAACCGGACCCGTGCGCAACGTCATCAGCAACATGACTATGACCCACACGCGCGGAACCCGTCGTCGTCGCGTGTGCACGCCACCACCAGAGCCAGCGCTTCACCCCATTGGGGCCTTCACGAACAACAATCCGTTTACACCTAGCCACAATTAAAACGACGATGACGACCAGGAATGGAGCCTTCCAATCCCGCTGCTTGAAAGCCCCCCGCATGTGCCTGATTCACGGGCGACACCTATTGATTGGATCTCGCGCGAACAGTTCCTAAAATTTGACACTCTTCACATCGTCACGCCGCGTTTGACGTTGCTCGCACGCGATGACAACAGGAGGTACAATACAGGTACCTTGACAGCTGCTGCGGGCAGCACATGGTGGGATATGAGCGTTTCATATCCAACGCCGTCTCAACCCCCACGGTTACTTACATCACTGTGGCGAACAACAACCGCCTGCACGCAAGTGCGCAAAGCATAGTAGTGCTCAAGGCGCATGGAAGTAAGACGCACATCACGCTGAACGATGCGCTGATTGTGCAGAATATACGATTTAACCTCCTCTCGGCGGCGCAACTCACGGATTGTGGGGTCGAACTCAGCACCGACCTCACGACCCGCGACATCCTCCTGCACTACACGGCGCCGAACAAGCAGCGCAAACAGATCGGACGAGCACACTCCAAAAACGGCGTGTATATGCTCGACTTAGAAATTCCCGACTGCAGCGGCGACATGGATGATTTAATCGACCTCATCCCGCTTCGTTTCGAGCACATCCACCGCTCCGAATAGAAGCATCTTGACGGAAGGCCCTGGGTGCCACATCACCCACACAAGCGCGAATTGGCGCTGCACGATCCCGACATCTGCCGAGACTGCCACACGCCGACGACATCGACGAATGCGATCGCAGGACGAGGAATTGCCGCAATCGCCGAAGCTGAACGTCTCGCTCCGCCAGACGAAGACATGTCGGCATTGGAGCTCGAAGCGACGACGCGTCAAGTCTTCGGGACCCCATAAGATGAGGATCCTCTTCCCGGAACACACGCAGAACAGCTTGAAGGACTCCTACACGGAGGACGGCGCCACGGAACTTTCGACGCGTGCGGAGTGGAGCGAGCCTACATAAAAGAAGAGTTCCCGAAGGTCTACCCACACTGGCGAGGCCCCACGAAAAAAGTCACCATCGCTGAAGAGGAGGAGCTAGCGCGCTGCGAAGCTGAGCAACTCCACCAGAAAAGCATTACCGAAGCACGCGGAACTTTCACGTGCCGGCGCATGGGGCGCAGAAGCCGAAGAAGGCGCCTCCAATGAAGGGGGGTGGGGGAGCAACGACGGCTTGGGAACGAGTGGCACTAGAGGCTGGGGAAACACGGGAGGTACCTGGGCAGACGCTGACGGCGGATGGGGCACCGCAACTGAAGGCGCAACCGAAGGATGGGCAACACCGGCTGATGGGGCTCCACCGGTTCGGGTTGGAGCGTTTGGCGAGATGAACAAAGGGGGGGAACCGAAGAGACATAAGAGACTGAACCTTCTATTGTTCCTCTCGGCTGACCCCCGCGCCTCCCTGCACCTGCGCCACTTCTCACTGATGTTCAGCCACATCGCGACCCCTGGGATACCACCGACTAGGGCAATGAGCCTTCGTCCCCTCGTCGCACCGTCTACGGACCCGATCCCAAACCGCGCGAACCCACTTTCGTCCCCGGAACAATCCCCAGGACCAATATTCCCCTCTCCGTTATTCCCGACAGGGAATTCCTCGCGCTGATGCTGATGAAGGCGAACGCAGAAGCGGTAGAAGAATAAGCGCCAGCAGAACCTACCCCAGTACCTGAAGAAGACCCTGAAGCAGTGCGCGCGCGCTACATGCGCACCTCCGGACTCCGCGCGACCGATGACCTGTGGCATCAGCGCCTTGGTCACCCCTCACGCGTGACGCTGAACAACTGCATCGAGGCAGAAGTCTTCGCACCTGGCGCACTCCTCCGCCCCGACGGCTCCGAAGTCAGAACAACATCGCAGCCGCGCAACTACATCGTCTGCCCAAAAGTCGCGCTGAGTCATCGACCGTTTCCACTGCTGGAGCCAGGAACCAATCGGTACCCAAGGTGTACAACGATTTCCTCGTCGTCGGCCACTGCGGACTCAATGACGAGGGGTACACGCTCACCTTCGCTGATGCGGGGACCCGCTATGTGTGGATCACGAACGTACAATTCCGGAGCAGGGCGTACGAAGTTTTCCGCCTCTGACTAGAGCACACGCAACGGCACTCCGGCAAGAAGCTGCAGATTTGGCAGACTGACGGCGCAACAGAATTCCTTAGCAGGGAGCTGCAGGACTACATGGCGCAGAAGGGAATTTCACACCTCGTCTCCCTTCCCTACGCGCATCCGCAGCAGGGCGTCGCTGAGCGCACCAACCGCACCCTCATGACGAAGGTGCGCGCGATGCTGAAGCAATCAAAACTTCCCGCGACATACTGGCCGTACGCAATGCACCACGCCGTACGGATGCACAACCTCCTTTCGACCACTGCTATCATAGGGAACATATCGCCGCGCGTAAAGTGGACAGGCAAGAAGGGCGACACCTCCATGCTCCGCGTGTGGGGGTGCATGGTGCAGTATCGGCCCCCCACCTCAACCATCGGCAAGTTCGCAAGCCGCGCGCGCTGGGGCATTCACCTGGGCATCAGTTACGAATATAAGGCGTGGATAATCCTGGATCTGCTTAGTAACAAGGTTACAAACGCACATGACGTCATCTTCTACGAGCGACTCAACCTCGCTCAGTACCGCGCGGACGAGCAGGCGAACGCTAACCGGGTCTACGCGAATGACGGACACAGCTACGCTACCCCTGAAGACAAAGCTGCTGCTGCTATCCTGGAGCAAGACAACGCGAGTGAGTTCCCCGACATCGGCGGCGACGATGACGACGACAGCGACGACTCACCCCTAGGACCTGCGGGAGGAAGCAGCAGGGACCCCGCGCCGCCACCACCACTTGAGCCACAGAGCGACGACGGGGACGTACAGGAGGTCGTCCCACAGCATCGTCAAGACATCATCGTCTCTGGGCTGTAGCTGCTGGGCCTGCACACCGCTACCTCCACAGCTCCGCGCGTCATCGAGCCGAAGAACCCGGGCCAAGCTCTGACAGGGCCATGGACGCAGAAATTAAGGCGCTAGAATCGCGCGACACATGGGTGCTCGTCGACCGCGCATCAATCAAGGGAAGGAGGGTGCTTTCGGGGACGTGGATCTTCCGCGTGAAGACTGCAGTAGATGGCACCATGGAGCGCTTCACAAGGCACGCTGGGTCGTACGCGGCTACGACCAGAGGCACGACACTGACTTTGACCAGACGTTTGCTCCAGTCAGCCGTCATACCTCCGTTAGAATCCTGCTCGCCATCGCCCCAGCAAGGGACTTACCTCTCCGCCAGATCGACGTGAAGAACACAATTTTCTATGCGTTGGTGGATGCAGTGATTTTTGTAGAGCAACCGCATACTTACGGCGAAGGGGAACTCACGCGTCTGTCAGCTGAAGAAGTCCCTTTACGGAATCAAGCAAGCACCACGGCTCTGGCAACAGCACATGCACAAAATCCTACTCGAGATAGGATTCACGCAGCTGCCGCACGACCCATGCGTGTATCGCCTGCACTTCTGTGGCGATTACATCCTGCTCACCGTGTATGTCGACGACTTGCTCTACACTGGAACGAGCACCACGCTACTTGACCAGTTCGAGAAGAACCTGGCGATGCGCGTCGACATCACTACTAATCATGACGTGAAGCAGTTCCTGGGTCTTAACATCACTTACGCGCCAGAAGCCATTCACCTCTCAGCTGCCAAGTACGTTGAAACGCTCGAGAAACGATTCAACATCTCCCCTGCACCGCTTTCCACTCCCTACCGCACACCTGGACCGAACTACAAACCTGACAACAAAGCCCTATCCCCTGCAGGCCTTCACACCTACCAGCAGGAGCTGGGATGCCTGCTCTTTGCCTCAGTGACCTGTAGGCCAGACCTCTCGTACATCGCGAGGCAGCTGGCTCAGTACTCTCGCAAACCAACGGCTGAAAATCTCATAGATCTTCAGCGCGCCCTGCAATTCTTCATCTCCACTCCCAACATTGGGCTCTGCTACTCCACAGTCACAACCCCCTCCTTCAACCTCATCGGCTACGTGGACGTCGATCATGCTGCTGACCCTGACAATCGACGGTCCAGAACTGGGTTCCTGTTTCGGATCGAGCCAACAGGGCCCATCTCTTGGAACTCGCAGAAGCAGGAACTGGTTGCCCTGCCATCGGCAGAAGCTGAATTCATCGCCACGACAGTAGCAGTTCGCGAGGGACTCTATCTACAGGAGCTCTTGCAAGAGGCCAACCTTTCGCCTGCTCTGCGACAACCAGAGCGCGAGCAAGATCGCGAACAAGACGGGATTCGTCAACCGCACCAAGCACATTGCGCTGCGGTACTTCTTCGTCAAGGACAAAGTTGACAAGGGCAAGGTCGACTTGACCTATTGCCCGACGGGTGACATGGCAGCTGACTTCCTCACGAAGCGACTGCCACGTCAGCAGTACCAGCACTGCTCCGAACTCAGCGGGGTAGTCAAGCGGGTCAAGACTTGCTACGGACTGGAGTGAAGGGGGGTGTTACGAATAGAAATTTGTGAAAGGACTGTGCACTCCTATCGGTAGCAAGCAAGGAACACAATAAAGAGTGCGAAGACGAAAAGACGGAGTGACGCAAAGAGTCGCGTACGGTTATGGAGCATCTGGACCGTCGGAGCAGGAGCGTCAGGCAGCTGCAGTGGCGAGGATTATGGCGGGAATAGGTTCGTAACCGTCTGGAGTCGCACGGTTGGAGTTCGCTGGAATAAGGGAATGTACCCCTCAGAGTACAAATATTACACTAAGTGGAAGGAAGAAGTATATGTTACCTTGAAACACGCCCTCGTATTGGTTTTGGGCTAGGCTGAAAAATCAGAGTTGGTACACGACTTTACTATGAAAATCAGACAAAGAAAAGGCATAAATACCACTGCATACTAGGGAAAACCGCATTTTCCGGTTTTGTTTCCCAAGAAAAGGCTGAACTTGTTCGCTTCAGAAAATGGCTGAAGTCTCAGAGTTTGTAGGGAAAATCAGAGAAAGTTCTCTGACTTCTGGGGGCCTGCCCTGAAAAATCAGGATACGTGTAAAAACTTGCCCTGAAAATTCAGGGCTTTCTGAAAACTTCTAAAATTGCCCTGAAGGCTCAGGATGCCTAAAATCCTAGCACAGGCCCTGAACCTTTCGTATTCCTCTGCACGTTGCATATATAACATATATATTGCCAAAATTACTTCTATAACCTAGCACTTCTCTATTTTCAATTCCACACAGACGAACTCACACACCAATTAGAAACCTTTCACTTTTACATTACTGCGTTCAATCTTGGAAATCTAACTATACCATTTTTAGGATCACAATATTTGTTAGTAAAAAAGAAAGGATGCTACCACCAAAATTGGGCATGAAATAAAAAAATGGTGTAAATGACTAAACGAGGTAGCCTTAAGAGTGGTCATGGTGGCAGCCGACGTTGATTTTGCCAGCCCGTTTATCACGAAAGCTCCCACAAAGTTTCCTTGTATGAACGTTGGCACTATTACAGGTCGAGCGCTTTCGTGCGCACCGATATTTGTATGCAATGCATCTCACATTGTTGGTGTGCCTTTATGCAATTATTTTGCACGAATATGTGAGCCTTCTCAAAGTTAACAAACTGTAGAGTTCGCTGTGTTGTATAATTGTTTCGAACAGAATATGGATTGTGACACGTCCTATAAATGGACATACACCACTAGATTGGTGTAGGCTCAGATTCACATTATATGACGACGTTTAGGGTTCATAGCTCCAGGGCCTGGTGACTGAGACCCTCGCTTTGCGACGGTCGTGCGGGTGGAGCACGTAGACATGCGGCGACTTACATGAGCCATATAACGTTTTTGGCGAGAGCCAATCACATCAGTTCAATCAAACCACATGAGTTGTTTGAAACAGTGCTCTATCGTTTTCTAACTCCTCCTTTTTTAGAAACTCTTTCCATCACTCTTTCAGTTGGATCTGCCTTCACTATTTTAGCTACTGGCTTTAAGATAGTGCCATATAACCAGATGTAAGGGTCCACCTAAATGCTCAGCTCTATTCACACACAATTTTAAACGGAACTCACTCCAGAGCACGCAAGAGATCCTCGGCGGCACTGAGTAACTGCAAAACGACAAGATAATCCAAATTATGTGTGTCGTTCCTAGTACACACAAATTTGGTCTACCTAATTTCGAAAGCCTGCCCAATTGCATTTGGTACCTGCGGAGAGTCACTCTACAACAGTCGTGAGCTAGACTGCGGGGTGTTGGCACGAACTTCTAGGAGTGATCGTAGCTTTGCTTAGTTCCTTAGCGCTTGCACATTCACGGGAGAAATCGGCAAGAGTTTCACTAGGCAAAGATTGCATTACAGAATGATTAAACAAGCAATGACAGAAATGACTACATCAAACACCTAGCAACTCTGCAACTAGCCTGGTCGACCGCCAGCACTGCATGGTGGACCGCCTGCCAGCGTTGCGTAGAGGAGCCGCGCCAGCACTGCAGAAAGACGACCTGCCAACGCAGCAGGTCGACGGCATGCCAACGCTGCACTAAAGCGGCTGCCCAGCGTTGCACCCGTAGAAGACAGCAGTGCGTACGTAGGCAGGTGCTTGCAGACGATTGGGCCTACTTGCATCGTTGTGCATCCGTCGCCTGTTATCTGCGCCTGACGAGCCACATCGATTTCAGGATACCAGCCCGAAGTCGCCTTCGTCACTGCGACCTCGACGACGTTCGCGTGCCTCCGCAGAACCTCGTCACCCAGGTGACTTGGTCGACCCGGATACCACCAGGTCGGCGTCGACTTCCTCGGGGAAAGTCGACCGAAAGTTGTACGTGCACGTCGACCACCCAGTGCTCCGGTCGACGACTCCCTCGTCGACCACAGCTTCCGTCGAGCAACACCCTGGTCGACGGACCCCTCCGTCGACCAGCACTGTCGGCTGCTGTCGCCGAGCTCCCCTCGTCGACTGCCGCACACATGTCAGGTCGACGGACTGCTCCGTCGACCTCCACGTCGAACTGCTCCTCCTGGTCGACGACCCACCCGTCGACCAGCCCAGTCAGCTGCAGCTGTCGAGCTCCCTGGTCGACGGCCCCAGCCCCGTGATAGACCTGTGCAGGTCGACGACCACTTCGTCGTCCTGCCCCGCAGAAGAAGGCCGTCGAGCTCCCTGGTCGACGGCAACACCACAGTGATTCCTTGCAGCTCGACGAAGCCCGTCGAGCAGCTCCCTCACTGTGAACGTTCGGCTGCTTCTCCCGTACATCCGACCAAGTCGTCGGCGTTGCCCAAGCGAGGGCGGGGCCAACACTCCATTCCCGTTAACAATACCAGCCAGTTGCACCGACGGTACAAGCCCATTGTTTCATCGTAGCCGTTGAACAAACAACTTATCACGCTGTCATCCGTCCGTTTGTAAGATAATTTGAAGATGTTGGTAGCATTTCTTCACGTGCCTACTACGTGGCGAATGATGGCGAGGCAGGCGAAATGATTATGCTCACTTTACACCCAAGATGACGAATAACCTTGTGGGTCTGTAACGGACATCTTGTGTACACCTTTGAGGTTACTCCATGTTTCCCACTACTCCCTCGAGCTTATCCGTTCGGCTTAGCTTATCCCTGAGGCTTAGCCGGATTTGTGTGCATAGAAAGTAATCGAGCTACGTGACTGGCTTTGTCCCCAGAGCGTCGCCAGCATGGCGTCTCGTTCCAACGTCCTTCGCGTTTATCGCCACGCTCTTCGCATCGCCGATCGCCACGTCACTGCTGTCGCCGGGAACCACTTTGCTCGCGATGCTATTCGCAAAATGGTTCGCGCAGACCCAGCGACCACTGCAGATCTGGCTGACGGGGCTGCCAGGGACCCGTTACCATCGAACCATGCTAGAGGTGCTGCCGCGAATGGCGGTGCTGACGTGGCAGGAGTTGACACGGCTAGTCATATTCTTCTGCTGAAGGACTGGGCGGATCTAGTCGACGCTATCCATTCGCACAAGGTGAGAATACCCGACTCGGTAAGGAGCATTTTAGTAATAGTAGGATATGACCAGTCTAACAGGTGTACATTCTCTTCTTGCGTAGTCATACAAGCGCCAGTGCAATCCTCTCACATGTCCTTTCTTGATAGGGATAATGAGCACCTTGTAGACACCTTCCATCATCTGGCTACGTCTGGAATTGCACGGCTGGCTATTGCTGCGTTGATCATGGTCTCTCTAGTCTCCAGTTTTACCATTTGATTACTGCACATCTCAACCCTATCTTGCTCTTTGTAGTGTATGTTCTATTACAATGGCAGGGTACAGCTATGCTGCGCCTTTTCAGCCTCTTAAATGCATAACACCTTTGGTTTTCTTGCCTCCTTATCACCCCGCATGCCCTACCTCCCGATTTCGTTGCTGTTTTCATGCAGAGTCTGTTGCACTCGTACAACATAGACATCGACAGGGAAGCCGAGCTCAAGGATAGGCTCCGTGATACAGCTAGAAGGGTTGGTCTTCAAATCACCCCTCAAGAGAACTACGATAGCTTGCCGCGGAACACCTTTCGTTCTTGCGCAGCCGCTGGTAACAGCTGAAAGTTTTCGCCTCCAAATTTGAAACTTTGGATCACGGTCGTCAAAATCTGTGCTTCTTTGTCACCCCCCACAAATGATCGCCTTGTGAAAACGGCAATATCGAGGGGATGTCCGTCCAACCCTGCCTTGAAAAGCTTCTCTCAGCCTAGTGTGCAGCTTCGACTCCCCAAATAGCAGGCACAGTCGACGGAAGCCGACCATCTTATTCGGTCCAAGCTAATGTTCTCTCGATGATCTTTAGGACGCGGTCCGTTATTTGAGGAGTTGGATTCGTAGAGAATGGCTGGCTCTCGTTCAGAGTCGAATCGGATGTCGTGGCGCAGGGGATCAGGCATCCCCGTGACATTCCGTTGTCAGGCAACTCTATGACTCCTTGTTCCGGCTTTCTCGTAGCGATAAATCAGCATGAACAATGGGGGTGATGATGGAAGTCGTGAACATTTCCAAAGAAGCTCACTGACTGGTTCAGGGCGAGGGTCAGGGAACGGAAGAGGGTCAGGGTTCGCAGCAAATGGAGGAGGAGGAGCGACGGCCTTGCCTCGCCACAACTGGCAGCAGCACCAGCCATGGTTGCGGCAATCCTGTGCGACGGGAAATGGGTTGAGGGAAAACTTCGTATTTTCCACTGCTCCCAGCCGAATGCGATTGGCTGAAAATGATAGGTGCGTCTGATTCCCTATTGGCGAATATTAGTAGCGCGTGCCACCGCGACGAATGAGAGAAGATGAGTACGCTTTTTTGTATCGCAGTGCACGAACTTAGCCAATCCCAGGGTCGTCAAACATGCATCGTCGTCAGTTAATCTTCTTACTGACTTGGAATCCACACCACCTGACCCTTCCACCCGTCCTTTTCCCACTCACCCACCATTTCTCTGGCGTACAGAGATCGTGGCTCTTTCTCCTTTGCTCCACTTAACAGCCAGCTCCTCAGAATGGCAGAGCAGGTAGGATGAACACGTATGCTGGGACGCACAGGCATGTTTAAATTGCTGACTGTAGTGGGTCCACTGCAACTTTCCCATAGCTTCTCTCGGTCTAGTCTTTTAACCCACGTGTTGCTGGAGAGTTTCACACATAATACGTGATCTCGCTATTTCTGGAGAGCATAGTAGGCTGATAGCACTCCATGTTCCCCTTCTTTACACTTACCATTCCACGAGAGTACTGACTCATACAAGGTCATCCAGTTTGACGTGATTGATTTTTCGACCTCCACAATGTCTTTCACCACACCTGCTCTTTCGTCACCCCTCCCACCAGGCCATCGCGTCCCTGAGCACTACCAGCAAAACACCTGCTCCCATCGTTTGCAAGCCCGGTACCACGGCCCCTGTAAGGCCAACGCACCCTGCGCACACACCACCTGCTCCCTCTCCCTCCGTCCCAAGCCGTTCATTTGTTTCGCATCCCTCGCCTTCGATTTCTGACCCAAGAAGTAACTTATCTTTCGCTGATGGGGGCGGAGGAGGGGGAGGAGGAGGAGGAGGAGGAAGAGGAGGAGGAGGAGGAGGAGGAGGAGGAGGAGGAGGAGGAGGAGGAGGAGGAGGAGGAGGAGGAGGAATGGGGGGATGGGGAGGAGGAGGAGGAGGATTTAGAGGGGGTGTTGGTGAATCTGGTATAAGACAAGGTTTGTCTCATGGAGTGGCAGATGTTGGCTTGGGCTCAGACAGGCCCAGGCCGGCAGGTTCGGCCGAGCCTCAGCTCCAGGGTCAGCAGCAGCAGCCTCGGCAGGAGGGTGGGAGTATCTTCGATGATGATGAGCTATTCCAGGTGGGTGATGCTGGCAGTAGGCACGTGTGCCTGTCGTAGTATGAACGTGCTCCTGAGTGTATACAGCAGATTTTGAGACGCCAATGCTCTTTGTACATGAGGTGTTACAAGTGCACGGTGGTAGTTCTGATATACTGTTGTATGCTCATGCATGTGCATGTGTGTGTGTGTGTGTGTGTGTGTGTGTGTGTGTGTGTGTGTGTGTGTGTGTGTGTGTGTGTGTGTGTGTGGCGTGCGTGCGCTCGCGCACATTCGCGTGTATGCCTTCATGCGTATCTGTGCGTATATGTGCGTGCATGTGTGTGTGGTCCAACAGGACATTGACGTGGACGAGCTGGTGAGGCAGTCAACCCAACAGCAGCAGCACAGCGGCACACCAGACAAGGACAATGCGCAGCAAGGGAATATTCCACCGGACAGGCAGCAGCAGCATCAGGGTGTTGCACCGGAAAGCCAGCGGCAGAATCGTAACAGCTACGGGCATGCAGCAACTAACTGGAACACTCCTCCGCCTCTCCCTCCACTGCTGCAGCAACCATGCTCCCATGGCATGCCTGTGAGTGTCTCTGAAATTTCTCAAGAGTGACTCCAATTCTATGTAGCAGGTCTGTGGTTGCCACTCACTGGGTCGGGTCACTGGTTCTCTGCTATTGCCTGAGACTTGCAGTGCAAATCGTGCCACGTCATGCTATGCTATGCTATGCACGCCATGCCCTGCCATGCAATTCCGACCATGCCATGTCATCCATGCTGTGTCTGTCCAGCTCTGCCTTGGCATTCCATGCCATCACATACCATGTGCTTGGTGTCACGCTTCCTGCATCTTCTCACAACATTGTTTCTTCCCATGATCACCTCACTCTCCTCCCCGGTACATACAGCTGGCGCAGTGCCTTTCACTGCAGCCGCACATTCAGGAGCGCAAGAACGAGCTGCTAGACGTGTCCAACGACCTTGAGGCATCTTACAAGTCGTCTTGCATTCCCCCATTTCCCCCCATGCTCCTCCCATTCCCCGCATGCATGCAGCTGGTGCAGTGTCCCTCGCTACAAGCACACATACAGGAGCGCAAGAACGAGCTGCTAGACGTGTCCAACGACCTGCTGGACAATGCGGGAGACATGAGCCCCCGGCGAGCAGAAGAGCTCCGGCTGCGCAGGTAGTGAGAGGGAGTGCTGGTTGTGGGAAGAACGAGCAGGTGGTGGGTGTGTGCTGTGCTGGTACTGGGGTGGGGAATGCTCCTCTCCGCACATCCAGGAGCGCAAGAACGAGCTGCTAGACGTGTCTAACGACCTGCTGGACAACGCGGGAGACATGAGCCCCCGGCGGGCAGAAGAGCTGCGACTGCGCAGGTGTGGGGGGGGGTGTTGGTTGTGGGGGGAGCTTTTGAGGCGCCTCAAAAGACGAGCTCTGAGGCGCCTAAACGACACAAATCCCAATGCGGGCAACATGAGCCCCAGGCAGGCAGAAGAGCTCAGGTATTGGACTTGGGGAGAGAATGGGATACAGGAGGGAATGTGTTGGTAGTGGAAAGAGTGGGCAGGTAGTGAGGAGAGTGCGCATGTGCGAAGAAAAATTAGGGATGTAGGTGGTATTGTCTGGAGTAGGCAGTGAGGCGCTCAGTACGGGTGAACTTGGTTGTAAAGTGAGACGATGTAATGCTCTGTGGTATGTGCTGCTGTTGAGAGAAGCATTGGTTACTGCTGTCGCAAAGTTCCCTCCCTTCTACCGTCCCTGGGCCCCTTCGTCTCTCCTCCTTCCTGAATCTGCACCTCAGGTTCCTAACTCCTCCAAAAACCTCCCGTGTTCCTCTTCTGTGTGTCCTGCATCACTCAATCTCACCCCTCGGCCTTGCGCCCTCACACTCTCCAAAATAAACTTCTGTCCCACCCTCCCCCTCCCCTCCCCCTCCTCCCCACCCCAACACCCCCCCACACCCTTTCAGAAAGTCGCTTCAGCAAGAATTACAAACCCTGCAGCCGCACTCACAGCAAGGCGCAACCACCTCCCCCCACCTCTCCTCACCATCACCTGCCATGCACACACCATCACCGCACTTCAACCACTCCTCACCACCCTCCACCCATCCCTACCGTCCCTCCGCCCCATCCTTCACCACCCCTGCCTCTCGACCCTGGCGCAATTGGTGCAGAGGTTCGCGGGTGTTCATCTGCGCAGGGTCGCGTCTGACCCTGCGCACCCTCGCGAATGCACTGGCGAATTTTGGCTAGAAAATCGAATGTGCCCTAATTTTGACCAATGAGGAGCTGGAATTTCGAAATGTCGACCGAGGTGGTCGACGAAGGTGGTCGACGGAGGTCGTCGACCCGCGACGACGAAGGTCGTCGACCCGCGACGACGAAGGTCGTCGACCTGCAGGGTTACCTGCTCGAAGAGGTTCTGCGGAGGTGCGCGACCGTCGTCGAGGCTGCTGTGGCGAAGTCGACCGACGTGGCAGCACGTGGTCGACGTGGCTCATCAGGTGCAACTGTTTGCATGTGGCCAACCTGGCACCTGCGCAATGTGTGCGACAGTGCACGTCGTGCGTAACCGTCTACAAGCACCTGCGAAGTAGGTGCTTGCACATGCGCTTACAATCACCTGCGGATGCAACGTTCGCAAGCCGCGCGGGTGCTGTGTTGGCAAGCCGCGCGGGTGCATCGTTGGCAGGCCGCCATTCTGCAGCGTTGGCAAGCCGTGCACGAGCTGCGTTGGCGGGCCGCAGACTTGCTACGTTGGCAGGTCGACGACTTTGTCGTGCTGGCGGTCGATCTGCCTGTGCACTAGCAAACCTTGCATGTGATGTAATCAATCTTTTCCATTGCTTGTTCATTCTGAACTCAGTATTCTCAACTTTCATAGTGAAACTCTTGCTGTTTTGCCCAGTGAACGCACAAGTGCTAGAGAACACAGACAGAGCTACGATCACTCTGAGAACCCGTGCCTACCCCGTAGTCTAGCTCCCACCGTTGTAGAGTTTATCTCCTCAGTGACAGTATCATGTTGTCGAGAATAAACACTCTTTGAGCGTGTTCCTACGGCCTCATATCAAGCCAACCTCGTATAAGGATTGGAAAAACTCGAGATATTCATTATAAATCCCAACTTTAGGACTTGCATTGCCCGAGAAAAAAATGTGCGCATGAAACCTTTCAGACAATCCACATCAGCAAATCATGTCCAGGGATTCGTGTGGCTGACACACTGTACTACGCGAAACGCAGTTCCGTGTTGTCGGACATTAGGGCGATCCGTATGGCCGATACACTGCACGCACTGTGCAATCTTTGTCGCGTGATTCAAACGAAAGATTCTTGATTGTCGGGTTCAGGGATGCGAAAATTGCCCTTCGTTCTTTTGTCGCGCGTCAAACCAGGAAACAACCAATAAACAATCGAATGAAGCCGAGATTGAAGTGTTTTGTGCGAGTCTGATATGAGGTTGGCCTGATATGAGGCCGTAGGAACACGCACTTAGCCATCAGGGCAGGGGGGTGTAGAATACTATAAAATCTCAGGGTGATATAATACATTTATCCTGAAATTACAGGGCTTTTACTGCAAACGTCCAGAAGTTTCAGGGAAGTGGAGGTAGCATCATCCTGAAATCGGGATAATTAGGGTTTCTCATTCTGATATCATAGGCCCTGGACTTGATTCTCATCCAATCCACACAAGACTGTAGACCAAATGTAATACGCCATAAATTGAGCACATTCCAAGCCGCGCTTTCACAAAATGCAAGTTACTATTTTCCACTGAGTGACTGCTCATTCTAAAACATGAGATATGGAATGAGGGGACATAAGTAAAAACTCCTGGACTGTACAATTCTCTTTAGGTTCTATCATGCTTCAACCTCTTTGCACTCTGTATGCCTTCACGATTCGTTATAAAACTTCAACCCCTGCATACACTCTCGAGCTTATCCTTGAAGCTTTACCAGACTTAGTGCGTGGAACACGGCACTAAGCTACGTGATTAGCTTCGTCCCCAAAGCGTCGCCATCATGGCCTCTCGTTCCGATGTCCTTCGCGTTTATCGCCACGCTCTTCGGATCGCCGATCGCCACATTACTGCCGTCGCAGGTAACCTCTTTGCTCGCGACGCCATTCGCGAAATGGTTCGTACAGACCCATCGACCACTGCAGATCTTGCTGTCGGCAGCGCTGCTAGGGAGCCATTAGCAACCGACCGAGCTAGAGAGGCTGATGCGATTGGCGGTGCTGACGTGGCGGGAGCCGACAGGACTAATGACAGGGCTAGCCGTATTCTGCTGCTGAAAGACTGGGCGGATCTAGTAGACGCAATCCACTCGCACAAGGTGAGAACACCCAGGCTTTCTAACGGACATTGTCCTAATAGAAGGATCATGAGTAGTCCAACAGGTATACGGTACTTGTGTATTTGCGCTTCTGTATTCCCCGCCTTTCATGCTGGCGTATTCATATTACCGCTGCTAATCCTGCGGATGTCCTTCGGTGTTAGGGCAATGGAGCACGTTAGCTAGTAGGTATCTTCGTCGTCTGGTTTCGCCCAAAATTAGCACGGCTGGTCATTGCTGCGTTGATCATGGCCTCTCGGGTCTCCAAGCCGTTTTTACCATGAGATCTGTTCATGCACATCTCAACCGTGTCGTGCTCGTTGTCCCTGCATGATTATTACACTGCTACGTTGCAGCTGAGCTGCGCCATTTCAGCCCCTTGGATGCGTTTAGCACTTTAGATTTTGTTGCCTCCTTACCACCCCACATCCCCAACCTCCCGATTTCGTTGCTGTGTTCATGCAGAGTCTGCTGCACTCGTACAACATAGACATTGACAGGGAAGCTGAGCTCAAAGATAGGCTCCGTGATACAGCTAGAAGGGTTGGCCTTCAGATCACCCCTTCAGAAAATTATGTACCAACAACTCTTGAGAAATAATGTATTGCACGAATGAATACCATATTGTAGCCGTTTCAGTTGTTCTGTTGTAAGAGGATGATTGCAGAAATCGGATGTATGCATTTGACCGCTCTACAAACGGAACACCCAGTCTCCCACGTGATATTGTTGACTGCTGAGCGTCAGCCTGACGAGTCACTTCGGTTCGCATGCCGTAGTTACTTCAGTTGTACTGCACCTTGGCGAACTGTCGGCGACAATCTGTTGCAGAACAGTTTTCGAGTGCGCTTTCCCGCTTGTAACACCTGAAACATTTCGCCAACAAATTCAAAACTCTAAATTCTGTCGTCAATATCTATGATTTTTTGTCAGCTCGCGGAAGTGTTCGTCTCGCGCGAGAGACGGGAATATCTAGGTAGCGTCTCCTCAACTCAAGCCTGTCATGAGTGATTCGTGAAAAGCCACCACCGAACTTCCATTTTGAAGTTTGTAGCCAAACACCTTCAACCCGCAAGTCATCAGGCACAGTCAACTGAACTCCAGCATATTACTCGGTCTACTATTAGACCAATGATTATCGGTGCGCTTTAAAACGTGTTAAGCTATCCGGAGATTGGATGACTGGAGAATGGCTGGGTGTCGTTCAGAGTCGTGGCGCAGGGGATTAGGCATTCGCATGACATTTTGTCGTCAGCAAACTCTATGACTCCTTGTTCCGGAATCTCTTTTAACGATTAATCAACATGAACAATGGGGGTGACGACGGGAGTCGTAATCATTTCCAAAGAAGCTCACTGACTGGGCCAGGGAGCGGAAGAGGGTCAGGTTTAGCAGCAAATGGAGGAGGAGGAGCGACGTCCGTTCCTCGCCACAATTGGCAGCAGCATCAGCCATGGTTGCGGCAATCCTGTGCGACGGGGAATGGACTGAAGGAGAACTTCGTATTTTCCACTGCTCCCAGCCGAATGCGATTGGCTGAAAATGATCGGTGCGTCTGATTCCTTATTGGCGCGTACTAGTAGCGCGTGCCACCACGAAGAACGAGAGAAGATGTGTGTTTTTTTTTCAACCGCAGTGCACAAACTTAGCCAATCCCAGGGTCGTCAAACATGCATCGTCGTCAGTTAATCTTCTTACTGACTTGGAATCCACACCACCTGACCCTTCCACCCGTCCTTTTCCCACTCACCCACCATTTCTTTGGCGTACAGAGATCGTGGCTCTTTCTCCTTCGCTCCACTTAACAGCCAGCTCCTCAGAATGGCAGAGCAGGTAGGATGAACACGTATGCTGGGACGCACCGGCATGTAAAAATTGCCGACTATAGTGGGTCCACTGCAACTTTCCCATAGCTTCTCTCGGTCTAGTCTTTTAACCCACGTTGTTGCTGGAGAGTTTCCACACATAATACGTGATCTCGCTATGAGTTTCCTCACATAATAGCAGGCTGATTGCACTCCATGTTCCCCTTCTTTACACTTACCATTCCATGAGAGTACCTGAGTCATACCGGGTCATCCAGTTTGACGTGATTGATTTTTCGACCTCCACAATGACTTTCACCACACCTGCTCTTTCGTCACCCCTCCCACCAGGCCATCGCGTCCCTGAGCACCACCAGTAAAACACCTGCTCCCATCGTTTGCAAGCCCGGTACCACGGCCCCTGTAAGGCCAACGCACCCTTCGCACACACCACCTGCTCCCTCTCCCTCCTTCCCAAGCCGTTCATTTGTTTCGCATCCCTCGCCTTCGATTTCTGACCCAAGAAGTAACTTATCTTTCGCTGATGGGGGCGGAGGAGGGGGAGGAGGAGGAGGAGGAGGAGGAGGAGGAGGAGGAGGAGGAGGAGGAGGAGGAGGAGGAATGGGGGGATGGGGAGGGGGAGGAGGAGGATTTAGAGGGGCTGCTGGTGAAATTGGGATAAGTCCAGGTTTGTCTCATGGGGTGGCAGATGTTGGCTTGGGCTCAGACAGGCCCAGACCGACAGGTTCGGCCGAGCCTCAGCTGCAGGCCCAGCATCAGCAGCAGCAGCAGCAGCAGCAGCCTCGGCAGGAGAATGGGAGTCTGTTTGACGATGATGAGCTGTTCCAGGTGGGTGATGCTGGCAGTACGCTCGTGCTCCTGTGGCTCGTGCTCCCGTGTGGATATAGAGCGGAATCTGAGACGCCAATGCACTTTATACATGAGGTGTTCTAGTTCACGGTGGTAGCTATGATATGGTGTGTGAGCTCATGCACGTGCACGTGCATGTGTGTGTGTGTGTGTGTGCGCGCGTGTGTGTCTGTGTGTGTGCGTGTGTGTGTGTCTGTGTGTGCGTGTGTGTGTGTGTGTGTGTGTGTGTGTGTGAGGGTGCGCACGTGCTCGTGCGCACATGCGTGCGCATGCCCGCATTCGTGGTTGCATGTATATCTGTGCATATGCATGTGCGCGTGTGTGGGGCTAACAGGACATAGACGTGGATGAGCTGGTGAGGCAGTCAACCCAACAGCAGCAGCACAGCAGCACACCGGACAAGGACAAGGCACGGCAAGGAAATATTTCACCAGACAAGCAGCAACACCAGGGTGTAGCAACACAAGGCCAGCGGCAGAATCTTAACAGCTACGGGCATGCAGCAACTAATTGGAACAATCCTCCACCTCTCCCTCCGCTGCTGCAGCAACCATGCTCCCATGGCATGCCTGTGAGTGTTGCTGAAATTTCTTAATGGGTGAGTAGCAGGTCACCCCTTTCGATGTAGCAGGTCTGTGAGTTTTATTCATTGGGTCACTGATCGTGTGCTATTTTTGCATCCAGTGCAAATCGTGCCACGTGATGCTATGCACGCCATGTCCTGCCATGCAACGCCTGCCATGCCATGTCATGCATGCTGTTTCTGTGCACCACTGCCTTCGTCTCTCCATGCCTTCACATGCCATGTGCCTGGCGTCACGCCCCCTCCAGCTTCTCACAACATTGTTTCACCCCATGATCCCTCACGCTCCCCGCATGCGTGCAGCTGGTGCAGTGCCCCTCGCTACAAGCACACATCCAGGAGCGCAAGAACGAGCTGCTAGACGTGTCTAACAGTCTTCGCACCCCCAATGTTTTCCTTCTGTACTCCTCATCCATCCTCCCCGGTCCATACAGCTGGTGCAGTGCCCCTCGCTACAAGCACACATACAGGAGCGCAAGAACGAGCTGCTAGACGTGTCCAACGACCTGCTGGACAACGCGGGGGACATGAGCCCCCGGCGGGCAGAAGAGCTCCGACTGCGCAGGTAGTGAGGGGAGGGGAGGGAGGGGAAAGTGATTTGATAATGGGGTGAGTGAGCTGGTAGTGGGGAGATTGTGAAGGTCGAGGGGAGAGCGAGTATGTGCAGGTAGTGTGCTGAAATCGACAGGGACGATGGGGATTCTCTAAAGTAGGCGGTAAAGCGCTCAGGTAGGGTAAGCTCGGTTGTAAAGAGAGAAGAAAAAATGCTCTGTCAGTGGTATGAGCTTCTGTTGAGGAATGTCCTGGTTACTGCTTCACAACGTCCCTCGTCGCCTGTCGACCCTGGCGCCTTCCGCTCTCAACCTCCTGTCCCGCACCTCCCCTCTCTTCCCCTTCCCTGAACAACCCCCCGCAACCTTTCAGAAAGTCGCTACAGCAAGAGATACAAATCCTGCAGCAGCACTCACAGCAAGGCGCAACCACCTCCCCTCACCTCTCCTCCCCATCACCTGCCATGCACACATCATCACCACCCTCCACCCATCCGTACCGACCTGCCACCCCGTCCTTCACCACGCCTGGCTCTCGTCCCACGCCTTCCACCACTGCCTGGAGCACACCTCCCAGAAGCACCTGGTCGTCGCCTCCTCCTTCCTCCCGCCCCCCTCCTCCCTCCTCCGCTCTGGGTACTGGGCAAGCAGCAGTCATGGGGGCAGCAGCGGGCGTGGGAACAGCAGCAGGCATGCATGTGGCAGGTGCAATAACCAGAGGGTATGCAGCTGTGAACGGGGCGACGAATGGAGGAGGATACGGAGCAGTGAATGGGGGAGGGTATGGGGGAGCAGGGTATGCAGGAGGAGGAGGAGGAGGAGTAGGAGGGGGGTTCACATCCCCTCCAGGGGGAGGGGGAGGGGGAGGGGGAGGGGGAGGGGGAGGGGGAGGGGGAGGGGGAGGGGGAGGGGGAGGGGGAGGGGGTGAGAATGGCGGGGCGGCGAGGAGAGGGGAGGTGGTGCCGGTGTGTCTGTCAGAGGTGCGGTTCAGTGAAGGGTCGGCGGATCGGCAGTGGGCTCGCAAGGACTACGCATGGACGCGAGAGCTGGAGGTGAGAGGCGTTGTGGTAGTGAGGTGCAGAAGTCGCAAGGGATGGATTGGCACACCGGCACTGGATCAGTCTCTGGGCAATTCACAAGTCCCCTCTCTCTCCCCGTTGCTCTGTTACCCCTCTCCTCGCTTCGCTCGCTCTCCTCTTTTCCTCCCTTTTGTATCTCTCGTTTCTCTCCTCTCCAATCTTTCTCTCTATCCCCTTCTTCTCTCCACCCCCGCGCACCCACACCCCTCAGGAGAACAACTGGAAGCTCTTTGGCAACCGGTCGTTCCGGGCGAATCAGAGGGAGGTGATGAATGCCACTATGAGCGGCAGAGACGTGTTCGTGCTCATGCCCACGGGCGGGGGGAAGAGCCTCACTTACCAGGTGAGAGGTGGGGTGAAGTAAGGTGAGTTGGTGGTAACATGCGAATCAGAGGGAGGTGATGAATGCCACTATGAGCGGCAGAGACGTGTTTGTGCTCATGCCCACGGGCAGGGGGAAGAGCCTCACGTACCAGGTGAGGTGTAGGCAGCAGCAAAGCTTTTGATCATTTGGTGATGTCAGTCAATGGGAAGGAACGAGGCAAACCCCATGCATCCCCACTGCCATCACAGCCTCATGTCTCGCATTCTGGCCTCTTGTCATCTCCCTACACATCTATTCCTTTCCGCTGCTACAATCTTCAAGCATTCTGTCTAACAGTCTGTATATCCCCTTCTGACTGTCTGTATCACATGCTGCTCCCAACACATTCTTCTTGCTCCCTTCCTTTTCTAGCCTTTGCACTTCTCCTCATCCCTTCCTTCCTTCACATCACTTCATGTCTATGAGTTTTCAACACCCTTAATTCCTCGCCACAGCCCCATCCCCTTCTAGGTATCCGCTATTCATTACCTTAACGTTCATGCGCCTCCTCCAATCCAATGATATCAAACTTCCCTTCACCTCAGCTCCCTGCAGTGTGCTCGCCAGGAGTCACGCTGGTGGTGTCGCCACTCATCTCTCTCATCTGCGACCAGATCATGCACCTCGAACAGGTGCGACCAGATCATGCACCTCGAACAGGTGCGACGCTTTTGAGTCGACTCAAAGAAGCATCTCTTTCATCTGCAACCCGATCATGCACCTTGAGCAGGTGTGAGTTCAGGGTATCTGGTTTGAGTTGCATGCGTCCATTCTCATTGAGCGGGAACGCTCTTTGTCTGCCTCTCCTCTCCTAAGCTGTTCTGTCTTTTCCTGTGCATTGCTGCACGGAAGTACTACAAGCAACATCCCTGCGGCCTGTTTGAGCGCCTGCTAGGAGTGGCCGGAGCAAATGCTTCCCGTCCCCCAGTTCTTAATTCCCCTGCACCTGTGTGCACCGCACCGAACCCCTGCATGCGGCAGTACAACATCCCTGCAGCGTGCCTGAGCGCCAGGCAGGAGTGGCCAGAGCAAATGCTTCCCGTCCTTCACTTCTTTTATTCTCTGCACCTGTGTGCACCGCACCCATCCCCTGCACGCGGCAGTACAATATCCCTGCGGCGTGTCTGAGCGCCAGCCAGGAGTGGCCGGAGCAGCAGCGCATTCTACAGGAGCTCTGCTCTCCGTGCTGCCAGATCAAGCTGCTCTACGTCACCCCGGAGAAGATCGCCAGGTGGGGCATGCGTGGGCAGGTGGGTGGGGCAGTGTGGGCAGGTGGGTGGGGCAGTGTGGGCAGGTGGGTGGGGCAGTGTGGGCAGGTGGGTGGGGCAGTGTGGCGCTTGTGGGTTCTGGCAACTTGGCAGATGTGCAATAGCAAGACGTCACCCCAGAGAAAATCACCAGGAGGGTGAGCGATGGCAGGTGGGCAAGTAGTGAGTGGCAGGCGGGAGAACCCCATGTGAACAGTAGTTTCTCTCTTTCCGTCCCTGTGGCGCAGGAGCGACAACCTGTTTCGGCATCTGGAGGGGCTGTATCGGAGGGACCTGCTGGTGCGCATGGTGGCAAGTGGTGGCAGGCGCGAGAGCCCCTTGAACTCAGTAATTTCTCTCTTTGCTTGCCTGTGGCGCAGGAGCGACAACCTGTTTCGGCATCTGGAGGGGTTGTACCGGCAGGATCTGCTGGTGCGCATGGTGGTGGATGAGGCACACTGTGTGAGCCAGTGGGGGCACGACTTCCGCCCTGATTACCAGGTGTGCCAGAGATGTGAGAGATGAAGTAAATGGACTAGGTTGTGGATCAAATGCCAAGTGAGTGAGTGTGATTGGGAGGCAGAGTGAAGCTGAGTTTGACTCAAGAGTGGCCTGCTTCTGTACGTTCTTGAATAAACTTTTGAGTCGACTCAAAAGTCAACTGTGTGAGCCAGTTGACTTTTGAGTCGACTCAAAAGTCAACTCGCTTCTGTACGTTCTTGAATAAACTTTTGAGTCGACTCAAAAGTCAACTGTGTGAGCCAGTGGGGGCACGACTTCCGCCCTGATTACCAGGTGTGCCAGAGATGTGAGAGATGAAGTAAATGGACTAGGTTGTGGATCAAATGCCAAGTGAGTGAGTGTGATTGGGAGGCAGAGTGAAGCTGAGTTTGACTCAAGAGTGGCCTGCTTCTGTACGTTCTTGAATAAACTTTTGAGTCGACTCAAAAGTCAACTCGCTTCTGTACGTTCTTGAATAAACTTTTGAGTCGACTCAAAAGTCAACTGTGTGAGCCAGTGGGGGCACGACTTCCGCCCTGATTACCAGGTGTGCCAGAGATGTGAGAGATGAAGTAAATGGACTAGGTTGTGGATCAAATGCCAAGTGAGTGTGATTGGGAGGCAGAGTGAAGCTGAGTTTGACTCAAGAGTGGCCTGCTTCTGTACGTTCTTGAATAAACCCGTCAGTTGTAGCTTGTAACGTAACCGCATATCAACACGTCCTCATGTTACCCTGGCCTCACGCTCTCTCTTCGTGCATCCACCAGGGGCTGAAGAGCAAGTTCCCCTCAGTGCCACTCATGGCGCTCACAGCCACGGCCACCCATGCAGTGCTCAAGAACAAGCCCCCACGCCCCTCTCCTCTCCTCCACCACGAATTGGGCATGCTAAAAATGAAATTATCACGCCCCTCTATCCCCCCGCCCACCAGGGCCTTGGTGTGCTGAAGAGCAAGTTCCCCTCAGTGCCACTCATGGCACTCACAGCCACGGCCACCCATGCAGTGCAGGCTGACGTGGTCAGTGCGCTGTGCCTCAAGCAGTGTGCCGTCTTCAAACAGACCTTCAACCGCCCCAACCTCAGGTAAGAGGGAGGGGGGGGAGTGAGGGAGGAGAGTGTGAGATGTTCCTTGGGATGCCTCAAACAAAAGACGCAGTGCAGGCGGATGTGGTCAGTGGTGCCTCAAGCAGTGTGCCGTCTTCAAGCAGACCTTCAACCGCCCCAACCTCAGGTAGGGGGGAGGTGGAAGTGTGTGAACGTACTGGGAGGTGAATTGTGAGCTGCATTGAGTGACTCCAATTATGGGGTGAGGAGAGGACACAGATCTTCAACTGCCCGAGCCTCAGGTGGCGGGGAGAGAGAGAGGATTGTGTCAGGGGTACGGAGATGGCTTGTGAGTTGACTTACGAGACACCCCAATGTGTGGTCTTCAACCAGACCTTGAACTGCCCCAACCTCACCACACCGCACCTTACCGCTTATGCTACTCTCTGCACCGCATCACACCGTGCAGGTACGCGGTGAGGGCGAAGGGGCGGTGGTGCATGGGCGACATTGACTTTGCGTACCCATGTGCCCATGCGCCTCACCTCACCCATGCCATATGTGTCTGTTTTCCCATGTACCTCATCACACCGCACCTCACCGCTCATGCTCACACCACGCCTCACTGCTCATCCTCCGCACCACACCACTCCTCACCGTGCAGGTACGAGGTGAGGGCGAAGGGGCGGCGGTGCATGGACGACATGGACTCTGTTTGCCCATGCTCTTCACCCATGCCATGTGTGTGTGTCTGTGTTCCCATGTACCACACTGCACCTCACCGCACCGCACCGTGCAGGTACGAGGTGAGGGCGAAGGGGCGGCGGTGCATGGACGATATTGACTCGTTCATCCGCAGCAGCGGGTTCTTCCGTGAGTCAGGCATCGTGTACTGCCTGTCACGCAACGACTGCGAGAAGACCGCCGAGCAGCTCACTGTGAGTTGAGTTGTGCTCACAGCAAGTTATGGCTGGGTGGGTGCAAGTCAGTGTTCTTCAGGGAGGCATCATGTACTGTACTGCCTGTCACGCAACGACTGCGAGGATTCCGCAGAGCAGCTCACTGTCAGTGAATGCGGTGAGAGAAGAGAGGATAAGGGAATGTGATTTGTGCTCACAGCAAGTTTGTAGCTGAAGGCTGCTCTCAATGGTTCCTTTCATGAGCCGCGCATTGTCTACCGCATGTTTCTGTCGCAACGACCGTGAAAATACAGGCTGATTGATTCCAGCTGATCATGGCTTGGCTTAACTTGACATGATGCAGCACGTGCCTCGATCAAGGCAGGCTCTTCGGACGCGTCTGGGGCTGTGTACTTTTCTTGTTCTTCCCCTGTGGCCCTGTTGCGTGCTTATGCTTAACGAGGTTATGAAGCCCATCCTCTCATCTCCACTCATCTCTTCTCTGCTGATTCGCTTGTCGCTCTAACACCATGGCATGGCGTTGCATGTGGCATGGGATGGCGTGTGGCATGGCATGGGATGTGCATGGCATGTGGCATGGCATGGCATGACGTGTGGCATGGCATGGCATGACGTGTGTGGCATGGCAGAAGCTGGGTCACAGAGCGGGGTTCTACCATGCCAACATACCAGCAGGCGAGCGGGCAGACGTGCAGAGGAGGTGGAGCAAGGACGAAATCAATGTCATCTGTGCCACTGTCGCCTTCGGCATGGGTGGGTGGGTGTGGGAGTGTTTTGAGTCAACTCAGTAGGTGTGTTCTGGTGTATTTTGAGTGGCTCAAAACACAGCAGGCGAGCGGGCAGACGTGCAGAGGAGGTGGAGCAAGGACGAAATCAATGTCATCTGTGCCACTGTCGCCTTCGGCATGGGTGGGTGTGGAAGTGTCGTTTTCGCAGCATGGGATAGCTGCTTTGTTGCTCTTCCACTCTCGCTTTGCAAACTTGGTGTCGATCTGATCTAAGCGAGGAACAAAGCAGCAGTTGCATGTCGATGCTCGCAGAAATCTGCGCAGATTTTATCACTGTCACTCGAGTTTGTCTCCTTGATAGCTAAAATTTCCTCATGTGGTCGTTGTGGACTGCTTATCCAATCCGGATCCTGTTCTCTCATCTCGTCCCTGTCTTTTTGGTTATTATCCCTCGCCCCCGCTCATGGCAGGCATCAACAAGCCTGATGTTCGTTTCGTCATCCATCACTCCCTCCCTAAGAGCATCGAGGGCTACCACCAGGTCAGCCGTGCACCGCACTATACCGCACTACACCCCACAGTGTTACTCTCCACCACTCGATTCCAAAAAGCACTCAGAAGTTCCCATCTCTTCCGTCCACAGCATTGCACCACATGCATTCCTGTAACCCATTGCTGCTACTTGAAAAGTCCTTTTGAGCTCTCTGAAATTCCATGCGTTTAGCGCTTTCCAAGGCAAAGTCACTATGGTGAAGTCAGTCTCTCTCTGCTGCCTCACATAATCTTTGTGTGAGATTCTCTTCGCTGGGCTGGCAGGAGTCGGGGCGAGCAGGGAGGGACAACCTGCCTGCCACCTGCGTTCTC
Organism: Closterium sp. Naga37s-1; assembly: GCA_947471745.1. Classification (NCBI taxonomy): domain Eukaryota; kingdom Viridiplantae; phylum Streptophyta; class Zygnematophyceae; order Desmidiales; family Closteriaceae; genus Closterium; species Closterium sp. Naga37s-1. The sequence goes on along the minus strand of CANJKZ010000008.1, from coordinate 3,396,552 downwards.
ATGTACAGCTATGGTGATTATGTGAGTTCGTTTTTATTCATGTGAGATACGGTGTTCTTTGAGTTTGCTTGTTCTCATGTGCAGCTATGGCGACTATGTGAGTTTACTGCACGAGTTTCTCTTTACTATAAAAGTGAAACGATTCTTACATGGTTTTAGCGTTTCCCCTCATTGATAGGACACTTGCTGTAGGGAGGTGTTTCACGTGAAATGTCATCTTCCTCCTTCCTTTCTCCTAACCGCCGCGGTGCCACCCAAGGCGCGGCCGAGGAGGCAGCGCGGTGCAGCATATGCTGCTGCAGGGAGCGGTGGAGGTGGCAGGTGCAGGGAGTTGTCGCAATGCTGCTACTCCAGGTTTCCAGTCACCCACACCCCCCCCCCCCCCCCCCCCCCCCCCCCCCCCCCCTCCCCCCGCCCATTCTTCCCACCCTTCTTCCCACTCCTCACTCCCTCCCTCACCCCAGGCGCGAGTTAAGCATATGCTGCTGCAGGGGGCAGCGGAGGCGGCAGGTGGTAGGGGCGGAGGGGCGGGGGGGAGAGGGGGCATGGGGCCACAGCAGCAGCTGGAAACGAACCTGGACAACCTTCACCGCATGGTGAGTCAGATGCATCGCATGGTGAGTCAGATGCATCGCATGGTGAGTCAGATGCACCGCATGGTGAGTCAGATACGCATGGTGAGTCAGATGCACCGCATGGTGAGTCAGATGCACCGCATGGTGAGTCAGATGCATCGCATGGTGAGTCAGATGCACCGCATGGTGAGTCAGATGCATCGCATGGTGAGTCAGATGCATCGCATGGTGAGTCAGATGCACTGCATGGTGAGTCAGATGCATCGCATGGTGAGTCAGATGCACCGCATGGTGAGTCAGATGCATCGCATGGTGAGTCAGATGCACCGCATGGTGAGTCAGATGCACCGCATGGTGAGTCAGATGCATCGCATGGTGAGTCAGATGCATCGCATGGTGAGTCAGATGCACCGCATGGTGAGTCAGATACGCATGGTGAGTCAGATGCACCGCATGGTGAGTCAGATGCACCGCATGGTGAGTCAGATGCATCGCATGGTGAGTCAGATGCACCGCATGGTGAGTCAGATGCACCGCATGGTGAGTCAGATACGCATGGTGAGTCAGATGCACCGCATGGTGAGTCAGATGCACCGCATGGTGAGTCAGATGCATCGCATGGTGAGTCAGATGCACCGCATGGTGAGTCAGATGCATCGCATGGTGAGTCAGATGCATCGCATGGTGAGTCAGATGCACTGCATGGTGAGTCAGATGCATCGCATGGTGAGTCAGATGCACCGCATGGTGAGTCAGATGCATCGCATGGTGAGTCAGATGCACCGCATGGTGAGTCAGATGCACCGCATGGTGAGTCAGATGCATCGCATGGTGAGTCAGATGCATCGCATGGTGAGTCAGATGCACCGCATGGTGAGTCAGATACGCATGGTGAGTCAGATGCACCGCATGGTGAGTCAGATGCACCGCATGGTGAGTCAGATGCATCGCATGGTGAGTCAGATGCACCGCATGGTGAGTCAGATGCATCGCATGGTGAGTCAGATGCATCGCATGGTGAGTCAGATGCACTGCATGGTGAGTCAGATGCATCGCATGGTGAGTCAGATGCACCGCATGGTGAGTCAGATGCATCGCATGGTGAGTCAGATGCATCGCATGGTGAGTCAGATGCACCGCATGGTGAGTCAGATACGCATGGTGAGTCAGATGCACCGCATGGTGAGTCAGATGCACCGCATGGTGAGTCAGATGCATCGCATGGTGAGTCAGATGCACCGCATGGTGAGTCAGATGCATCGCATGGTGAGTCAGATGCATCGCATGGTGAGTCAGATGCACTGCATGGTGAGTCAGATGCATCGCATGGTGAGTCAGATGCACCGCATGGTGAGTCAGATGCATCGCATGGTGAGTCAGATGCACCGCATGGTGAGTCAGATGCACCGCATGGTGAGTCAGATGCATCGCATGGTGAGTCAGATGCATCGCATGGTGAGTCAGATGCACCGCATGGTGAGTCAGATACGCATGGTGAGTCAGATGCACCGCATGGTGAGTCAGATGCACCGCATGGTGAGTCAGATGCATCGCATGGTGAGTCAGATGCACCGCATGGTGAGTCAGATGCACCGCATGGTGAGTCAGATACGCATGGTGAGTCAGATGCACCGCATGGTGAGTCAGATGCACCGCATGGTGAGTCAGATGCATCGCATGGTGAGTCAGATGCACCGCATGGTGAGTCAGATGCATCGCATGGTGAGTCAGATGCATCGCATGGTGAGTCAGATGCACTGCATGGTGAGTCAGATGCATCGCATGGTGAGTCAGATGCACCGCATGGTGAGTCAGATGCATCGCATGGTGAGTCAGATGCACCGCATGGTGAGTCAGATGCACCGCATGGTGAGTCAGATGCATCGCATGGTGAGTCAGATGCATCGCATGGTGAGTCAGATGCACCGCATGGTGAGTCAGATACGCATGGTGAGTCAGATGCACCGCATGGTGAGTCAGATGCACCGCATGGTGAGTCAGATGCATCGCATGGTGAGTCAGATGCACCGCATGGTGAGTCAGATGCATTGCATGGTGAGTCAGATGCATCGCATGGTGAGTCAGATGCACTGCATGGTGAGTCAGATGCATCGCATGGTGAGTCAGATGCACCGCATGGTGAGTCAGATGCATCGCATGGTGAGTCAGATGCACCGCATGGTGAGTCAGATGCACCGCATGGTGAGTCAGATGCATCGCATGGTGAGTCAGATGCATCGCATGGTGAGTCAGATGCACCGCATGGTGAGTCAGATACGCATGGTGAGTCAGATGCACCGCATGGTGAGTCAGATGCACCGCATGGTGAGTCAGATGCATCGCATGGTGAGTCAGATGCACCGCATGGTGAGTCAGATGCATCGCATGGTGAGTCAGATGCATCGCATGGTGAGTCAGATGCACTGCATGGTGAGTCAGATGCATCGCATGGTGAGTCAGATGCACCGCATGGTGAGTCAGATGCATCGCATGGTGAGTCAGATGCATCGCATGGTGAGTCAGATGCACCGCATGGTGAGTCAGATACGCATGGTGAGTCAGATGCACCGCATGGTGAGTCAGATGCACCGCATGGTGAGTCAGATGCATCGCATGGTGAGTCAGATGCACCGCATGGTGAGTCAGATGCATCGCATGGTGAGTCAGATGCATCGCATGGTGAGTCAGATGCACTGCATGGTGAGTCAGATGCATCGCATGGTGAGTCAGATGCACCGCATGGTGAGTCAGATGCATCGCATGGTGAGTCAGATGCACCGCATGGTGAGTCAGATGCACCGCATGGTGAGTCAGATGCATCGCATGGTGAGTCAGATGCATCGCATGGTGAGTCAGATGCACCGCATGGTGAGTCAGATACGCATGGTGAGTCAGATGCACCGCATGGTGAGTCAGATGCACCGCATGGTGAGTCAGATGCATCGCATGGTGAGTCAGATGCACCGCATGGTGAGTCAGATGCACCGCATGGTGAGTCAGATACGCATGGTGAGTCAGATGCACCGCATGGTGAGTCAGATGCACCGCATGGTGAGTCAGATGCATCGCATGGTGAGTCAGATGCACCGCATGGTGAGTCAGATGCATCGCATGGTGAGTCAGATGCATCGCATGGTGAGTCAGATGCACTGCATGGTGAGTCAGATGCATCGCATGGTGAGTCAGATGCACCGCATGGTGAGTCAGATGCATCGCATGGTGAGTCAGATGCACCGCATGGTGAGTCAGATGCACCGCATGGTGAGTCAGATGCATCGCATGGTGAGTCAGATGCATCGCATGGTGAGTCAGATGCACCGCATGGTGAGTCAGATACGCATGGTGAGTCAGATGCACCGCATGGTGAGTCAGATGCACCGCATGGTGAGTCAGATGCATCGCATGGTGAGTCAGATGCACCGCATGGTGAGTCAGATGCATTGCATGGTGAGTCAGATGCATCGCATGGTGAGTCAGATGCACTGCATGGTGAGTCAGATGCATCGCATGGTGAGTCAGATGCACCGCATGGTGAGTCAGATGCATCGCATGGTGAGTCAGATGCACCGCATGGTGAGTCAGATGCACCGCATGGTGAGTCAGATGCATCGCATGGTGAGTCAGATGCATCGCATGGTGAGTCAGATGCACTGCATGGTGAGTCAGATGCATCGCATGGTGAGTCAGATGCACCGCATGGTGAGTCAGATGCACCGCATGGTGAGTCAGATGCATCGCATGGTGAGTCAGATGCACCGCATGGTGAGTCAGATGCATCGCATGGTGAGTCAGATGCACCGCATGGTGAGTCAGATGCATCGCATGGTGAGTCAGATGCATCGCATGGTGAGTCAGATGCAACTCATCATTAGTCGGATGCATTGCACAGTGAGTCAGCACACTGCTCACCTTTTAACACAGCTGGCAGGTAGGCATAGAGTGGGAATGACAGCGGCTGTTGGCACACACACCCCATTCTTCCTCCACACACCCTCACTCCCCTGCCACTCACGAACCTCCCCTTCCCCATTCTCACTCACCCTGCCACTCTCTTCTCACCCACACACACACCCTCCTCCCCCAACAAGTGACGTGGCAAACTGAAAATACAACAGTGCCTGCCAGTGCGACCCTATTCTCTCCCCCAACCCCCGTCTTTTAATCCCCCCTCGGCCCCGTTTCCATCCTTTCCCCTCCTTTTCCCTTCCTCCCTCCCCTCTGTATCCCTCCCCCTTCCACCCCCCAGGTGGCATACTGTGAGAACGATCTGGACTGTCGGCGAATGGTGCAGCTCTCCCATTTTGGGGAGCGCTTTGATCCCGCTCACTGTCACCGCTCCTGTGACAGTTGCTGCTAACGCACACGCTCCGTCCTTCCCTTTTGTCCTCCCTCCCCATATCCCTCTACCCTCTTCCCTTTCCCCCCCCCACCCCCCCTCCCCCAGGTGGCATACAGTGAGAACGATCTGGACTGTCGGTGCACGGAGCAGCTCTCGCACTTCGGGGAGCGCTTTGATCCCACCCACTGCCGCCGCTCGTGCGGCAACTGCTGCCAACACACACGCTTCTTCCCCTTTCTCCCCCCATCTTCGTCCCCACTGTCCCCGTCTCCTCTTCCCCTTTCTCCCCCCGTCTTCGTCCCCACTTTCCCCATCTCCTCTTCCCCCTGGTTCCGCATTCCTTTTCGCCCCTATCCCTCCATTCCCTTCCCTTTTGTCTTCTCCCCCTCCCCTTCCCCCTCACCACCAGGTGGGATACTGTGAGAACGACCTGGACTGTCGGCGCACGGTGCAGCTCTCCCATTTTGGGGAGCGCTTTGATCCCGCTCACTGCCGCCGCTCCTGCGACAACTGCTGCCGGGACGTTGCTTCTGCACCCAGAGACATCACCCGCCTGGCCCTGCGCATCGTGAGTCAACCCCTTCTGAATCTGCCCCGTTCTGATTCGACTGAGAAGGCACATTGCCCTCCGCGCCCAGAGACATCACGCGCCTGGCTGGCCATGTGCATTGTGAGTCGAGATGATTTGTGAGTCGGGGAGCGCTTTGACCCCGCCCAATGTCGCCGCTCCTGCGATAACTGCTGCCGGGACGTTGCCTCTGCTCCCAGAGACATCACGCGCCTGGCTCTGTGCATCGTGAGTGAACCCCTTTTATTTTTTTTAGGCGCCTAAAAACACTGAATCCACCCCGTTCTGATCTGGCTGAAAAGGCACGTTGCCTCTGCGCCCCGAGACATCACCCGCTTGGCCCTGCACATCGTGAGTCGAAATGAGTTGTCTGTGTGACGACTGGAAAGGCATGTCGAGCCCGTCCTGGCGTTGAAATGGGCTGTGTGTTGACCGAAAAGTCACGCCACGGTGCCACCCGTGTACTCAGCTCGGAGGCATCACCCGCCTGGCCTGTGCCGGCTATATTGGCGTTACTTTTGAGAATTCTCAAAAGTAACACCAATATAACCGCCCGGCCTGTGCCCATTGCGAGTCGAGATGATCAGAGTCATGTCTGCTCCTCCCTTTTTGCGGTGGGCCTTTGATGCCTTATCCGTTTGATCACGCAGGCCTCTTGCGGCACGCGGTATACATACCCCTTTGCCACACACGCTCTTCCCCTCTTTTCCGCTCCTCCACACGTCCTCTCACTGCAGATATCCCTTATCCGCGAGACGGGTGAGCTCCACACCCAGCAGTACATCCTTGATCTCCTGCGCGGCTCTGCCAGTGCCCAGGTATGGAGTGGAGTGTATGCAGAGTATGGTATGGTGCCAGTGCCAAACCTGATCATCCATGCACTCACCATCGCGGCTTCACCAGTGCTCACGCGCGGATTGCCAGGTAATTGCCTCCCTGTGCACACGGTAATCAAACAGCGCTGCACTCACTCACTCACCTGTGCCCTCTTCCCCTCGCCCCGCCCCCAATTCGCAGCCCCAGGGGAAGCGCAAGGAGCTCGAGGCTCTGGCGCAGCGAATGGCGTTTGA